>VXBH01003213.1:275591-321909 GCA_013400035.1 Rynchops niger
AAAAACGAGAGGAACTGCTCACAAACTTTCAGACACATGAAGAAAACATGCCTGGAAGCTGGGGGTAGCACAGACAGAAGGCTTCAGAGTGGTGCTTTCAGGTATCAAATATAACTTGTCCCCTTCCTCTGGAGATCCATTCTCGTTGGACTGACCCCTTCGTCATGGCCCTGACCGCCCCCCGAGCGGAGCCAACGGTGCCAATTAACCTGCGAGACCAAATGAGCAGGAGCAAGCAGAAGCAGCTCCCCTCGCACGCTCGTGGGGAGGTTTGTGCATGGACCGCATCCGAGTGCCGTGCTGGTGCGAGGGGTCGTGTCACCCCAACACATGCTCATCCCAGCATGGTCGTCACCCAAGAAAATACCCTGATTGCACAGCTTGTACCCCAAAAAGGCATTCATAAAAAATGTATCTTTTCAATCCCAGGGATAATATTTTCATGTTAGACATCTTTTAGCCATCTGTACATCACCTTACACTTGTTTTCTCTGGTTTCCTTCTTCTCCTTCCAAATGTTGCCAAAATAATTGCACGCTTCACACCGATTGTGTTGCAGCTGCTTTCTGCATACACCACTATTCCCTAATGATTGTTTTCTTTTTTGTTTTTTCTTTCTTTGAGACCAGAAGGGACTCTGGATCGATGTATCCAACCTTCTGTAACATGTACTGAACACTTGTCTTCCAGACAGGCACTCAACCTTGATATAAAGATGTTGATATTAAATTTGTCATTTCCATTGCTGTTTCAAATTCTAACTATCTTACTTTTCTGAGTAACACCTTACATTCCTTTATTGCAATCATATTTTAATTTGTATATGGATAAATTCATGCTCACTTTCTTAGGTGGACCAGGAGGACTAGAATACATTCAAGAAATCTGTTTCTAGGAAGCTCTAAATTACATTAGCAATATATTTCAGTAATAACAATCAAGCCTGGCTCATTTCCTTGGGATTAATGACTAGCTGGGAGAGCTGATGGCCCCAAGTAGTAGTCATTATATTATTAGAGATCTTTTTTGTTTTGTTTTGTTTTTAATTAGGCAAAGATTAGAAAAAATCCTGTCTTTGTGCGTAAGAGGAATGAGAGCATCACAGGAGAAAAAAAATACAATCATTCGGGGTAGGGAAAAGGTCTCTTTCAAATGTTTGATAACCTTTGTAAGATCACCAGGTTAATACTGTAACACACCAGTGTGTTCTGTGGGTTTCATCTGTTCTCTCCATGTTTGCTTTTCTCTGTTCCCAGAGGGGTTTTTTGTTGATGTTTTGAAAAACGCAGCATGTAGATTTTGAGGAACATTTGTAAATATATTATGCACTTTTAGAAAATGTTTTACAGCAGAATCTTTTATGACGGGTGGCTCTGACTTCAAATCTGTCAGCTAGGATACATTGAAAATGGGCGAGGAGAAGGAAGGCTGGAAAATGTCAAAGATATTTAAAACAGAAAAAAACCCCACCCTTGGGAAACAAAAACAACAACCAAAAAAAAAAAACCCCAAGAAAAAAACAAACAACAATGAAACAAGAGACAGAGATTTACAGTCCAGTCATTTAAACTCCTCTTACCAGAAAATATTGGAACAAATAGTTAAATTAACTAATTGCAAATGGCCAGAAGTTAATAGGGAAATGGGTAACAGCCAACACAAGTTTCATCAAGAATAGTGTCACTATTCATTGAGAATTGTGTCAACTATTTCCTTCTATCAGCAGGCAAGACGCATAGTGCCTACCTCCATGAAATTTTCTTAGTCTAACACGGCTTAGATGAGCTTGCTGGGGTGGGTAGTGAAAAGCTGCCAGCAAACCCACATTGAGAAGGAAGCCAGGAGCCACCTGAGTGTCAGAAGAGGAGGATTTGGCAAGCAGCTCCTGAGAGAGCTGCTGCATCCTCGGCTTCCTGCAAATACATGTTTCATCAGTGACCGGTGAAGGTCAGAGCACAGACTTATAACATTTACTCTTAACATGGAGCAGAAGGGAACTGCAAGCACACTGGAGCATGAACATTAAAAAAAAAAAAGTTCAAAATGGTCTTGATGAATTGTGGAGTTGATCTGGGGGGGGAGGGGAGAAAAAAAAAAGATGCTATTCAAGAAGAAACAGTTTCACATTTAAATAGGAACAATCAGCTGCACAAATAGACTAGAATAGACTGTTTCAGTTGGAAGGCACCTGCAATGATCATCTAGTCCAACTGCCTGACCAATTCAGGGCCAATCAAAAATTAAAGCACGTTATTCAGGGCATTGTCCAAATGCCTCTTAAACACTGACAGGCTTGGAGCATCGACCACTTGTCCAGGAAGCCTGTTCCTATATTTGACCATGCTCTCAGTAAAGAAATGTCTCCTCAGGTCCAGTCTAAACCTCCCCTGGCACAGCTTTGAACCATTCTCACGTGTCCTAGCACTGGATATCAGGGATAGGACCTCATCACCTCCTTGTCCCCTCCTCAGGAAGCTGTAGAGCAATGAGGTCCCCTCTGAAGCCTCCTTTTCTCCAAAATAGACAAGCCCAAATTCCTCCGCTGCTCCTCATAGGACATTCCTACCAGCCCCTTCACCAACTTTGTTGCCCTCCTCTAAATGCATTCAAGGACCTTCACATCCCTTTTAAATTGTGGGGCTCAGAACTGCACGCAGCGCTGAAGGTGAGGCCACACCAACTCTGAATACAGCAGGAAGTACAGGATGGTGAGGAGTGCCCAGTTAGGGACACCGTAAATCAGAAAAAAACACAGAGCTCAACCAACTGTGTCTGAGAAGAGCAGAAAGTATGATTCGAGGTTTACAAAATGTGCAGCCCTCATAGGCATGTACTCGTGGCTGCCACCATTGATTTGGGGGAAAGAAGAGGCATTGAACTAAAAGGCAAAGTGGTACAGACAGTGATTTCATAAAGACAAGGGCAAAAATGTTTGAGATCAGACTGATTCTGAGAACAAGTTTTTCTAACTGTACCTCACTAGGTTGCTCTTGGGTTTCTTTGCAGCTTTTGCACTTCTCAAAAAAAGCTGTCAAGAAAAAGAAAAGGGAAGAAGCCTTCTCAGTGTGTCTGATATGCAGGAACAACATATCTTGAATAAGAAAAACTTAACCCACTATAGAAAAATCGGTGCATGAACTTCAGATCGGTTTGATCTTAATTTTCAAAACAACTTATAAATTACCATAATCTTGTGGATTGGCTTTCTCTTTGTGTGTTATTTCTAACTTCAAATGTTGTAGCTAAGGAAAATTAGTGCCTGTGACAATGTTGTTTTCAGTTCAAGCAGATTCTTGATGACTTTGTCTTTGTTAACTTATTTGTCTTTGCTTTGTGAAATTATCTGCCATTAACTCATCATGTTCTGTAAATCCTCTGCAGTAATAACTAGATGCAACAGCCCTTCTGTCTAGTCAGTTGAGATTTGACAGCCTCTGTTTGCTAAACGTATCACTTCATTGAGACTTTGGAACACACTTTTCATCTCTCTCCATTCTCATTATCCAGCTAAGGTCCTTATAACATATGGTCCTATTTTCCTAATTGCATTCACTGTTACACGTCAAACCAAGCTAATCTTTCAAACCGTCAGGCTAATCAGTACAAAATGCATGGCCACTGTTTGCACACATGCTGGTAACAAGAGGGGAACAGGACCTACACAAATCAGAAAATGCCACTGAGTCCCAGCTGGCTTGTCTATTCCTCCTTCATTTTCTAAGATTATCTGAAATGTATCTTCTTTTGCATTTACATTTTCAGAGTAATTTTCTCAGCAGAGAACCATTAGCACTGGTGGCTCATGTCCTACCCAGCCAGACCTTCATCATAAATTATAACATTGGCTACCGATTCCCATGAGACAGATCTTAAGGTGAAGGACAAATATTGTAGTATAGAATCATAGAAAAGTTTGAGTTGGAAGGGACATTAAAAGGTCACCTAGTCCAACCTCCCCTGCAGTGACTAGGGACATCTTCAACTCGAACAAGTTGCTCAGAGCCTCATCCAACCTGGCCTTGAATGTCTCCAGGGACAGGGCATCTACCACCTCTCTAGGCAACCTGTTCCAGTGGTTCGCCACTGTAATCGTAAAAAATTTCTTCCTTATCTCTAGTCTAAATCTTCCCTCTTTTAGTTTTAACCCATTGCCCCTTGTCCTTTCACAACAGGCCCTGATAAAAAGCTTTTCCCCACCTTTCTTATAAACCCCCTTGAAGTACTGAAAGGCAGCAATAAGGTCTCCCCAGACCCTTCTCTCCTCCAGGCTGAACAACTCCAACTCTCTCAGCCTGTCTTCATAAGAGAGGTGCTCCAGCCCTCTGATCATCTTTGTGGCCTCCTCTGGACCCGCTCCAACAGGTCCATGTCCTTCTTACGTTGGGGGCCCCAGGGCTGGATGCAGTACTCCATGTGGGGTCTCACCAGAGCAGAGTAGAAGGGCAGAAGTATGTTATTAGTATTCAAAAGAAAATATAACATATTATTTAACCACCTTTAAGGGAGCAAAAAGGTAGAGATAATCAGTGTGGTACCTACCACTTGGCTGTAGGTTTCTTTCTTGGTAAAAATAAAAGGTAACATGCAGCCTGTAATTTACCTATCATATCTCTGACATAATTACAGCAAGGCTGATCATTCTGCTAAAGCAGGTTAGCTGAGGACATGCCGAGGAAGGTTAGGGGAGATACTGATTTGTACATTTAAACTTACAGCCATAGACTCTAAGAAACAAAGCCAAAGAAAAACTCTGTGCTTGCATTTTAAAAATACTTTGGTAACTGGGCCAACTGATACATCATAGACAATTCCATCAAAGCTTTACAAATTCGGTAGACTGGACCTAACTTCTAATGCACCTTCAGTAAATCATTGAATAAATCTACCAGGAACCTGAAGCGTGAGCCATCAGCACTCTCTTGAAGAACCTGCATTAGCTACAGGCTTTGATTTAACCAAGCGAATTCCAGCAGCTAAAAGCAGAATACACACACAGACGAAAGGAGCTCTCATTGGGCCAATTAGCAATTTTCTGTCTACAAGCTATTTTTCCTAATTCCCCTGTAGAAATCTTACAAGTGGAGATGAGACTGTTGCAGCTCCATGCCCTGAGACCCAACCAGCAGTGGGCTTGAACTTGTATTCCCGGCAGGCACACCACAAACACACGCGTACAACACACATGTGCAAGTTGACATAGTAACACTCACATAAACACAGAAGGTACCAATGGCCTCATCCTGTCTCCTTCTCTGGCTGATCTGGATGAAGGTCCATTCATGGGAAGTACATGCATATATGTGGTGTGGGTCCCTCCAGCAGTTGGACTTAGACACCTAGTCCACCCAGTAGCTAGTCCTGGATACTCCTATCTTCACGCTGCTTCACACAAAGACACACACACACAAGCAGGTGTCCCAGACAACCTACAAACCTTCTGATCTTGCCTGGAGCCAGTGTGGACCCCCATGCTTTCAGCAGCCATCCCACAGACCCACTGGTCTCCAGAGCCAGCCCTGACTTATGATTTCCCCCACCTTTGGTTTCATCCCTCAACATCCCACAAAACCTCGTGCACCGTTGTGCCCTGGGTCCCTTCAAGGGTGCGTGGAGATGGACCTTTAACTGCACAACATAACAAAACCCACTGTTTTTCTAAGTTTGGTCTGCAAGGAACACCATTCGTGCCTGTGAGCGGCATTCTTCATGGTCTTGCTCCTCCAGCTGCAAATGTACCAGAGGAACAGCCTGAGACCATCTTCTCAGTGGGCTGCACAAGTGGTGTAATCCATTTTAAATTAAAATCTGGGTGCCAAGGGATGATTGGTTTTTAAGATCAGATTTTGAACTATCTTTAAGTATAAGTAAATGTTTCAAATATAATTAGTACAAATCCTCAGAAGCCTTCCTCAGAAATTAGTTTCTGTAAAAGCCATTTAGGAGTCACTCCCCATTCCTGCTCCATGGATGATCGTGTAACTTGCTCCTGGTTATGGGGATCTGGGGTTTCTGCCATAGCAAGGTCTGTTGCCCGATGCTTAACAGTGAGCAGCGAACGAGGGAAAGGACTGTATTTTCTCATATAAAGGGAACAAATACAGAATTCAAGGGTCCTGCTCTCATTTCGCTCGCACCTTGCACATCTCAGATTTATTTGAAACAGGAATTGTGGAACTGTCTTCCGTAAAAGAAACCTAAGTACTGCTCCCTGAAATGAATGTATTCACACTGGGACCCTGTTTAGAGCTTTAGTTTGATCTCTAGTCTAAAGTTATATCTGAAGTAACATCAAAGCATGGTTTTAGAACAGTTTTTCTTACATGTATTACATAGAGTTGACTTCATACAATTCAACTGGTAGGTCCCAGACTAGAAACCAAGTAGGTAGTTATTTAATGGGAGATACATAGTAGTGCTAGGGAAGGTGAATACAAAAAAGCTAAAGACTATTAGATATAGGGAGCAGCCTCCATGTTGGGAGAGATTAAACAGGTTGGTATGCAGCCTGTTTGGGAAAGAGATGGCTGAGGTGGGATGTCACAGGGAAAGTTATGAACAACATAGAAAAAGTTAATAGGGAGCAATTATTTGCCATTTAGTACCACAGAAGAGTTTGGGAGGGTGCACTAAATTAATGTATGTAATTTAAGAACAGGCAAAGGGCAGAGTTTTTTTCACACATCCACGATTAAACTGTGGAACTGATTATTATAGGGCGTGACAGATGCTAAAATCATAAAAAGGTTCAAAGGCAATTAAACTAATAAAAGGAAGAAATGCACTTCTGGGGCTAATCTCCGTAAGATGCGGATACAACCTCCAGCTCAGACCCCGCTAAGCTGCGAGGGGGAGAGCAGAAGTGCCAAACTGCAGGTGTGCTCTTATTCCTTAGGCATTTGCTAATAGCCACTGCCAGAGATGAAATACTGAACCAGACGGCGTCATAGCCTAGTCCAGCACAGTCAGTTTTATGTTTTATATCCTGAGATTCCTTTGTACACAGAGGCCTCTCCGTGGGTGGCTCCGACCCTGGCTGCTCCTGAGCCCCTGGCAGGAGAACACAATCACATCCCACCAGCAAAGCCCCCGGTGCAGCGCTGAGCGGGCAGCAACCACCTAGCAATAATTAATACTGGTCACGTAAACTGTAAAATGACTCGCTTCTAAACACATTACTAAAGTTCAGCTAATGGCCGAAAGAAAACAAATTGTAATTAAGAAAATTATGTACTTCTCTGTATTTTCGAGGCTTTCTGAAGATGAGGAGGAAAAGGATGCTTATGAGCTTGGATTTTCAGATTCAGATAATTAAGTTCTGCATTAGAGGCTTATTAAAATATATTGCCCAAGAGACCAGACAGAATGTAAAATAGCTGGGTACAAAACTCTCAGAGACAGAGAGAACAAAGCTGCAAGGCCTAAATGACCTTTTACTATTCCTGAATATCTTGTGATGTTTGAAAATTAAGATTGCGAAACAGATGGAGCTGTTGACGAGTTTAGGAAACAACATGACATATGCTCAGAAGAGCTTTAGGAAAAAGCTTGTGTTTCGTATGAAATGCTGTGGGTCAGTTAAGATCAATCAAAAGCAGAAAGGAAAAAGAAAACAAAAAGTCATAACTTTTTTGTTATTAAAAGCCAGAAGATACATCCAAATCAGCTGCGACTTTTGTTCATCCAGATGGTACCCCCCACTGGCTCTGGTGGACAGAATAGGCTGCATATGTCTCAGAGGAAAGAAACTGAAGCTAGCAGGTTTATACCAGAGCTAACTGCCGTGCTTTATGCCTACGTAAGTGAAATCAATTAAATCCAGCAAAAAGCTATGGATTTGTACCACCAGTCAATTGTTGCTTAAGCAAACAGCGCTAAAAATTCAGAATTTTGTCTGAAAACTAAGCGAGAAATTAGCCTATGCCTTTTCTCAGTGCAACCTTTGAAGCTTTTTTTTTTTCCATAAAGAAAACCCTGTAAGCTTTATCTGCTGCCAGGGGAGTACTGGGATACGTTTAACTTCAGTTACTTACTGCTCCCTGGCAGACACAGTTTTCAGTATGAAAAGTTTTAGCCCTTTACATTTCATGCTAGCCAGCTGGATGAGCAATTCCCTACCTCTTGGAGCTCAGTAGCTTGCTACACAGCAGATTGTCCACATTGTCGATGTTACCCGCCGCTGTCACAACGTGTCCTCTCCAACAGCGCATGGAGCTTCGCAAGCAACGCAGTTACCTGGCCTCCAGATCATGAGAGCTGTGTGGCTACAAAACTCCGGTTGTCTGTTCCACTTGCATTTATGAGGAATTTGAAGAAAACTTCTCTGCTTAGTTTCCAGGCTGAGGAAATGGTCTAGCCCTGCAAAACGTATTTCTGGACAACAACCCACAGAGCGGTAGCATGTTTTCATGAAATGAAGCCACATATCTTATCATCCTTCAATATCCTGACATAATCTTCTATTTTTTAATGATGTTACCATTTCATTTTCTTAACTCTCTATAGGCCATTACTGTCAATTTTATTATTACAAGACCAAGGGAACCAGGGGCAGTAGCTTATAAAGGGGCTGCTTTCACAGCTCCTGATGGGGAGGAACAGAGCGTTCAGGATTGGTACCCAAGTCCCTGAGGGCAGGGTAGGTTTATCTGCTATCAACTAGATGATCTGAAAGGTCCCTTCCGACCTAGGCAATTCTATGATTCTATGAACTTCTTCTTTGAGTTTTTTTCCAAACTTACTATTTCTCTGGATTTCCTTTCCCCCCGGCAAAGCTTGCTTTGATTTAAACCCCTCAGCTTGTTTTCTGCGGTAGGAGAAAAACTGTTCCTAGCAGGAGCTCAGGTGAGGCAGTTTAGGGTCCCAAGAAACCTGGGTGGATGCAACTTGCATGTGTCTCAACTATTGAACCAGGTCTGTGCCTTGCCAAACCACACCTGACAGAAACGTTAGATAAGCTTCTTGTGACATTTCATACCCACCACACACAAAATATAAATGTTAATAATTTATTAACATTTGTCATTAATATTGCAAAGTCAAGCATTCATAAGCCAGCTTGTCTGGGCAACCTTCTTTTTTGCTCTCTCGTGCACTATATTGATGCGATCTGTAATTAAACCGTGACATGCTATTATTTCTGTAGGACCCTTGACTCGTTTGGTGCACGGATCAACCAGGGCTCCTTTAATGAGTACAGCTAGTCAATATTTTATTTCAGCCCCACTGTTAATTGTGTGGCGGTATTGTATTTACCAGCACTGTTTAAACATTGTGCTGAGGACCGACCTGCTAAGCTCCTCGCTGACTTTCAAACCACATTCATTATTTCCCCAATTTTGTGTGGAGCGCCCGTTTGATCTTCGCTTCAGCACCGCAATGACAGGATGGTAACCTGCGACTTGTATTGTAGGAAACTGAAGCACAAACAGATGAA
The DNA here is from genome assembly GCA_013400035.1 of Rynchops niger. Lineage (NCBI taxonomy): Eukaryota > Metazoa > Chordata > Aves > Charadriiformes > Laridae > Rynchops > Rynchops niger. The sequence goes on from VXBH01003213.1 coordinate 285,025, forward strand.
GGTCAAAACGGTTTGCTGATTTTGGATGTCCAGTCTGGGACCTTTGGCATCTGTATTTTTTAGAGTGCTCAGCATTATGTGACATGTTGGGTAGGGGCAGTGCACCCCTCCTATTCTCATCAGCTGCATCTGCTATGCTCAGCATTTCTACAGGTCGCACATGAGGGTGCCGAGTTGCATACCCAGAAAATGTTGCTACTGAGAAGGGCCAGCAACTACTATGACTTACAAATATTTATGGGACGTCTTCTGCTGTCTGTCTGGCAAAAAGACAGAAGAGCTACCTGGATTATTTTACCCACTTTCTTTGCTTTTAAGCAATAACATTCAAATGCTGTAGGACAAGCACCAGTGTTGTGCAATGTCCCCACAATTATGAACATGAGATGTCTCTGAAGAAAACATGGGTGTAATGAAAAGAAAGGGAAGAAAAGTAGGCTTTTGTACGTGGTGGTTTTGGAGATTTTGGGGCACAGAGTCACAGAGGTTTGGGAATAAAACTCCTCTGTAATTTTTACTCAAATTTAATAAACTGGGGTTTGGCTTTTTATNGAAAGTATTTCATTTCAATACTTTAGAAAGAAAAGTTTTGTTTTGGACAAGACGTTATTTTTCTTTCCAATCAAAAAAAAATATCAAAAGGTAAAAAAATCCTAATTTGAAAATGCTACGAGACTTACCACGTTAGGTTGAGTTAAACACCCTTCATTGTCCAAATTATTTTGTGTTTCCATCATTTTTACTGTCTTGTGCTAATTCACAGGAGTTAGTTGACAGTTTCTGCATCTCTTACTCCCACAGAATCCCATGCAATTATGTCCTGGTTTTAACAGAGCCAGGTTTGGTCCAAAAAGAACAATACCTAATGTTCTGTTCAATTTGGAAAATAATCTTCTCTCGCGATACTGCAAACAGGGATGAACTGATCCATGGAGTGACCTGTTTCTTTCTCTTATTCCACTACCTTCCACCATGTCGCTAAACAAATTAATACAACTTCAAGGCAACCAAGTTCATAAAGGACAGTAAATAGTATATTCTCTTCCCAAAGCCAAAATAATCTACATTGTTTTGGAACAGTACCATGAATCACTTTAATCTTTCATTTCTTGAGATACTTTTTATTTCTTTCTATAAATTCCATCCTTCCTTGGCTGCACAGTGCCTATTCCAGTTGCATTTGAAAACTCCTTAGATGAGGGTTTTAGTCACTTGCTTTTTGGTGAGTAATTGTATTCATTTTCAGCCAGAAGACGGTTAACCTTTTGAGACAGTCAATTGCCCTCTCTATGTACCTATCACTGTTCTTACTGGTAGTGTAAGACTAAACTTAATAACCTAGAAAAGATGAAGCATTAACTTCACTCTGACAAAAACTCATTCTAAGTTTTAAGGCCAGAAATTTTCAAGGGAACCTGAAGGATTTGGTTCTCAGAGAACTATAGTTTAGTAGAGTTGGAAACCTGAACAATTTAGTACTTATTAAATCAAAGTCTCGATGACTCAGACAACGTCTATAGTATTTTTTTCATATTTGATTGTAATAACTACTTGAGTCTGAAGACTATTGCTGAAAGATATTGTAAAATATAGGAAAGGCACAGCTATATATATCCCTTTTATCAATTAGAAAATCTTGTTTTGCTTTAGAAAAAGAAACCGATGTACTTAAATTAAATGATAGCAATCTTTAACAAGCACAAAAGGAGATTGGGATTATCTATAAGAATATTTAACTCTACATATCTTTGTGAAAATTCCATTAAAAGAAGCATTACATGCATAACATATGCAAAACAAATATTGCAAAGTGATACTCTTGGAATACTACATTTGATAGTAATTTAATAATCTCCAAGTTATAAAAGACTGTGCAAACACAGCAAAGCCATAAATCTTTAACAGCTTATAAGCAAAATTCTACCCAGCTTTCTGGGCAGGCTCACAATTAGCCAGACAAAGCTCAAGGTGACCTTTAAAGATGAGAACTGTAAAAACAAAGTGAGGGGGTAGGCTCTTTGCCTGTGTCCTGGTAGGGTGAGATGGGCTTTAAGCACGTACGTTTCCTTCTGCTTTCTCTCCTCTTGACCCTGGAGGGCCAGCAGAAGTGCCCTGGCCTGGGGTAGCTGGGACAGCAAGAGACCAAAGGAGATCAGAGAGTGATTAGACCCATCCAGCACTAATGATGAGAAGAGGGAAAGGAGAGGACAGGAGAGGTGGGAAAAGACCAAAGCCAGGCCTGGGCAGTTACCCTCCATCAGTCTGGGACTTCTAATATATATGGTCACAGTCAGAAATTCTGAGAGGTGGTTTTGAGAGAGAGGAGATGGGAGAAGATGAAGATGATGTCTGTGAGAGCCAGCAGGAGACACACAGGTAGAGGTCTTCATCTGAAAGTCAAGGACAGAAAGGACTAGGTATGGCTTTGGGGACTGGTTTGTTCAGCTTTTATTCCTACTCACTAGATGAAGAGGGTACATAGCCTTTCTATTGGGTTTGGATGTAAAACAGATCTGTAAAATCATTCTTCACTTGTCAGACTTGGTCTCGTGGGTGGGAATGGTGAAAGCTTTGAGAGAGATGGTTTGAAAAAAAATCCACAAAAAACCCGCAACCAACCAAAAAAAAAAACCCAAAATCCCAAACAAAACCTGCTTAAGATCTTCTTAAGTGTAAAATCTAAATAGCTCTGTGTGAGATATGTTGAGCTTCTGCCCCTGGCTGAATACGCTAATGATGATGTTGCTATCTCAGAGAAGAGCATATCTAAAGCTGAAGTTGCATGGTGAGGCTAGTCTCTGATTCACATACTTTATTCTTCCACTGTACATCACGAAAAATCAGACGCTGGGAGCCTTATCTATGCTGTACAAAGCAGAAGACCTTTTGCAGCTCCTCAGCTAACCTGGTCTTATCTCAGTGTCTTCTAACCCGCCATGGCATGGCCACCGGCAGCCTGTGGCCGGGAGCTCGAGATGCCCTTCCTGCTCCCAGAGCAGGAGAAGAACAAACCCCCAAACTGGCACGCGTATGGCTCCTTTCTCATCCTCATTTGTAGGAAAAGATCTCACTTCTAGAAGCCTTTGTGCAGGCTTGAAAAATTCTGAGTAAAATTAATCCTTTTTATAAGCGTTCTAAACTCTTAATTCCTCAAAAGTTAAGAACATTTACCCCTGACCAATGTTTTGTAGAAAAAGTTTCTTACGCTAAATCCATCTGCCTGCTTAAAGGTGAAAAGTTACATACAGCTCTTAACATTCCGCAAATGATATGTTCTTCTGATGTGTCTATTTTCAGATGTTTCATGTTTTGCTGCAATCAAAATTACAAAACTTTTTTAAATGATAGCTCTGAAAATTATATTTTTGTGTCATTTTGATCTTCCTTTAACTGACTGCAGAGTCAAAAAGCTAAAAAACATTAATATTCTTTAGGCAGTCATTATCTGGCAATTCTTAAGCAACTTCTTTGCCAAAACCAGAAAGAAATATCCTTACAAAGATACTTAAAAAGAGACAATACCTGCTTTGGTGATCCCTCCATGCAAAGCCTTTGTGAGAACTGAATTTAAGAAGACATGCTTAAAGCTGGAAGTCTTTCTTTGTTCAAATAAGAATGAACCGACCTGAAACAGCATTTCGGCTCCTTTTCAAACCCTTGAAAAATTAAAGGTGTAGCACAAGAAATGTCCTGCATGAAAAAAAATAAAATGGAAACTTTCACAATGTGCAGTAATTTCTGCCCAGACAAAGGACACGCAACCACCAAGCCCAGTAAAAATTATAACCCAACTGCATGTGTTGCAGCATATTAACTAGTCATGACCCGATCCTGCTGGCATGGTAATTCCATGGAAACACTGGGGAAATTACTATAAGGAAGGAATGAGGATTTTTATCAGCCAGTGCCTGGTAGAAGTGGTTTCTCATGCTGTGTGATATGTGGTGATGCCACGCGAGCACAAGCCCCTGTGGATAAGGGAAGAGCGCGGTCATTCCCCCCAGAGATGCTGGGACACAGCCTCACCCAAACCACCCTGCTCTTGTAGCAGCTTTTTGTTTTCACTGGCTTGGAAGAGGTTGAGTGAACCAAAGCTCTGCCAAGGAGTTACATTCAAATGTGTCTTGTAATGCTTTTATGGAATAATTAGAGGATGCTGTAAGACAAAATATCATCAGCTTCTCTACCATACACTTCTCCTGTACGCTCGAGGTGGGATTATGCAAGCAGAAAGGAGGGGACAGTTAATCTTGATAAATGTTAAGAAACAACACTATGCCATTTGCCATTTTAAATTTTAACCTATTTGGCCGTTCCAAAACACTTCCTCTAATAACGCTTGATTAATTGTTTTCATTATTTTCTTTGATCCCACAGGACTTAGTTGAATAATCAGCTTTGACCAATTCTAAAACTGTTTATTTAAAATGGCTTACTATATCAAGGGTAGTTCCCATAGCTTTACAAGAAATTATTCTATCCCTTTGTAACCAACTTTGGTTTTCTCTGAAACATCAGAAAAAGGCACTCTGAGGCATACATAGCCTTGTTTCTCTAAGGACACGTGCCTGGTCAAGCACAGGTCCAACCAGGAAATTTGCAATCTTTGTCAAAAGCTCTGTGATAAGATTCTTACAAAAGAGGTGGTAACTGATATAATGTCCACTTCGTTTATTTTTTCTTTCCTATCGAAAGAAAATATTGGCGGGAATAGATGGCTCATGCTAAGACAGAGCAAAGAAATGAGTGTGGCTAAGGCACATTCCTCAACTTACAATGAAGCCACCGTTCAGATGAGATCTACCACACTACTACATTGTTCAAATGCAGCGGCATGAGCACTCTCATGCGTTGAACAAAGTAATGAAAAGCCCATGAGTATCACTTCATAATTCAGATGGAAAACACTGTAAACATCTCAGGCTTTGCAGTGTTGGCCTGCACAGGGGGATTTAGCTTAGCTGGGAACATGCCCTGCAGGCACAGAAGGAGCTGCGTGGACCACATCTGCTCTGCACGTCCATGGGATGAAGCCCACAGATACGGCTGCATGCTGAGCCCGGTGCAAGCCGGGGGCTTCTCCGAGTCCAGGAGTCAAAATTATTTCTTTATAGTCACTTGCTCTCTGCTTTCTTAGCTACTAAACCAGGCAATGGCTTCCTAAAGTGTCCTTTTAGTAAGAGTCTTCAGTGTACTCACATTTTTCATCATTATCTGTTGGGGTTTTTCAGCAACTCCTCCTGACCCAATGCCTGGAAATTCAAGGAACATGAAATAAGTTTGATTCTCCTAAGAAGCTTCAAATACTCCAAATTCTCAGCAAATCAGGCAATAATTATTACACAATTTTCACAAATCATAAAATATTCCAGAAAATCTCCCTTTCTTAATATATTCACGATTTATGAGAAGCAATTATCACTGCCAAGCCTTATTTTAGGGCTGCAGCTTTAACAGACTGAGAGCACTGTGATTTCATTAATGAGCAATAAAAGATTCAAGAGAAGCCTCCCCTTTAAGCATCTTATTCACTGTGAAGGAATCTTCTAGTTTAAGGCAAAAATGTAACGCGGATGGATGATGACAACATCACTGGAAAGATCTTCAGGCATTTACATATTTTTCTGATTCCAAAACCCATTAGAGAAGTCAGGCACATTTTGCACTTGCTTTTTAGCACTGCGAACACCATGAATTTAATAATAAAGAGGGTTCCGAGTCACTGCTAGCGTAGTGCTAAATGCAACCCGTGTTTCTCATAGGTTTTTTCCTAAGTGACAATCTCGACAAGTCTAGACAGACTTTTTCTCCCACATGTTCACTGAATTCTTCCCATTTTGCTACTGAAAAATTCCAGCAGCTGCCGCAGTGAAACAATGCAGCCAAAACCGAACTATGCTACATAAAACTATGCTACAAACCTTCAGTGGATAGTTGTGGGGAAATATCTTTTTCTACAAAAGCCATATTGATAACTTGAGCATCTTGCTTTTATATATCCAAGTAAAAAATTCATATTCCCTGATGGTATCGGGGAATGGCTTGCAGCTGAATAGATACCGCTAACATTTTCCTGCTAATATCATGATAGTAGCATTGTAATAGCTGTGATGGTCTTACAATATAGGAGAAACAAGGTTTTAAAGGGGAGACGTAATACGTTTTATTAAACCAGTCGACATAGCTGGAAGAACGACAGCTCTGTGCCCCTGGTAAAAGTTATGCGTGTGAAAATATCTGTTGGGTTTTATTTTCCTCTACTGAGAATAATTGATCTTCTTCCTACAACCAGTTATAATTAATTCACCCCAGCTATACCAGGGAATCCCCTAACCCTCACAGAAAGCCAATAAAAAAATCTCACTCTAAAGCGACATCCAGAACTTCTCCACAGCCTTTGGGGTGAAAGTTGTCCAAGAAAGATGGGGAGGAAAACAGGACTGGAGTCCTCTGTCCTGGCTTACCTGCCCACGGAGGTAGGTGATACATAAAGAGGAATAAACCATACCATAGGAGATGCTGAAAAAAACCCAAGGAAGACAATGCACTGTGCAATCTCTGTGTCGATGGGCAGATCCAGGCTGAGACAGACGCAGTCAGGGCTTTGCACAGAGGCACCATCGACATCGGCTGGCCCCTTGCACCAGCCTTGTCCCCAGCAAAGAGCGAGGAGCAGGGCTGATGTGGGGCCGTGAGCTGGTCACCCTGGCACAGCTCCTGCAAAAAACAAAGCCAGGACAAGGAGGGGGTAACACCACTTGAACCAACAAAGCCTTCCCTAAAAGATAGGTCAGTACAGAATAAGACTAAGGGATTCTCTTAGTTGTCAAAAGTGCCATTTTTTAATGAAAATGGCAAGCACAAAGTCACTTATTTTTCATGTATTACATGGCAACACTTGTCTTGCAGTCAGGTATCGCAGGCTTGCTTTCAGCGCTGGGGTTTTAATGAGGTGCTTGATCCTTATGTAAAATCAGCACCACAGCCCTGATCCAGCAAGAACTAACAAGGAACTATAAATGGCCCAATTACCAGGCTAAAATGTCATTCACACATTTGTTATCTCCCACACCAACAAGGAAAAATAACACAGAGACGCGGTAACTGAAGGCAAATTGCAATTACTGTTGATTGAACTAGAATTTGTGAAGCTCTTCATGTAATTCAAAGCTTTAAAATTTAACGTGAACTATATTAATTTCAAACATCAGTTTGGTTCATTGATATTTTGGTTTTGGTTTGCCAAAAGTCACAATAACCTTATTAATAATATTAGCAGCTCTAAGCGTTGCCTACATGATGCTGCGTCGAGTTCTTAACTCCTTAGAGAAGTTACTCTGGGAGCAGCAACGCTTGGGATGGAAGATTTCTGTGGCACGTGGTCCTGGAGGTCAGATGCTCTTCCTCCGAGTCACCACCACTTCAGTGTAAGGCATGATACTCAAAGAAGCGATTTTGCATCTGTGTCTTTTAACTGATTTTTTCTTCTCAAATCTTAATCGTTCTGTTCCCAAAGCATATGCTGATAATCTTTGAAAAACAAATGCTAATCCCATCTAATTTGGACATTTACATTAGCAGTACTGTAATACTGGAGCACTAAAATTAAACCATCTTCCCTGGAAAAAAAAAAAAAAAAGCATTACAATATGAGCTACGCCAGATAGTGTGAGTGCCGTGGTCATGGCATGGCAGCACTCGCCTCTTCCCAGCTTTCCCCATTTCTCAAGCACATCGGCTAATCCAAGCAGAGCTCTGAAATAAAGCTAGCACAGGCAATTCCCAGCGAGTAGACGTAATCTAAATCCCTCACCACTTTCAGAAAAATAAGGTTGTTTTTTCTCTTTTCTTTCCTGTGAACTGCATTATTACTGCTGGATACCTGGATACATATCAATACGAGATGACGTGATCTCCTATAAAGCACTTTGGATGTAAAGATGAAACAAAGCTGTGCACTGAATGTCTCATTTCCAAAGCGCTCAGGGAAGATCCAGGATGTGTTTAGACACCAGCACTGTCAAGTTTAAAAAGCCTACTAAAAGAAAGAGGAGAGTGCTTGTATTCCCCCTCTTACCGCGAGCTGTCAGTAAATTCGCTAATTGGGGCTGCGAAATTGCTCATTGCTGGTGTTACCTGAAAGGCAAAGAAGAGACAGGGATAAGGACAGGAGCGGATCAGGCACTGAAATGGAGGACGCTGTTTTGCGTTTCACCTGATTCCAGATTGATCTTATACAGGTGTAAATCAAATCTTTGCAATACTTTTCTGTTGATTTCCAGCCAAGAAATATCAAGCTGATTTTAACACATGGTCCTTAAATGTGCTTGCAAGAGCAAGAATTGCATTTTATAAAAAAGCTGGTTACGATGATACGTGTGTGCAGAGCGCTAAAAGGACTGGAAAGAATAAATATGTCTTATCTCCTTACCGTTGGGAGTGATAGTACTTCAGGCTTTTAATAATGAAATAACATTTTTTTACTTTTGGCATAGCTTGTTCCTTCATTGGATTTTGCTGGACTTTGATATACTGAAGGGCGACAGCCTAATTTTCAGTAATTTTTGGTAAATTGCACTTTACGACTCATCTTCCTGAAAATATTGAAGTCTTTTATAGACAGACCATGTTCTGGACTGTTTTGACTGCAAAGTGCATTATTTCCAAATTAAAATTTGAAAAGAAAAATGTTACTAGGAAAAAAACACCCTGGTTTTCATCAGGACCACACATAGCATGAGAATTTGTCATTTGAATACTGCTATAAAATATCAAAAACTTTCTAACGCAACAAAAAAATTGCTCCTGAAATTTTGCTATTTTTGCTACCCTTAGTATTTAAAAGACAAGGAGCTACTTATTGCCATTTAGTGAGTCTTTGCGTTTTCTCATGTTTTTACTTTTGTTCTGTTATGTTTCGGCTTTTTGGAGATTTTTCAGGTGGTGTTGGTGTTGGTTGGGTTTTTTGGTTTTTTTTTGCATTGTAACTATTAGGATGGAAGATCGAGATAAATTACATTTTCTACCCATCGTTTTTCTCTTGGAGTATCCTTTGCATCAGCATTTCCCTCAAGCTAAACTCATGCTTCACCAGTTTTTTAAGCACAACAAGCAATCTCGGGGTTCCCATCTCACAGCAGAGTCAATCCAGCTTGCAGGAGAGCATAATACATTATGGTTTCCACCTCACACACATCACTCCTTCGAAAGTATATGCTCCTTTCTGCTGATTAATAAGGGAAGCTTTGGCCTTTGGATCAAATGTCACTCTAATACGCTTTGGAACAGTAGTGTGTATTATGGATTTGCTGCAAAATCCACTACATTATGGATATTTTCCTTGGGAATACAGTGGTCAGTGGTTCCAGAAAAAAGAGGCAATAAACCACAGACAGGCACATAGACAACCGTGGATTGGACAAAGCTACTTCACTTTATTCCTTTTTAAATATCACCTGAACCAAGGTGCCAGGTTTTGGCTTGGGATGGCTGGAACCTGAGGTCAAGCCAGACTCAACAGCTTCTTTCCTCTGTCATGTAATGTATTAGTGATGGAAAGCTATAGCCAAACACTTATTCTGGCAGCACAAGTTGCATGAACATCTGCTATAAGTAACTGCTGTTATTTATTCTCCTGACCCACCATGTAAGTCAGGGCAGCAAGCCACCCCTCTCCTCCTTCTCCTCCTGGAGCGAGGAGGGAGGGGTGTCCAACTTCCAAGGCTGTAAGTACTGCACAACAAAGTTTCTTATCTCCTCTGTTTTTGGAGTTTGGTTGTTTGTTGTGGGTTTGTTTTTTTTGGGTTTTTTTGTTTGTTTGTTTGTTTTGTTTGTTTTTTTTTTTTTTTTTTTAAATAAAGATTATTAGTTTTGCCCATCGCTCTAGGTTGTGTAAGCTTACACAGAAACTTAGTTATCTAACCGAATGACCGGCACCCCTACTTGAAGTCAAACAAGAACTTAATCCCTTTGCAGGAGTCGTCCCTACATTATAGCCTTACTTGTGGATTAAATTTGCCACAGGATAAGAATTTTCAAAGGGACTAGATAATCCTCCGGACATCCAAGGTATCCAGAGACATAATTAGTAGCTCCAAAGAAGCTGGAAGGGAATTTAAACATTTATGTTTCAGGTATTAGCGGGCTGGATTGCATTTTGTATCTTTGTATCCTGAATTTAGGGAAAGAGCTTCATTAGTTTTTTTCAGGCATTTCACCGCTGACAGAGACAGATTACTGAAATATATGGTCTTTAGGTCTCATTCAGTTCCTAATCACTGGATCCTGTGATGCAGTCAGCTAACATTTTTCTCTCCAAGCACATTACAATCTGTAGGCGAACTCGGTAACGTTTTCTAAGCTTGTTTAATATTTCCAGTGTGGTTGTCAGTTGGCTTATAAAATGTTTACCTTTACAGTGGTTTTCGTGTTCCTCTTGGTGACTTTCTTCTTTGGAAATTAAACCTATCCATGATCCTGTGCAAAGATATTGCTGACCAGAAGCCGTACTGAGTTTCCTGAGGCCACTTTATAATTACATTTTGGAATACAAATGAGTTTACCCTCTGAAGAAGATATTTCATTTGAATTCTTCCAAGCTAAACTTCTTTTTTGAACTCCATCATCCAGTGCTCATGCCGTCTGTCCACGAGTTAAATACTATTTCATGACTGTGCAAAGTAGTTCCTGTGTGGGATTCTACCACGTAATTTTGGCCCTGCTTTAGAGCCTGCCCTCGCTGAGGATGAAGGCCAGATGAAGCAAAGCTGACATAACCCAAAGCCTGCATGAGGCTAAGTTGTGCATCACTCTGCAGTGATACTGAAATTGCAAATTCAGAGCCCCTGACTTGCACAGCTGTGAGTCAAATCAAAATAAAATAGGCAACAAATTGCAAGTAGATAGTATCTCAGACCGCCCAGAGTCCCTCTGATCGAGTAATGCTGTCAAGTGGCGGTAGTTATTATCAGAGCAGCCTCACTGCGGGCAGCTGGGGCAAAAATTTCTGGAAATGTGGGATTGTTCCCTATTTCATATTACTATTTTGTGATTTCAAAAGCCCTGTGTGCTAAACCCCCTCAGCAGCTCAGAAGGGAGACTTCCACCTCTTAATATATGTCCTGCCCGAAAAAATGTTGCCACTAATAAATGGTGATTCTCTACTTCTTGTATTCAGGCTTTTTCTCTTGCTTCTTGGTGGCATTTTTCCTTATTGAACTACTAAAACACACACACATGCACTAGGCAGGAGCTCCTGAGATCCTTTGGTCTGTACCCCGGCACTGCGGTGTCCTCACCACCCCCAAGTGGCCGCCATAGACATCTAAAGAGGGATTTTCTATTTTATCCCCACATAACTTCTGTTAGTTCTTCATTATAGTTTTAACACGCTGAATTCTTCTGCTACTCATGTTCATATCCTTTAAAAATTTCTAATCATGATTTTCCAGCCAGTCTAGACATAGATAGCTCATTTTATCTTTCCGCACGGTGCATGCTTTGCCGACCCGCTAACCATTTTGATAGCTTTTCTCTAAACTCCCTCCAAATTAGTCAACATCTTTCTGTTAATGATGCATTCAGAGTCAACCTAAAAGGTGAAAAAGCATCAGTAAATGAGCTCCTTTCTACGTTAGCAGTGGCTTAAATGAAAGCAAGTTCAAGTGAAAAAGCTGATTTTAATGGTACTAGCGGCTGAGTAGAAGTCTGCTTAGATGTGGAGCCACTAGGCAGATGGATGGTTACATGAATTTTAACAGACCAATATGCTAATGTGGAGATGCCAATAAACAGAACCATTCGGATGAACATTTGACGGATTCAGGACAACTTCATAAGGATTTCAATTTCATTAAAAAGAAAGGTCTTGGAAATTCGAGAGAGACAGAAACGCGTTCTCTTCACGCTGCTTAAAGAGAATTGTGGTGGGTTTTTTCAATTGAGGAGTACGAAATTTTTTAAGACAAGGTATAGTGAGCATGCAGCCTCTGGATCTATAGAAATGTCAGTCTTCAAGGAAGGACTGAAATATTGATTCTGCCTGCAGCAGAAGGGACATTTGGGGCAGGGGGCTTGAGGTAGAGAACGAAGTGTTCTGAAATACTAGTAGGGAAAGCAATGCATTGTGATGAATGGTAACTACATGCTATTCCTCTGTATCCATAAACTGCCACACAATTTCTTTGGTGTTACAAGTAACATGGGATTGCGTGGAATTGCTCAGGTTATAAAAAATTGTTGGGTGCGTAGAGACATTTGTTTTAAAGTTAAAATTGTGTATAGTTCTGCATGTGCATTGCACCTAGAACAGTGCAGAAATATAAGAAACTGAGTATCCAGTCCTTAAAAAACTCTGCTCTCAAAAACCAATAAATAGAATGCTAAAAGTGAGAAAACATTTAATGCCAGAGTCTAGATCCATAATTGCTAAAGTAACTACTTAATCTTTTGTACCTTAATTACACGAGTACTAATTCCACGGCAAAGTGCTTCTGGCTGGGCTAAAAGAAAAATATGAGTAAAGCAACTTAGATTCAACATAAAATCATGAGAAAACTTCTGATGCTTCCCACAGCTGAGTATTGAGCTCAAAAAATTGATGGAAGTTCATAAGAAATTATAACTTCTAATGAAAAAGAAGATGGTCCTTGTAAATTTTTAATATGAACTACACAGACAATTACATTAATAAGATTTAATTATACCATGAAATATTTAGTGTTTTTCTCTATGCTAAATATTATTTTGAAATAGTTCTAGAAAGAATTGAAAGCTTAAGACATACCTAGAAACGTAACAGGAAAGAGTATTAAAAAAATAATTTTGACAATGTATTCATAGTATAGATCAGTATTTCCATCTTCCCTTAAAAAATGGAAATGTTTTGGTCAGCTATTGCATTTTAGTCTCTTTATAAATAGAGACATAACATAATAAATATGTTGTGCAATACGTTTAGTAGAAAAACAGCTCATGTAGTATAGATTTCATTTTAACAAGTATATCACAATCTACAATTAACATCAAAGTTCTGGCAGAAATGCATAACTATTTGTTAGCATCTACATTTGCTGTGAATTATGCCAAAACTAACCAGCCATATATTTACTATCATCCACAATGTGCCTAGCTAATTAATTCACTTGTGAAATACTATTTCCTAAATTGTACGCTGCTGCTATTTTTGTTACATGGCTCTTCAGTCTAAGAAGGCTCTTACTTCATAATTAACGGATGCCATGTTTCCTGCAGGAAGTGCACTGATTTCTGCTCATCCTGGTCCCCAGCCCTGGTCCTGCTTCACTGCAGGCTACGTCCATACTCACCCACAGGTTGGGCTCCCATTCCCACCCAAACCCCATCCCTGGCTTCCCACACGTTCTGGGACTTCGAATTGTAATTTAAGCACATTACCAAAAGCAGTGCATTACCCTTAGAACAGCTGTAATTGGATAAGCAAGTTGTTATTCTATAAAATGGACATTTCTTATGCCATGGCAGTCTCCCCAGTGGTGTCTGAAGCACTGTAAAACACATCTGTGGCCCAGACCCACTGATTTTGCTAATATTCATAAGAAGTAAGTGCCAGAATACAATCAAGTAGTTTTTTTCCACCCTAAGCATGAAAAAATACTTTATGCATCTAATATGGTCAATGTCAAACACCCAGACAAGGCCCCCAAGGGTTTACCTAGCTTCCAGGTGAGCGTAGGGCAGGCAGAACTTCCAGGGCAGTGTGCTGGAAACCATCTGGGACACCATAAAAATGTACAGGACAAATCCTTCCTGGGGCTGCCACCTCCTCCTAAATGGGAATGAGTGCTCTGGAGGCCACCCTGAAACGATAAACATTGTGTTTTTTTGTAAACGGGAGGTCTGTCTTTACATTTATTACAGTTAATCCGTGTACAGATTTATAGCTGCACAAATTTTTAATTTGTATGTGCATAACGTATATTTGCATACTCACACACACTTATCTATACGTGCGGGCGCACACATACAATCTGTACGGAAGCAGAGCCCCCAGCCTGTGCTGCCGTACGCCCTCCCACATCAGAAATACAGATTATTCGTTATTTCCCCAGGGCACCATCACGATTCGTGGAGAACGGAGGACACGGAGGGTGTCCGTGCTAAGATGATCTCTGCTTTCCTCAGGCGTCTCCACGTCCCGGGCGCCGTGTGGTTTGACGGCACAGGGTTTGCAGCCTGATCCCCTGCACCGACGGGGCTTGACACACGGACAGGGGAAGTGGTACGCTGTTTATTCAGCCCCAGCAATTCTTAATGTTTTATTTATTAATTTGTTACAGGAGGAGGCATTACTATTAATTTTTAATACGAAACGTGCATGCCGTTCCTCTACGGGAAGCTGTTTAAAAGTTCTGCTCACAGCACACACAAGTTGTGGTTTCCCACTTAGCGCAACCTGCCTGTCTACCTGCTCTCACAACAGCCGGGGCACCACAACTTCTTCTAAAATCGCCTTTCTATTCTGTTTTATGGATTTTCTCTGTCCGTTTACACCATTGTCTCCTGCTTTTTTTTTTTTTTTTAATAGTTCTCTCATTTTTATCTCTGTTTCCTTTTGTCTACACCACCTCATTAGCTTTAATTCACCATATTTCCTTCTACCTACTCTGCCAGGCTGCGGTTTTGATTTGTTTCTTTTCCGTTTTATTTGGAGGCCAATAAAGGAGGGAGCGGAGCGAGTGGCCCCGCGTGCACAGAGGCCGGCAGGCAGCACAAGGGCTGGCTCCTTGGAGCCTCCTGCCCCACACGCCGCATGGTGGAGGGGCAGGAAAGAGGAAAATTACAGCCGGGGAGCCTGTAGCTCCAGGAGAGAAGCTGCAGTAAAGCACGGAGAGCCAACAGCCTGGCCTCAGAGGAGACGAGCAAATAAACCTGCCTGGGGATGAGAGAGAGAACTGTGATTTGCTGCAGCTCAGAAACTCTGAATTAACCAAAGCAAATCCCACAGTACAGACACTGCAAGTGCGTGGCAGGGGAGGGAGGAGGAGGTGCTCAGAAACCCTTTTTTGATGTTGTTCTGTCTCAGCTCACTTCTTTGAGGTTTTTTTTCTGTGTTTTTTGTTTAGAATGTAGCTAGGCAAATTTGAACTTCAGGAGAAAGAATGATTTTTTTTGCATTTTTTTTTAAATTTGTTTTCTGTTTGTTGGTTGGGGGTTTTTTTTGTTTGTTTGTTTGTTTGTTTTTTTAATTTAAAGCACGTTCTTCTTTCGTGGAAGCTCAGAGCCAGAAAAAGGCCGGTGCAGACCCATCTCAGACTGAGTTGGTTTGGGGTCCCATCACACCTGCCCTGGGAGACACAGACAGGTATGGGCAGAGCTGGTTCCCTGGTTAGTGCGCAGGGCAGGGGAAGACACCCAGTTTTGTCAGATCAGAAAAGGATCTAAAATTTCTGTTTCACTGAAATGCCTCTAAGGGTTAGGAATTTAAAGTCCTCCAACTTTCACATGTTCAGGCTGAGGCACTATGACACGCCTTGTATTTAGTGAAAGCTACAGCTTAGCTTTAATATACACTCCCCACTTCTATTTCCACTCTTCCAAGCAGGAAACCAGGCACAGTAGACGTCACCTTCTCTTTATAACGTGTGGGACAATCACCCACGCATCTCTCCACACTGGCGTGCAGCAAAGTTGCCCCCTTTTGGACCAGCAGCCCGCCTTTAGAAAAAGCAGTTGGCTGCTGTTACTACAGACTCCATCAGGCTCTGCAACAAATTTCACAATATTTGGCACCCCCAAATCTTGAATTTTCTTACCTCGGCCACATTGACATGCACATGGGCAGGAGGAAAGGGGAGAAGAAACTGCTGGGGCCAGTGCAGCATGGTATTCATGGAGGGCACTAGGTTCAAATTTAGACTTTAAAGATATGGTGATTTGAAAATAAATATCAATTTCCCTCGCCACCTTAAAAGGTTTTCCTAGAACACTAATTCCTGATATAAAAAAAAAATCAGTTAAATGTGTCCTTGTTAACTTTGCTGTTCCTTAAAGGAACTTTCACAGAACTAAATGTCTCTAACATTTTGGGAGATTATTCTCATTGCAAATATACCTTATCCTTAAAATGGGAACTATTCTCTCTCAGTGCCTGGACAGGCACGTTCGAGGTGATCTCAGCACCTGAGTGCTGCCTCTAAATACTAATACACATGGTTGTGGGGTTTTTTATTTCACATTCTATCTTACCAGCCATTATCACTGCATAACAAGCTGATGTTCCTCCCTCGGCCAGAGAAGGTAGTCCCATAGCTACATGTCGGCCACCTCTTCTCTGGGTGCTCTTTGTCTTGATCAAATTCTTTTGTTTTACACGGAAAAAAAATAACCAAAGCAAAGACACAGCAAAGAAAAGCAAAGAGAAAACTCATCAAGTAGCCTGCTGACAGCTTGGAGTGTGTCCACCCAGAAGGCCATGATGGTCTACGCTTTTAACAGCAGTTAGATAATTTTTGTTACCAGTAAAAGCATTTGTAGCCACAGCATGGAAGGAAAGAATAAAGACAACGCCATCCCACGCTCCGGGCAGCGTAGACAGCTACGGGTACCTCCAATCTCTGGACCTCTGTGGGGGAGGAGGCCTGAAAGTGGTGGGAGGCTTTGGTGGGCCCAGGGTCTAACCAAGTACAGCACGTTTTATGTCCTGAAGACAGAGGAAAATGAAAGTCAGTCGAGTGCAAGGAGGAGAATTAAAAACAGGACAATTTTGCAACTAGCAGAGGAGAAACGAAAATAAGATTTGGCTAGAGATTGGTTTTAACTGGGAGGCAAATCCAACAGGCGCTAGTGATAGTATTTAGCTATTATCCCTACAGTGACAGAGAAAAACATCAAAATAGATCATTTCCTTTGTGTCTGGGACGTGCCTTTGTCCTAGCTGCACACACACACAACCTGGGCAGGATAATACAGCCAGCTTTATCGCGGCACCGATGCTCTGACAAGGAGCTTTGTGAGCAAAGCAAGGGAATGTTTATCATCATAGATCTAGTTATCAGTCCTAAGAATACCTTCCATTTTAGTTTGGTCATTAAGATGGATTCATTGTGCAAATCTCTCCTTAGTACCAGGCTAAAAATAAGGTAATGCTTCCCGTTCACCCACACCATTTCTGTAGCATACAAAATAGTTTGATAAACCCATACACACATATATACAAAATGGCATTTTCACACACAAAAATTAAAGAAAGCTCCGTTCTTTACAGTGAGATCCGAGAAGCCGAGATAAAATATGCGAGTTGAATTTAAAATGTTTCCTGCTATAACAAAAAACTCTTCCAGGGCCAGATGCTCAGATAAATCAGCACAGCTCCTCTGAAGTGAACTGAGCCATGACTGGGTGCACTCCAGCTACAGAGTTTGTCCATGTCAGATACCTCTGCAGGCTGATCCTGATCCTGGCAAAGTCAGCCATCAAATCCCATCTATTTTCGGCAGGGCAGGATTGGTCCCGGCGTATAAATCTAGTTGAATTGCCAAAAAGATGAAGGAAGAAAAAGGCGTCGTAAAGTTCCTGGTTTGCTAAGCAGATGGGAGAAAGGCGGCCAATTATAGCGTAAAGCATCATTTCACTAAAACAAGTGTGAGTGCTGGAAGAGCTCTGAACAGAGGGGATTTTGCTTTGCCATGTGTAGTCTCTGGGAAACAAAAGGAAGGGTGTGACTGAAATGAAGACAGGCAGAATGCAATATTTTCCTTTGATGTGTAAACAGATTTAATGCAACAAAAATCAATGAGGAAACTCTCCAAAGGAGAGTATTTTAATGTGTTATCATATTTCACATAGATTTCATAAAAATTCAATTTCAATTATAGCACAGTTTACAAACAGTGCTGTGCCTCCCTGGAAAACATATGGCCATCAAAACTTCAAACAAAATACTGCCAAAGTTGCTCATAAAAAATAAATAGCCATAAGCCAGAGTGTTATTGTCCTTTTAATGTTTGTTGAATGCCTATAATTCTTCTCGTGTCCGCCTCGGCTGTCAGCTTTCTGACACTCGGGTCTCCCATTCGCACACCTCCCCTTGAAGATGTCTTGGAGCTGGAGCTGCATTGTGAGCAGTGCTTAATTATTTTGGATATTATCTTACGTCTCCAGCTGGGCTGCTGCAGGAAAAGAAATGAAATAACCACACACACACACCCCAAAATAGTGGTGTAGCAGCAGCAGGGAGATGCTGAGCCGAGGCACGGGCCAGAGCCGCAGCGGCTGCTGGAAGAGGAGTAACAGGCTTTACCCCGAACAAAAGCAAATGGTTTCCTGAGAGCTCTGGGCTCCATCCACCAGCTCCCGCTTTGATAAAATAATAACCCCCTCCATGGGTTGGTTTGACCAAGCCAGGCAAGGAGGCTTGGCGTGGGCCACCTCACCTCCGGCCCCACCGCAAGGGGCAGGATGGAGCTGGGCTCTGGCCCCGTGATCAAAGCAAACATTCTGCACACAGGTAGGGACCTAATTTTCTACTTTTGTGAAGGGATTAGATCAAAGTGAATTGTGAGCTTTTGCAGTGCCCGGTGCTGCTTAGTACACTGCGTTGTGCAACAAAAGGCCATTTACGTCTTCCATGGCAGTTGCTGAAAATAGATCAAAACATTCAGCATTGGCCTTGCAGCTGGCTCTTGCCACCTGGGCTTGGAGTTGCAAGGCAGATAGGAATGAGGGTAAAAGTCCAGGCAGGAAGGCAAAGGTGGATTTGAAGAATCACACAGTCAGCACAAATGCAGCTTTGACAGCAGCACAGCCTGTACCCCAATGGCCACTGCTGGGCTATGTGTGTTACAAATCCCTTCTCATACAGCTAGGATAGAGGCGCCATTTTATGGAAAAGCAGCAAAGCTTTTCCCCCACCTTTATCATACAATCATGGCATGGTTAGAGTTGGAAGGGATCTTAAAGTTCATCTAGTTCCAACCCCCCTGCCCTGGGCAGGGACACCTCCCACCAGACCAGGTTGCTCAAAGCTCCGTCCAGCCTGGCCTTGAACACCTCCAGGGATGGGGCAGCCACAGCTTCTCTGGGCAACCTGGGCCAGTGCCTCACCACCCTCACAGTGAAGAATTTTTTCCTAATATTGATTCTAAATCTACCCTCTTTCAGTTTAAAACCATTAACCCTTGTCCTATCATTACACTCCCTGATAAAGAGTCCCTCAGGTACTGGAAGAGGCTCTAGGGTATCCCCAGAGCCTTCTCTTCTCCAGGCTGAACAACCCCAACTCTCTCAGCCTGCCTTCACAGCGGAGGTGCTTCAGCCCTCTGTTCATCTTTGCGGCCCTCCTCTGGCCTCTGGACTCACTCCAACAGGTCCATGTTCTTCTTACGTTGGGGGCTCCAGAGCTGGATGCAGTGCTCCAGGTTGGGTGTCACAAGAGCGCAGTAGAGGGGCAGAATCCCCTCCCTCAACCTGCTGGCCACGCTGCTTTTGATGCAGCCCAGGATGTGGCTGGCTTTCTGGGCTGCGAGCGCACATTGCTGGCTCATGTTGAGCTTCTCATCAACCAAGACCACCAAGCCCTTCTCCTCCAGCTTTCAATCCATTCTCTGCCCTGCCTGGATTTGTCCTTGGGATTGTCCCAACCCAGGTGCAGGACCTTGCACTTGGTCTTGTTGAACTTCATGAGGTTTGCACAGCCCCACCTCTCAAGCCTGTCCAGGTCCTCTATCTTCAATAAGACTCACTACATCTCTCCCTGCAGTTTCCAAGTGATGGAGAGATGAGCTTCTTCCATTAACAACCAAACTTTGCCCTTTTTTCAATGGAGACATTTCTCTTTTGTCCTTTAAGAGCTTCCTGCTGTTGGATGGACACCAGCATGGACAAGTGAAGGGATGCCGTGTCTGGAAGAGGAGAAGGTGCCTCATCCCTTGCTGAGCTTTCTCCCCTTTGCAGTCCCTTTGGAGGGTGCGAGGGAGGGCTGAGGGGGAGCTGCTATGGAGACAGGGCAAAAGCAGCATACAGGGAAAAGCCACCCTCCAGGGCAACACTACCTAGCATCCTGAGGTCCCAGACGTATCCGGGAATATGGTGGGGAGCTGCTGTTTAGGCGGGTTTTGTAGTATGCTTGGGCTGGAGAAGGAAGCTGGTGGTGGAGGGAGGTGAATATGGAGCAAGAGCTGATAAAATACCAGGAATGCCACAGAAGAAATGAAAAGAAGAAATATATGGAAGAAGGAGGATGTTATTGATGATAGCATTAGTGAAGAGTAAGCGTGGGGGAAGAAAACATGATGTATGCTGGCAAGGGAGGAAGAGCTCACAAAACCGATGTATTTCAGCTGTGAGAGAGAGGACAGCATTCAGCACTATTACTTTTCCTCGGTACACACCTGTCGAGCAAAGACTGTGCGATGCGATGGCAGGCAGCGGCGGCGGCTGCACCTCCGTGAGGGTGTTACAGCTGGTACTCACAAATTTTGCTCTGCTGTCACTGGAACAGGGGACAGACATCCTGCATAAATATAAAGAAGAAGAAAAATCATTTTCTCCTTTCTTAACAGTAGCCTGCCCCTAGGCTAGAGATTTGTTCTTCAGAAAGGATATAAAATATATCATCCCTACCCTCCCATTGGCATTAATGTGTTGCCTAAAAACATGCCTGGTCCCGACTCTGGGATGTGTACCCCTTGGAGTAAGGCCAAACACCCACGTATCTGTCGTTAGGATTTTACAGGTAACTATTTAGCGTCAAGGTTTTCCCACAAGTAGTTCGTCTCCTCACTAAATGAGCCATTTTGACAGCTTCTCGACCATCTTTCTAGGTAAGCTCTTAGGGGCAGTCTGGCATTATGTTTCCTCAGTGTAAGCAGCCACCAGCTGTATGGTTTTCATCACTTCTAGAATAATAAAGACAAAAAGGAAAGACTGGTTTTTTTGTTGCCGTTTTTCCTATTATGAGCAATAGTAGCTAAGTGCAAAGTAGATGTCGTAGGAATGCCAAAATAGGTGATTCCACAAAGGCCTGAGAAAGTAGAAATAATTAAATGTTAAATATAAACGCATGACACCTTCAAGGTAGTTCAAATCAGCTTCATCAATAAATATCCTTATACAGAAAGATGAGTCTCATAGCATCTCCTGAAAGAACTTACAAATGATTGGAAAAATTCAAGTACAATTACAAAAGCATCATGGTACACAGGAATGTTAATTTCTGCACATTAAATATTCCCCTTACAACCTGCCATCTGGGTCTCTCTTGTGAGGGCAAATTTATTCCAATAAATTCCAATCCTCTATTTAGAGATCTTTAATGTCAAGGTAGCTTGAACCCGTAAACTGTGAATTCACACTGAGATGAAAGCCGTGGAGGACATTCGTAGTCGTGCATGTTGACTCGGCCTCACCCCTAAGCACAAAACCCCAGAATCTGCAGCAGTTGTGGGTCAGATATAATATGCTGCTTTTTTTTTTTTTTTCTTTTTTTTCCCCCTACACCGTTAGCTGAGCACCTTCCCACTCCAGAGCGGGCAGTGCTGGGGAGGATGGCTCGGGTGTCAAGAGGGGAGGGTTTTGGGTCTACACTCTACAGAAGCCAACAGGTATTTGGGAGTGACCTAGTGCGCATACAAGAAAGCAGTGGGCTAGTATCTAAATGCTCCTAAATATTTAACAAAGAGCCGTGAAGAGGAAATTGGCCACCTTGCTTAACTTACAAACAGCCGGGCTGCATTAGCTGACAAATACAGTGAGTCTCTAAAATGCTAACAGAAAGGGAAAAAATAAAGAAAAACAAACACTGAAGTAATGGATGCATAAAAGCACCTTTGTTAAGGGATTAATCAGCGGCCTTGCTCTTTGTGGGAGGTGGGACTGGAGCCCTCCGGGGCACGGTGCCGCGGGCTGTGAAGAGCAATGGTATTTCGGGGGCTCCTGGGAGAGCACTGCCTGTCCTCAGGACAAGGCTGGGGGAGAGGGAAGCGGATATGTCACCTCCAGTTCGCTTGCTGCTACTGAAAACCCCGGCTAAAGCAAGAGAGAAATATATCCTTTTTCCTTCCAAAAACTCTCCAAGGATCCACAACAGTAAAATTAGAAAGGTCTAACCTGACATCTATAAAGAGGAATAAAAAATATTGTGGTGGTGGGTAAGTAGTTGGTTAAATCAGGCTGGAAGGCCAGAAAAACTATGTTTCATGTGATGAAGCACAGCTGAGGACATAGTGGGAGGGAGGAGCGTTGGGTCTCACACAGAGCCCCGAAGTGGCCAGGAAGCAAAACCCGCTGCTTTCCCAGGATGCTGCAGCAGCCCGCACGCTTGGGCAATGAAGCCCTGCCGTGGTCATGCAGAGAGGGAAGAGAGAAAGGAGCAGAGGACATGACTACGGACCTCCAGGCAAGGTGAGGAACAAGAAGTAGCTTTGCAAGACCAAGACAGACTTGCAAAAACTTGGAAGCTCTCAGGTGCACCCAGAGTTGACATTGCACTACCACCCTGGGGATCACTGGGGAGGGCTCCTCGGCACGAGACGACTTTTCGGGAGCTGCAGTTACCTCCGAAGAAGGCTGGGTTTGTGATCAGCCCCAGGCATGCTCTCCGCAAAAGGAGCGAACAAGTTTGGGCCAGAGCTTCCCCCCGCTGGCTGAGGAGGTGGGAGAAGGTGCCGTGTAAGCAAGCTGTGCCGGACTTCAGTGGGGCTGCCCATGAGCAAAGGTGAAACGAATGAAAGACAGCTGATGGAAACTAATTATTGCTTAAAAGAGTTCAGTACAGATGCTTTTAAGACAGTTATGAAAGACAGGATTTAACTTCTATTCCAATAAAACCTGTGTCGAATGACAGCCGAGCCTGACACAGTTAATTAAAGCGCGGCATTGAGACACTCATATATGGAAAGCAATAAACAGCTTTTGCAGTTGATTAAAGAGGAAAGGCTGGGGCTTTTAATTTGGAACAGGAGATATTTGCTGTAAGTACACCTCAGAGTCACAGGTATTACTGCTCCAAACAGGACGGTTTGTTCAGCTTACCTTCCCTAAGCCAGGAGCAGCGACAGCACAGGTAGGGACACATAAATCGTCACCACAGCCCTGCAACGGCGAGGCCTCAACGAGGGTGGACGTGGTCACAAGCGAGTTTGGGAAGTGGCTGGTGCGTGGAGCAGGGACGAGCCAGACCTCCGAAAGCGGGTGAAAGTGTTTGGAAACGGACGCTCATCGCATTGCAGTGGTTTGGTTTTTCCTCTTCCATTTCACAAATGCTCCTCTTGGTTTCTAGACAGAGGAAAAAAAAAACAAAAAAAAACCAAAAAAAAAAACGTGCCAGAGCTGAAAAATGACTTTGGGAATGCAGAGGCTCACTCTTAGAGCGCCTGGCTTTTGTAGTTCACAGCTTTCAGCCATCACCCTCAGCAACAGCCAGACGTGCGGTGCGGCAGTCAGGATACACAATAGCACAGCGCCTTACCCCAGCTTATTCTTATAGACAAAGAAGGAACAACAGAAAAGCAAGAGGAGCATTATGTGCATTTCACAATGCCCTGACGTTAACAGCCTCCTGCAGCCTTTATTCCTCAGCAAGTAGTTTTACTGAACAGTTTACCAGCACCATAAAGAACTAAAGCTAGGCGTGGGTGAATTTTTGTTTTCCACCTCACTGGGTTCATTAAGCATGATTAACCCTCTACGTGAGGGTGCCGCCGGTTGTGCTTTTCACTGCTCTGTCACCTGCTATGTCACAACCAGCAGTGACACGGTCAGCCCAGGATTTGTGAGCATAGTCCCATGCTTACAGAATATTTGTATGGATAGGACGTATGCAGCCCGGACGAAAAAGAGTAAGGTGGTAAGGCAAAAATTTCGTTACACGTTTTCTTTCTCCGTTAAGCGACAGCACCGTGTTTCCCAGCTGTATCTACGTGGTAAACAGTGTAGGAAATGAAATCAGAGGAACTCTACTCAAAATATCGGCTAAGAACTGCAAATAATATAATATAATATAATATAATATAATATAATATAATATAATGCAATGCAAGCTGCATACTAGGGTCAGAGGATTGACAGCAAAGGCAAGGGAAGTTGCTGGATACAGGGGCTCATCAAAACTAATTACCCCTCATGAATGGATAATATGTATAAAACATTATTATTTGTATAGGATCTGGATTGCTGAAGGAGGATAAAAACCATCGGATTATTCCGGGAGGAGCAAGGGGGCAGGATGGGTGGAAAGGAAGGGACATATTTTCAATGGCCTTGTGCCGCTTGCAGCTAACAGCCCACGTTCTCCTGGCTCAGGAACCAAGCAGGGCTCCCTGTCAAATCTGTACTGAACTTAAAAGTAGCAGAGAAAAGCAGGAACTCAAAATGAGCTTTAGTAATGAAGCTGCACTTTACTTTTCATAACAATGGATTTTTTTTTAAAAGGTATGTCAAAGAGGATTGAATTTGGATCCATGAATATGGCAGTAAGTGAAGGAACAAGCTAATTAAATTCTCTCTGTCTCCCAAGAACTAAATTCTTCCTTCTTCCAGCAGATAAACGCTATATATTGTAGTCTTGGTTCAATCCACTTTAGATCAGCTAGTTTTCCTGGTGAATATACTTTGAGTGTTTAAAATATTCTCATAAGCCAAAGCTATTTAGAATTAAGAAGATGGGAAAGTAGAGACAGTGTGAATCGGTTTGAAATTCTTTTCTGTGAAATTTTGGTGTCTGTATAGGCATGTTCCTCACCAAGACCAGCCTGTGCTCTGGGAGGTGGCGTATTGCCAGTCTCTCCACTTTGGGTAATGCTACGTATGGGACAGCAAAAAGCTCCATTAATGCACAGAAGAGTCCATGGCACCAGAAAATGGACAAACTGGTACTTGCAGGATTAAATCAAGGGGGGCCCCGAGGTGTAAATGAGAGAAATAAGTTTTTCTCCAGGCTTTGTGGAGAAGATGGTGCCGCTGACAGGGTGGTAGAAGACCTGCTCTCTTTTTGGCCTTTGGCTTGTGAGGATCATTTCACACCCAGATGCCCATCAGCAGCGTCCAAACAATGTCCATTACAGTGGCGTTATTATTATTGGTGGTGGTGAAAAATGTAAGTAAATAAGATGCAAACCATAGGGCAACAGGGCTTTACAAGCACTTCAAAATATATAATTTTTCTTTTTTTTCACTTGAGTACTCTCCATAGCAATATTGTGTGTTCTTACAAGGGTTTCAGACTGCAGATTTATGCTTTAGTGCGAACTACACTGCTACCTTCAGCAGTAAACTTGGTTCTGAAGAAAAAATATCTCATGTGTCCTGACTGCACAGCGAACCTAAAAAAACCCACCTATCATTAAGAAGCGGGTTTGCTACACAGAATTTTGAGCAGTCTTTAATTTCCACCGTACATTCTCACACACATTGGATGGTGAACTCCAAGCTCACACACGAAACATCCAGAGACAGGATTTTAAATCCTAGAGCACAAAGAAGCTGATTCAATCAGCTCAAAGCATGTTGATGAAATAGTTAAGTACATTACATTGAAATTCCACACTTAGAATATTTTATGAGCAAAGCTGTTTAGTCCTATGGGTGGCATTTTTCTTTGCCATAGTCTAAGGCAAGCACCACGAACAGCTGTGTTATGTACACTGAATACATGTTACTTATATCATAATAACTGCTCAGTTCCTGGCAAACTTGGAATTCAGAGTACTCATAAAGAGCAGGTTATATACATAGCCGTTTCCTATTAGAAATTTAATTACCCAAGACCAGGCTATAAAACCCAGATTTTTTTGTTTTTTGCCCACGTGCCTGGACTTTAGAAGTCATCCACATGTTTCTGGGGCACAATAGCCCCAAAATAAATTCCTAAAAGTTCCTAAAAAGATGAGTGTTGCCACGTCTCATACTGACACAAGAAATACTTACAGAAGTGCATTTCGATACTCAAGTACGAAGCCAAGCAGCACCAAGAGCAGTATCAAGTAAAGCAGGTCCATCTCTGTGGTGATCGCTGACAAGTTCCCCTCAGCTTGCCATGCAGAATGGGTATGGAGAAAGCTTAAAAGCATTCAAACCCGAAATTACAGGAGAAAAGGCAGGGTAATGGAGCACTTTGCTTTGCAAGGCTGCTGTAGATTAGGGCAGACAACGCTTTCAATGGAAACAAACAATTTCTACGAAGGCATAGCAATGAAAACTAAGATGCAAGATGCCTTTATCATCATAAACTTCCATCTCCCCACGTATTCTTTAGAAATATGACTTCTCAGGAACTCCAGTACTTTGTGAGGTTATCATGGTCCCCTGACTGCCTCGAAGCAAACAGGGATCTTTGCACAAAGCGCGTGGGCAGCCCGTTCCTCAGGAGGGAAGCGAGCCAGCCATCCTCGTGTGCCTGACCCCGAGGAGGTCAGCACGAAGTGGAAGCAGGAGGGAAGGCGAGAGCCGTCAGGATGAGAAATGGCAGAATTTCCATTCCTCGGGGCCAGGAAAACAGCCAGAGTGGTGGCGAGGTTGAAGAGGGAGAGGAGGGGACTGGAGTGCAAGTTAAGGGTTCCCGAAAGCAGCTGGAAAGACAAAGGATGTGATAGTTGCGATTACACAGAACAGACCTAATGCTTTACGCAACAATAGTGTTTACACAGAAGCATTTTTCCCCCCCTTCATGAAGGAAACGTGTGGTTGGGGCATCCCTGGGGTTGCTCTGCATACCCACATCCACTTCTCTTGCCTTCTTTTCTGATCTCTGAAATCCTCTTTTTGCCGGGGAGTGAATGTGCTTAAAAGCTGAGGAGGAGTTGGGGAATGAATCCAAAACAAGAACAGAAAACCCAAAACACCTCACTAGAAGACCTGGGAACAAGACAAATCACCAACCATTTGAACCAAAAGGTTAAATGGGTCTTTCTTCCAGCTGCCTCATGGCCTGACTCTCTGAATCCACTGGAAAATTAGTCATTATTGGGTGTATAGGAGGAGTAATACAAAGACTTTTTTTTTTTTTTTTGTACATTTACAATGTTATTTTTTTTTTTCCCCTGAAGGTTAACAACATTCAGCCATTTCCTAAATATAAAACCCCAAGCACAGTTCAGTTGTGCACCAAACTCCCGGGGTATTGGTGACTGTCTACCGCCAGCAGTGTGCTCAGTAAATACCCCGCGTTGCTCTTCCTCAGCTTTCCCTGACGGTGAATCTGTACCAAAGTACACCTGCATTGGTCCGGGCATTAACTATTCTCTCCCTTTTTTTATCTTTTGGCTTAATTGTAGCAGAGGGGAGGTGGCAGCTGAAGGGGAAACCTGTGGATTTTGAAGCAAAGCACGTGGAGCGGAAGCTCGGTGGGAGGTGGGTGCCTACCTTCTGCAGTAGCCGTGTCCCGCAGCTCACTGCCCGAGCGTTTTCTGCCGCCAGCCGATCTGCAGTTGCACTTCTTACAGTCAGTCGTTAGTGCTAAGCTCTTAATGGACTCACTCATCTCTGGAACTACAAATGGAGCACATCATTGCTTTCTTGCTGATGCCATGAGCGTCATCAGATAACTTAATCACACGCACACCTGTGGCTCTGCATTTAAAATACAGTTGAATAATGTGCCCATGAAGTGCAGCCTGTTACCTGTGTAAAATAGGTGACTTGCAGCTTACCACTGTAATTTTCATCCTAGAAAATGAAATGGCAGTTTTTAAATAAAACATTATTCTTATTTAAAAACGTTACAGGTGTGTAGGGGGGAGTTTGTGGTGTAATGTTGCGCCTCTCAGGAAGTTTTCAACCACTTACGAATTGCTTTCCAGTTGAGCCCACAGAATCGTAGTCCCCCGTGGCCTGAACGCCACAAACTTCTAGGCTGAGCCCTTGTGCAACATATGACCCACTTTAATTAAATCTTGGCTGAATTACAGAATTATCTGTTTAGAAAAACCATTTTGCTTTGATCTAAAGATTTCTAGTAACGGAGATGGCATCGATGACCCTTGGTAATTTGATTGTGAGGTAAATACCCTCACTGATCGAAACCAAAACCTCAGAACTAAACAAAAATAGATTTCTATCCTGAATACCGCCAAATTCCGCCCATCTGATTCTAAATTAATCCCATGGATCCCAGACTCATCTAAACTCCTCTGTCCTGTCTCATGGAGGCCTCTGTAGACTCTAATCAAACGACCCCTTAAGCTGTTTTTTGTAGTAAGGAGTTTGCAAAGACGCAGGTGTTTTTTTATCAGCGACCCATTCCAGTCCCACAGCTTAGCTGTGCCCTTCCTCCAGCGGCCCCGTTCAAGATACTCTTAAATTTCATGGAGTTAGCATTTCAATTTATTACACTTCGGAGTTTGTTGCAGCATTGGCGTTAGTGATTCATTATCATCTGCGCTACTGACCTGATGCTTCGACAGATTCATCCCGCTCCTGTGAAATAAGGCAGGGCAGGGGAGTCAGCAGAGACCTTCCTGCAAGGTAACGAAGCTCAAAGGTTTCTCTGGCAGAAATTATTAGGAATTCTTTGTAGGACCAAGTCTTGTTATTATAGGTATAGATATAACAAAATTAGATGCATTTGCTATATTAGATACTATGTGATTCTCCGATGTCCAGAGCTTTGCAGAGAAATTACCTCCTGCCTTTTTTTGATATGAATGTAGCCTTGTATTTTTCTCCTGAAATGTGAAGATATTTGCTCACAGTGCCACTTCGTTTGAGAATTAGTTTCTTACAGATCGTGCTTGGCATCAGCGAGGGATCAATGCATGTCTTCATTTACAGAGTAAGATTTATAAGCAAAGAAGCGATAATTTAGAGTTCTGTGTTCATTTGGCTGCAGTACAGTAAGGAGGAGCCAGGGAAGAAAGTGGCTCCACGAGTCCCATGTCACTCACGGACATTTTCAGAGAGCAAGAGCGGGGTCCAGAGCCGCAGTGAAAGAGGACAAGGTGACACTGTTGGTCTTCGTGCTGCCACCCATAGTCTGGTTGGAGGTGCTGTTCCAGCAGGTTCCTCTGTGCTCCTGCGACATGGACCAGGACCGAGATGTGCACATCCCAATGGCGCCACCTTCTCTGCTTCGTTTTAACTCTTTTTAACTCTACACTTTCTTAAAGGCTGTAGAAAGATGCATCGTGTGTCTGCAATGGATATGACAAGCAGCTTCAAACTTCAGTAATGGAAATGGAGACATACGCATGACCATAGGAAAAAAAAAAAAAAAAAAAAAAAAAGCAAGTGCTGCAATTGGTTGTTTAAGGACATCGTTGTCCCTCTTCAAAAATGCTGGAGAAATACCTGTTTAGCTGGAGCTAAACCAGAGGCTGGTTTAGCTATAGCTGATGCTGTCTGGGAGATATAGAGAGGGCAAGGTGTCCCCCCTGGGGTCCTGTCAAGCACTGTGATGCTGTGTTTGTTATTCTTAATTAAATAGTTCCCTCCCTCAGTGCTGTCTACAGGGTTTCTGTATCTGTCACCAGTATGACTCTCTTTCTGTCATCCAAATCTTGCTAAAACATCACAAGTTTTTAAATTGTGATTCAAACTCTAAAAATACAATAAGTACAAATAAAAAGAACAGTTCAGTACAAAGAACTCTGTTTCATATTATCCGTGTGTGTGGAAGTCCAGTTAATTTCCCTGATTTTTTTTTTTTCAGTCTGCCAGTGTACTGCTTTGTAGAGAGTAGGAAGTAAAAAAACCTAAGAAAACATGAAGAAATAAAAAAGCATTTGAGTACTTTGGAATATAAATCACAAAGGGTTGAAAATAATTTAGCAAATAAGATGCTGCTGGTCTCTGAGTCCTGCAGGCTTTGGATAAACAAAGGTACTCTCTAAAATAGGTGAAAAGAAGAATTAAGAGACTCTCATCTGATTCTTTTAATATACGTAATATATAGTGTGATTTACTGGCTAGACTCCTTTTCTTGTTTAAATAATTCAAGGAACTTGAAACATTACAGTGAGCCACAACTGGCTAGTAAAGAGGTAGGTACTGGGGTATAACGCTGTTTCCACTTGCTGCTCTGGAATTTTTCATATTCAGGCAGCAGAATCTGGGACACCTAATTCTGGACTAAGCCCCCCTTGTGTAGCGCGCCAGTATTTCTGGTGGTGATCTTTGCACAGGAAGTTAAGCGACACATCACAAAATCACTGTAACAAGAGTCCCTGGAGGTCTTCAGGGTTCAGGTGCGCTCCCCGGTATTGTTCAGCCCGCTGGCGAAACCTTCTGGATTGCTAACGGAGTGAAGGAGACTTTGTCCTCTCTTGACGTGTGGGTGGAGTCTCTTCACAGGGCTGACGTGTCACCAGTGGGGGTTTATTCAGGTGCCCTGTGGATCCTCTTAAGGATGGTCTGGGAGTCCAAGGCAGCGGTTAAGAAGTATTACTTGCCTGATTTACAGCTTTGCCATACCTTCCTGTGTGGAGTGCCTGGTTGTTTTCCTGTATTTTGACCTCCCGCAAAGCTCCGGCCAGCAAAGGGAAAAATCTAAACACACATATTTCTTCATAATATCAACATTCAAAATAGACCACGTAGTTGCAAATGAAAACAAAACAAAACAAAACAAAACAAAAAAAAACCACAAAATCATAGCCTCATTCTTTCTCCTCTGTGTTGTAATTTTAGGTAACCTGCATTGAAGCCTCCCATGCGCCTCCTGGAGTCCCCATCCTTTTGGCCACCTCTGAAGTGGCACCTGTGCAGACAGTCCCTCCCCAGTGCACAGCACTTGCTCACGTAGCCCAGCACATTTTGCACGTCCCCCAAGGGCTTGTCCCAGATTTAATCTTGCTCTCTGAAACTTGCTGTTACAAGATCGTGTAGGTGGCGTTCTTAATTAAGAAGTGCATCCTCTGAGACACAACTGTTGCTTTATTAGGTCAAGAGCTATCTCCTTTCCTGATGGGCTAATTAACTGCTCCTTGTCCCAATGAAGGGTAATGCTTCCTTGTCCCTCCCCTTTGGAGAGTCACCGAGAACATCTCAGTGTGAAGTGTCCTCTTCAGTCAACTTTCATATTTTACATCGCGCTGCACAAATAAACACACCTGATGCAGCATCTAAATAGAATTTCAGCGTTCACAGGTTATTGTTCCCAGCTGACACGACAGCAGTTAACCACACTGGAGTGACAATGCGTGTGGGGTGACTGACCTCAACATTTTCCTCTTTGGTAGCCTCTAACAATTGTTCTGATAATAACGACATCCACAAAAATAGGATGTGATACAGTAACATGTGTCAAGATTCAGGCTGTCATACTGTGTTTATTGGATACGGATATTTAAACAGACAATATAATTGCTGCTTTTTGATTCCATTATCATTATGGTCATTGTTTTGCTATTTCATTTAGCATTAATGTGCTTGTTAACCTAAATTATTTTATTCCTTCATTAAAATAGTCATTTTTCAAAAAAGATATTTTTTTAAAAATCTGTTTTATAAGATATGAGAAGAAAAATCTTCTCAGTTATTTTCAAATATTGAAATGTTATTGACATTTTAAAATACTTGTGGCAGTAGAGGCAAATGCTAATGGCTGTATGAACTTCTTAGCATGAAAAAAGGGGGTTGTCCTGCTGATCATAGTCCCTTAAAAGCAATGTAACATTGTTTGTTTCCATTTTGATTGTCCTTGATATTCCTCCGGCACTATGGTCCAGTCAGACGTGATTAATTAGGACTATTCAGTCACACGAGAAGCTCTTCAATCCTTTACCACTTATTAATTTTATAGTAAAATGCACAATGAGAGCAATTGTATAGTTTGACGGATATTATTAAAATTGGGTAGACAATATTTTGATTAGGCCTACGAACAGCTGTAACTTTCCAGTGTGATTCAGCTTTGGGAAAAAAAAGGTTAAGCATTTTGCTGGTCTACAGAAGCGGGGCCACAAACATTGACGGTGGTGGTGTCCCCACCACCCCTTCATACGGCACGGTGGGACACGACCACGTGTAACCCGTATTTCTCACACAGTCCTTCAGTGCCTGACGTTACTTCTTAACTGTCCCCACGCTACTGGGGGATTACTTTCAGCTCTTCCACTTGCTGTGTCCCCGTGACCTTGCATATTTAAATCATAATTGGAAGTCAAGTGACTTTTACGAGACATGAATGTTAATTAGCTTTCAAATTGCTGGAGAGGGTACTTTGTCTGGAGTTCCTCTGATTGTGATAATTAATTAGTGGTGCGAGGTCTACCTCCTGTCTTGCACAGTTCATTGAACAGTGTCTTTTCAAATATTTATAAAGATATTTTAGTACCTATCACTGAAAGCTACATTAATGTTTTAATTTTAAGCAGAAAAAAGGACAACCTGATACTGTCAGACACAACTTTGGTGGTATCTATAATAGCTATCTCAAATTAGTCTTTTTATTATGCTTTATTTTATTCATGTTCATTAAGAATAGGGTAAAAAAAAAAGATATCTGTTTCTGCAATATAGGAAACAAACTGAAAAAATGAATGAAAGCTACAATTGCAGAATGATTTACATTAAAACACTGTTCAGGGCAATGAACTATTAAGACTTCAGGAATTTCAAGATGCTTAGAATAGCTAAATGTATGCAGAAAATCATCACACATCTTTCACAAAGGCTTAACAACTTCTGAAGTGTCAGATGAGACGCATCAGGGCAGTAACAATGTACGAACCCAATCACGCACCCACGCAAAACCTGAAGGAGGTCACCGTCTTTTTACGACAGAACTATTTTCAGACTGCCTATTGAACCCTAGAGGGCAGATAGGTAGAGGGTTTTTTTTTAACCAACGTAGCTCACCGCAGCCAGCTGAAAGGCCACCAGAAGACCACGGGATCTCCAGCCTGGGGAAGCAGGGGCTGCACACCGGCCTCGGGGAGCTCACGCGCAGCACGGCTCTCCCTGCACAGCCACTCCGGTCGTGCTGTACAAAGCACCCTGCTGTAGTCTTTACTACGTAAAGGAAGTTCAAATGACTACCAGGGATTTATAATTGGAATACCGTGGCTCCTGCAGTAAGGGCAGCAGTGCAGCATTGCGTGCTTTCATCCCTCGTGCTATTTCAACCAATGGGCTCTGATCAGCGGAGGATGCGCTGGCCACCTTAAAACTGCCTGGATGCTGCACTCTTCCTACTATGAACAGCAGCAAATATGATCAGACTTTTAAAGCAGAGCATTTACGAGCCCGCACACTTACGAGGGCAGGACATGCACACGTTACATTTTTGGGTGGTGTAGGAGGACAAGAGAGATGTTAGGATCTAGGAGAAGGGTAACCTTAACCTGATACACAAGAGAGACCTCCCATCCCACCTTATTCTCACCAGTCTATTCTTCCTTAAGGAATTTCTATTGGGCAACTCCCAAAGTGATACTGAGCTCCTTCCTCCAACCTTTTTCAAGGCTTCCAGAGTATTTATCAAATTCCTGTGGGCTATGGGAGCTAGCTCCCACAGGGGATGAGGTTTGCTAACTCTACGGCAGCAAGTGCTGGACAAGGATGTCAGCTATACAACTAACACCAAAGCTCTTAATAAGATCTAGGCTTCAGAATGAACAGATAAAAATATTGGGGGTTTTTTTTGTTGGTTTTTTTTTTTTTTTTTATTTTTAAGATCACAGTGGCAGCATCTAATTCCAGAAAAGATCTATTTGCTATGCTTCACACTTTCCAACAGTGGGAACGACTGTTTGAAATTCAGGACTCATACGAGTCACCAGGAAGCATGTATCCCAGTAAAAAGGGCCACCTACGACCTATCTAATGCCATTTGCCAACCTTAGAGGACACCTACACTGATTTATCAGCATGCTGCTCCCAGACACCATACAACAGCGAGCACCATCGTGCCTCAGAAAAACTCTCTCCATTAAATTATCACGATCCCCTCAGATACCCAGGCAGAAAACCACTTTAGAGACTTGTTCCAGCAAAACCCAGGGTGGGACACACTCATTGCATCTGAACAACCACATCGTTTCTCTCTGCAAAGAAAGGTCACTTACCTGGCACTGCTCTTCTTTAAGATGCGTTGCCTATACGTACACTCACCCTGGAAGGATGATGTCTATCTGCAAACGCTGTAGGAATGGTATCCGTAAGTACATGTCTAAGTCGTTCACTGTATTTTTTAAGATTTCATGAAAGGAAAGAGGAGCAAACATCCTTCTCTTTTACTTTCAAATGAAGTCACAACCTATTCCATACCCTGTTTCTTGGCAGTGAAAAATAGAAAGACGGGGCTGTGAAATACATACGGACAACATGCCTTAGAGGAAAACCAGAGTTCATCCACGTCTTTATCAGCTTCTCAGAGGAAGGTGCAGACTGCTCACCAAAGCAAAGGGGAAGAGCATCCTCCTGGGTGGGGTAAGACCTGTTACAAGTGTGAACGGAGCTCCAAGCTGCTGCTCTGAGCATGACAGGCGCCAACACATTTTGCTCGAGTGTGACACACAAGCCCAGATACGGTCAATTATGCAGGGAAACAGCCTGTGAGCTGACAGCGCACACCGCAAGTTCTCAGTCAGAGGTATGGATACTACTCTTTCTGAGCACCATGAAAGAAAGGCAGTGCCTGATAATGTCCACCAGCAGGACATGAGGTCTTGGACAGAAAACAGAAAGCTCCATCTGCCGTGCTCTCTGCTACAACTTTCCTATCAGGTGTGACCGCTGTCACACCCAGCAACGATGTGCTCTTCAAAGGTTCATTCCTGCCTTTCTAATAGACCAGGACTCCACCACCCGTAGGACTAGGATACCCTATCACCCATGTGGGTGATGCCCAAACTTTACAGTCATCAGGGGAATTAAAACCTCATATCTTAACACCTTATTTAGGTGTTGGCCTGTTACAGAGCTCGCACACACAGAGGCCACCAGGTTTAGACATCAGCACTTCCAGGCTGCCAGTGCAGGTTGAAACCCATACCCCAAGGCTCGTGTGTGATCCCTTCCCAACCTCTTGAGCTATTCAGGTGGCTGAACCCTGATCTGTTGAGCAGATCATCTCTTCAGTCAGTGCTGCTGTGAATCTACAGGTGCTTACCTTATTCTCTTTCTGTCTAACAAATCATCAAACGCCTACTTCTGTGGCACAAGATTGCTGCTGGGGCATTACTGACATGAAATCCAAGTGAGAAACTGTTTGACTACACAGCTTTTTTTCTGAAATCTTTTGAGGTGTCAACTCTTGTAACATTCAAAATTGTTTATTTAAGATTAAAAAAAAAAAAAAATTCAGTGACCAGCTTGTATAATCCTTTTTTTTTTTTTTTTTTTTCCTCAGGGTGAACACCCACTTTTAAAAATGNATCTTTTGAGGTGTCAACTCTTGTAACATTCAAAATTGTTTATTTAAGAATTAAAAAAAAAAAAAATTCAGTGACCAGCTTGTATAATCCTTTTTTTTTTTTTTTTTTTTCCTCCAGGTTGAACACTCACTTTTAAAGAGCTTAACAGCAATCCTAAATTAATATATCCCCTGAGTTTCCATGGCAGTCTCAGACCTTCCTTTCTACTCACCTGTGAAAATGAGTTTTTACTCAGAGTAACTACACATCAGTTCTGACACTATACATATTGTGTATATGTACAAATCTTAATATTTAAAAATGACTCTTTTTTTTTTTTTTTTTTTGGACAAATATGGATCATTATTAGGTTTAGTGGCAGTAGTGGAGGTAGTAGTATCATTATCTTCTTCCTGGGAAAAACTCATTCAACAGCCTCTCGAGGCCAGCAGACAGTTCCCTGTATTCAAGTACTACTTTGTAGACCACTGTCAGAGGTCATGAGAGTCACAACATCTACTAAGTGATGTGCAGCTGGCATAGGGAAGCAAAAATATGCTTTATGCTTCTGTGCTCCTTTTTGCCGTCTTACAATACGAGCACTAAGTTAGAAACCTTGATTTTCATCAGATCTGTGTTTCACACATGTGGAGATGGTAAGCGCAATAAATTAGAGAACTAGGATGATAAATCACCATTCCCTCCATCAGACATACTTCTGCCCATCTAAGAACTGAAAAATTCCAAATGCCTCAATATCTTTGCAGAGATGCCCAGGGCTAGACAGACAAGATTCACTGTTGCTCTGCGTGTTCCATATGAAAAATGTCTTTATTTTTAAGGCTGATTACCTTGAGGACCTTTTATTAATACTGACATTTTTTTTCCTTTATCATCTTCTCATCCTCCAAAAAGGGGGATGCAGGAGAAGATACTTGGTTTTATTCTGATACATTATGCACTTTTATGTAAAGCAAATTTTCTGAAATACATTTACACAAAATTCTATCACATATGTGACCGCACTGATTCTGGTCACTAAGAGCTTGATACAAATAAAATAATTACTGTTATACTAGGACCTTCTCCACAATCTTACTGGTAGATAATAATGTTAGATAAAAATTTCACAGGCATTCCAATAAAAGGCTTCCTTCTGCAAACATCTTGGAAATGAAAGACCAGTTAAAAAATGCACATCAAAATAAATATTTTCAAATGTGCTTCCTAGTGTGTTTCTCAACAGGACTGGATTCATGTTGGCAATCTTAGTTGTGTGAAATGACTAATCAAAGTAGCACGAGCATCATCCATCTCAATTTGTCATTTTGAACTTTCATTGTCAAAATTTAGTGTTTATGCAAACTCTTGCAGAGAACAAGAGGTTCTATCACAAGGCAGAGTCTCCACTGCACTGTTGCTACCTGTAAATACACTAGTGTAACCTCTGTGGAAAAAAAAATAACATCCATTAGACACAACTACATAAAGGATTTTTTTCATATGTTTTGCGTAGAGCTCCATTCAGCAAAGGATTTAAGAACCTGGTTTGCGATGGAGCACATCGTATCACCCTTCAAGCTTACATGTTTTTTGGGTTTTGTTTTTTTTTGGTTTTTTT
>VXBH01003213.1:321926-352158 GCA_013400035.1 Rynchops niger
TTTTTTTTTTTTTTTGTTTGGTTGGATTTTGGGGTACTTTTGTTTGGTGGTTTGTTTGTTTATTTATTTATTTATTTATTTATTTATTCTGTTGAATGGAAATGTGGGTAATGAAAGTAAAAAGAGACACAGAGCTGTACCATGGTCACCCAGGAACCTAGAACCATTCCTTAGCCTAAGAGTAAAAAGTAAATGAACAGTGTATTTCAGGGTTAGATTTATCAGAAGTTCCACTTCCCTGAATAATTTCAATACCTGATATTTATGGAACTCACAAACCGCTTCACACTGCTAAGAAAAATTATTAGTACTGTGGAAGAAAAGTTTTACCCTGATGTGAAATAGTGAAACAGTGAAATAGCACAGAACCAGCATTTCACACGAAGCGTCATTAGTATCTTCAGGAAAGCAACCACAACAAGCCTTGCAACTACACCCTGAAGAGACAGATGTTTCAATCAGTGATACAGGCACATCTTTTTCTTCTTAGCTTGTGTGAACTTAAAACACACATGAACCTGTGGCATTAGCAACAGCAAGGCGGCTATGGAAATGTAGAAAGTTAAAAATTTTTCTTGTTCCTTATAAAAATTTATAGAGTTTCCTGCCCAAAATTATTTTACTGAATTTATGAGGATGCATGTATATGTTATTGATGAGGTTCTCAGTCTTTCACCCTCCCGCGCCTTGTGTATTTCGCACAGCTACAGAGCCTAGGGATTCTGGGGCTGTGAAAGGATTGCGAGAAAGAGTTCCCATGGAGAACCTTGGTCAAGTAAAAAAACAAACAAACAAAAAATCCATTGGGGATTGTTACACCGCGGTGTGACTTCAAGGTCTTTGCAGCATGGCAGCAATAGAGCTCAGTATCTCCATCAAAATTCTGCCTATAAACTTAAGACCAGATTGTGTTCTAACATAATATCTAATAGCTCCACTGACATCAACTGTGCATTTCTAAGACAGTAAATAAATTTAATTTTTTAAAAAATTAGTTTACATTTAAGCAAGCGTGAAGTAAATAAAAATGCCTCACTGAAAGGAACATGAGACATGACAACAAATAAATTTCATCGGGACCATATAAGTTTTCATGATTTCAAACTCATGTTGCTCGTATACTCACTAGTTACAATTTACTTCTACCCAAGTATCAAAGATATGAGAGTATCTGCCAGAAAATAAACAGTAATGTTTCTGAAAAGACCAACTACTTACACCTCATAACAACTGTAATTATGCAAAAATTGAGGGCCAAATCCAACTCTGATGATGTCAGCGGAATAAAGGCAGAACCTGTGGAATCATAGCTGTACGGTATGAAACTATTTAATACAGTGCTTTGATAGAAAATAAGATCGTTTTAAAATTCTATTGACATAATATACAGCTATACACCTAAGTTACCCAAACATGTGCAGAGCTGCAAAAACACTGAAATAGAAGTTGTATAAAAAGCAAAAATTGTCATTAAGAAAAGGAATTTAGCCGTTTGTACAAAATAATAGTCTTTCCCTTCGATTTGCTCTTCTTTAGTTTTCGTCTTCTAAGTTAAATTTAAAAATTAGTCAACACACTGAATTAAGTATGTAGATTTTCATTTAAATAAATCAGTCAACAATTTTTTTATAAAGTATTTAACACTTCATTGTAGAAACATAGGCAAAATGACTATTATAACCAAAATGAAAAATACTGTTCAATTTAAAAAAACGTACTTAAACAAGAACCTGAAAAAGTTTATGATATGCATAACATTGTTCAAGCAAAATTGCACTAGTATTACATAAATCAAGAGTTTTATAAAGGCCCCAATATGGCAAAGTTTAGAAATAGGTAGTATGCATGCACAATAGTACAACAAAAATCTTTTATAAAACAGCAGTTATTTTTGTAATGCTTGTACAAAGGGAATAAAGAGCAACCACAAACATATTTAATCTGTTAGGTTAATATATTATGATAGCTAAAAGTCAGTCATGTCTAGCAGAGGAAGGAAGAGTCCTCCACAGTATATGTGTGAATAAGTCTTTTGTGCCTTTAAAGTTATGTATAAAATATTTCGATTCAGTTCAAACCTGAAAGAAATTGTATTCTTTATTTCCATCAAAATTAAAAAAGGTGAGTCAGATTTTTTCCTCTTAGCAACAACAGAAAGCAGACCAGGTCAGAGCAAGCGCTGGAAACCGATACTGATGCTTTTCCCTTTGGATAATTGGATTTTGATATTTAACCCAGACTACTGAAACTCAGGCTAGGGTAAGGTTTCACTAATATGCAATTTGGTTCTGTTTTACCTCAGCGATATCACAGTTTATATTCATTTAAAGAAACTGCTGTGTTTTGTATTCTTTTATGTCTCTAAACAGATATGACTCTTTTTGTGATTGTCAAAATTGAATGCTGTGATCATCTCTGTGTGCTTAAGGTTTGGGGTTTGGTTTTTTTTTTTTTTTCCTTTCCCTACTGCTTGGTATGTGTTGGGGAATCATTAATCCTTAAGTAATGCATGTGATTAAGTGAATAAACATACAATGCATGTGTAGGCAATGCCCTCTTGTGCTCTAGGGTGGCTACTGTCCTACAGGACTGTTGGAGTTCATATGCTTTGTCCCACAGCAAGTAAGGTTTCAGCTTCCAAGAATATATCTTTACTATGTTCTATAAGGTTTTAATAAATACAAAGCTTGTTTACATGGTATATATGTTTAGTATATCATGTACAGTCACTGAATTTCTGAAACATAATCATTGTGTTCATGCAGATCATTAGATGTTTCATTTCTATAGTCTTGGTTACTTCTTGGCAACCTAAAGCTAATTTAAAAGCAAGTTATGTTTGTTTGTGAAAAGTTATCTAGCTTTATCAGGATCTGAAGAGAAATTCTAATGGGCACAAAGAAGAGAGTAGACCATTCAATCATTCTTTCACCATTTAAAATAAACAAAATTACACACTGTACTACAGCTTCCAGACTACATAATGAAAAAGTGCAGATACCATCTTCATTGATTAAGTAGAACCAAAAAAGTTCATAGAAAATAGATTGCTCATTTTCACGCTACAAACAAATATGTTGTTTGCCATTTTAACAAATTTAAAGGTGTGTTATTTCAGCAGCATTGTTGTAAATTGTACCGTAGTGCAGTTTCTTTTTCATAAAAATACCTTACAAATGGTCAGTCAAAAGTCATCAGCAAAAGAAAAACCCAGAAAACAATCAACCAAACAAAAAACAGAGGTAATGCTGATGCCAAAACAATTATAATACTGTTGGTACATAGAAAAGTAATCCTTATATTTTATACATTTATACAGAGTATAAAAGGTTACAGCAGATTATGCCACAGTCTCCCTTATCCCAATATCTATTTTCTTTGGAAGGAGTTCTCTTCTTTCATCAACGCTTGCTAAGGAGTTTCGACAGTTTTGTCCATCCATGTATAACTTTGCATATACTGGATTGGCGTAATTTGTTGTCTGCAGAGAAATTAAACATACATTAGATCAATCGGATTAAACCAAAACAAACACTTATGGAAATGGAAATGGTTTTGTTAAAGCAAGAACAAGTACACATAAAATATAATTGGACGTATTTAAGAACCCGGATTTCTTCAAACCTGATGAGTTAATTATTTAGTTAAAAATTAAATTCAGGATGAGACATGCTCACGAAATAATCGATGACATGACATGACATGCAGCTATGATATTAAAACCATAAAAACAATGACAAAAATAACGAAAATTTAAAAAAACCTTGAAAAACGTCTCTGAAGTTGACTTGTCCACCTTATTACACTGGGAGATTTCAGAATAGATATGAAGAGGTTTATAGAGAAGGTGCACTGTGAGACCATGTGACAAGTTTTAACAGTAGAAAACTGCAACCAACAGTTTCCATAGATTACCTGTTCTAAGACATCAGCATCCCATCAATAGCTGACCAAGTTTTCGAATTCTGTGGCCCAAATATACAACATGATTTGACCAAAAATTCAATACTTTCGTAATGTAAATTAAACTTTAAAAATAAACCAGCATAACTCTTAATATATCATAGTAGTTACAGATTGAGAAGTATTTTCTCAACAGTTTTGGTAGTTTGGACTGTAATAAAAAAACTCTACTGAAATGAGTGGTACTTCAGTACAGGCCAAGTCCATTTTTAATTCCGCAAAGCCCTTCAATATATGAGAAGTCTCCTGAGTCTGACAGCAGAGAGCGATGTATAACATGGGTGAAAACTCACTCATGCTAAGGAGAACGTGCTATCCACGTTTTATCATGTAAACATCTCCAACAATGCCCTTATACTTTGTGCCTTGATTGCCTCCCAGAAGACCTTTGCTATCCAACTAGATGTTCAGCTTTTTACCTATAATAACCGGAAAGGGTACTTTATGGTGCAAAATCTTCCCCTTCCTTGGAACTAACAAATCAGCACAGCTTTGCTTACACACATACCGAGTGGAAAACCAATAAGCTATAAAGGAGGCAAGTTGTTTGGTGTACTTAAGAAGTGGCTAAACTTTAAATTACCCAAACCAGAAACGGGTAGGTTTTCTTGACTTGCAAATACATCCAGGGTAACAAGGAATAAAAGACGCCTAGAATCTTTGTTCTTGCTTTCCCTGTTGGCCAGCACCATTTCTGAACCCAGGATTCAGATATTCCTTAGGCTGGCTAGCTGCGGCGGCTACTCATTTAATTAGTTGAAAGCTGCCTATTCCATTTATTACAGATGAGAAAGTGACTGCTTGGTGTTTCACACTTTCATGGAATGGAGGCAGAAAAAGGTGAGTCACATTTATTAAAAAAANAAAGAAAGAAGTAGCTGAAGTAGCTACTTTTCTATATTAATGGAACATAAATACGCAATCAACTGCTGCAGTAATTTCTGAGAGCAAACTCTCAGTTATAGCTGCCTGTCCCCATTGAATTAGAGATCTTTACATTTGTCACAACCAGAATAACCAGAAATTTAGGCAAACAGAAATTTAGTTTTATCTCAATTGACAGGGCTTTTTATTTCATTGACAATCATTATTAAGAATGATAACCACAACAGAACAGAGACACTTGGCATCTATAGAGTGCCTTATGGAGTTATTAAAATTATATATAATAGTAGGCTCTGTCTCATGATACCGCTTTGAGTGGGTACTGATAGCGTGATGCAGTACAGCAAGGTACAGAAAGTATCTGGAGTGACTTGAATAACAGAAAGAGTTAATGTTAGAGATGGGCATACAGCCTAGCTTTATTCACCCATGGCTTTGTGCTCCATCAGAAAGAAACCCTATACAAATTGTTAAGCTTCCAAATACATGTTACAATCATGCAAGAACACCAATGGCACGGAAGATGAATATATGTACTTGAGGCACATGAAAATGAATGTCATATTGACGTCCCCTTTTAACATTTTAAATTTCAATGTTTGCAAACATCATGCTAAATTGTAGTCAAGTTCTGATGTGTTAAAAGTAACTATTTTATGATACAAATTGACTGAAAGCTGAACAATCGGTCACTGCATGACAAAGATTAAAGGAAATTGTTCATTTTAACGTGTATGAAATTCCTCTAAAGTAATAGTACTTGTTTTCATTTATTTTGGAACTTCTTTCAGTTTGAAAAACTTCACTAAATGCCTGTAATTACACATAAACTGCAAATATATGAAGATACGTGGCTGTGAATGCTACGCTAAATTCATATAATACTATGGAAAAGCATCACATTGTTTACTGGTTTTGCATTCCTT
The DNA here is from genome assembly GCA_013400035.1 of Rynchops niger. Classification (NCBI taxonomy): domain Eukaryota; kingdom Metazoa; phylum Chordata; class Aves; order Charadriiformes; family Laridae; genus Rynchops; species Rynchops niger. The sequence goes on from VXBH01003213.1 coordinate 327,701, forward strand.
TGCAACGACACGTTTGCAGTTTTAGATCATGTTACAATGAAGGGTACAGATGAAATTTTGTACGGAGAGAGGAACTCTTTGTTCCAGACAGAAAATGTATTATTTACTGTCCTTCTTCTTGCCATTAAAAGAAGAAAAACAAAATTAAAACCAAACAGAAAATGCCTCTATTCTGAAATGACAGACAAACTTTCTTTGGAACGGGGCTGTGGTGGAATGAAATGGATTTGAATCATCATTTCTCACCCCTGTTGACAGTGGTCCTTTCAAGTCAGAGTTTAGGTAGATTGATGGAGCTGTGTGGGGAAGCTTGAATGCAGTGGGCCCTCCCCCTATGTATCTGGCCTGTATAAACACAAAATTTTAGTTTCTGTGCTAACAGAGCATCTTCCACGTGTACTTATCAACACTGTTAAATAAACAGTGCACTGATGAAAAACATTGTTTTAGAGTGATCTACAGTTAAAAAAAATATATATATATATATCTACTTACAGGTATTCTTCAGCGTGAAAAATTCTTGTATTCAATAAGAATAAAATTCAGCATTTTAAAGACATTTTCCATTAAGGATTAGAGGCAGACTTCACAATAAGCGCTGGCTCAGTTACCCTTCCTCCGGCGAGTAACTCCATTTTCAGCTTACCTCTTGTATGCAGCACTCGGACTATGTGATTCAGCGATGTCATTCCTAGAGCTAACAGTAATCCGGTTATTGCTTTGTCAGAAGTGCCACAGAATGATGGCTGCCCTTTGGTGTATGTCTGATTACAGAGCTCTAGGAAAGATATCGCAGCATTACCCGGTTCATCCCATGTCACATCACTCAGGGAGTTCAATCACTGAAGAGTGGTGCTGCAGAAGTGACAGCATCTTTTACAAGAAAATGATAATACTTACTAGCTTTGTGTAAACATTTAATCTATCTATCCAGCCGGGACTCTGAATTCTTTACGCTTTTGGAAGTTTTCATATATGAAATAAGTTTTCGTCTATAAATACACTCTTTCACACTTCAAAAGGTAGACTGCACGATAATATATTTCCATTCAGTTTTTGCAACTAGACTAAAAAGATAGGTTACAATTTGGCAACTTAAGCAGGTATGTCTAAGAAAAAAACCTCATTTTGTAGTTTAGTTCTAACTCTGTTTTGGTAAAACGCAAGCGCTAGGAATACTGTCCATCAGCAAGCATCGGACTGCAAAACAACTGTTAATATATTAAACTGTGAGGTTTAAAGCTTGCCTTTATATTGCTAAATCTAAATGTCATTATTTTTTGTTTCTATTAGGTACATTTAAAGTCAAAACCTTTGTAAGACAAAACAGGTAGTGATTTTGCCATTAGAAAAAGAAAAAAAATTACCTTTTCTGCATTTACAGTAAAATCTGAGGCTAAAAGACCACCTTCACCGTGATCATGGCCCACCTCATACATGTTGTATGACGGATTGCCAATTTCTACATTGATTCCTCCATTTATAATAGGTTGTCTTCTGATAGTTTTTGTCCTATAATGCATAAAAACACACACAAAAAAGAAGCCAGTGACTTGACAATAATGTCTTGGATGCTTCATCCTCTAATACTACAAATTTTATTTTACTTCTCTTTAATCATTAATACCAACAGGATGAAAAAGTCTTTCCTGCAGAGAAAAATCCTTGCATTTTTCAAACCAAGTGCAATCTGAGTTCGTGTGTAGATCTCACGTAAGCTGGAAGTAGCTTTTGTTGTTTTTCTCAGTTTGGCTGTAGCGGTAGGAATTCATACAAAGTGCTCAGTCGTTGTCTATAACCCTGACTTCCCTACTGTGTCCAGATTTCCCTCACTTCCCAAGGAAAGCCTTGCAAATTCATCGCAGATTCCCTGCAGTAATGAAGATGGAGCGAACAGGAGTCATGTTCCCTTGCTCATTCATTTCACTCCCATTTGAAATCATTTGCCCAAAGTCAGTTGTAATCTGAAGACAAGCAAATGGTTTCATTACGATGCATTAAAAATGTATGAACTTCTCATAGTTCCAGTTTGTATTCCCTGCCAGTGGTTATTGGAAAGCTGAAGTTCAACTTGAATTTTTCCAAACTTTAATAAAAGATAGCATCTTATTTTTAACCTTGACTTAGATATCAGTAAAGGTAACTTATTGAGTTGAATTGTTTCAGTGGCTGGATTCATTTCTTTTAGGTAAGGAGGTGATTTTAGTCTGAGCAATTGAAATAACCTCAGGAGGGTAATTTTTCCCAATGCAATATATTCTCTAGAATTACACGGGAATAATAGGGAGGTCACACTCAGGATAATAATAGTAAAGTCCTTTTGTTTGGTTGAGAAAGATGCAGTCAGTGTCTGAAATCCAGTATACTAAAAGATCTGTGTTTTTCAGAAATGGCATAGAAAAAACATTTCCTAAAATAAGCACTTATCTGTAGCGTACAAGTGCTGAACACCTATACCTAATTTAATACTTGACAGTCTTTGAAGAGATAAAAAAAACCCCAAACTAAAATACATTTTCAAATATAATTTTAAGGAAAAAAAGTTCTTTATTGAGGTTATCTCTATTTCTCTACTGAAGCTCTATTATTTAACAAGCTACTCTCAAGAACTTGTTCTGCTTAAAAAATTTCCAGACCAGCAACTGGTTTTTGGGATTTGGCTATCACTATATTTGGTCTTTACGTACATAAACACATGGTGACATCCATGGAGCCCGGCAGGGTCAACGTTACTAACAGTATGGTCAGGGAACGTATTTATCTTGTTAGCTTTTCAAAAAGGATTTAAAAAGTAATGCTTACTACTTAGCACCACAGTTTGCAGGGGGGGTTCTGTGCATGATGCTAGATGATAGTAACTTAAAAGATTCTTTTAATCTAGAGGACTGAAATAGTCCAGGTCTTCCACAGTTGGCCATATCCTTATTATTTGGAAGCTTTCCTTGTTAAATCTGAACACGAGAAAGGTAGCAGCTCTCAGTTGTCTGCACACAGCAGAAACACCCTTACTTCCCCTGCCACCCAACACGGCCTTTGAAGAAATGGCCAAAGTCAAACTGTCTACGACGCTCCCTAAGTTCATTGTCAGCTCGAAGGCAGCTAAATTCAAGAGAACCAACGATTCACTGTTTAATGCTGGAATTTGGCTTCCTATGCAAGGAACTGAAGAAATACAGCAATGATGACAAGGCTTAGGACTCTATAGTAGATACTTGCACCACTCTTTCCATCTTCACTTTAACTTGTATAAAATTGAAAAGAACTAATCAGCGTAAATTAATTTAACTGTAACTAGAAACTGGAAATTCTGCACAGGCTCTATCTGAAAGTATTTATAGTCATAAACACTATTAATTACATGGTTCCAATGAAATACACTAATTCTGTTTACTAAGTCTCTGGATAAAATTATTAACACTTATATGGTCTTGGCAGGATTGAGCAAACTGGATAAGAAAAGAAATACATTTTCTTTACTAGTGTATATGGAATATAAGTATAAATAATAGACATGATTAATCCAGCAAGAAGCAAAACTAACTCACTGCACCCGGAAAGAGGTTTTGGGTTGTTTATAGTGGGTTTTTTTAATATCTGCTCAAACATATATAAAGTGAATGTTTTATATCTAAAAGATGCACGTACTTTAAAGATTTACTTTTTTACTTCATACATCAATATAAAATTACTTACCTTCGTTTCCTTTTGCAAAGAAATAGTCCAATTACCAGAGTAGTGATCAAAGTCACCAGTAAAACAAGAGGAACAATGATAGCGATGCTTCCTAAAACAGGAAAAGGAAACATCATTGAATACTCACAGCTACACCTAACCATTTCTTCACAGCTGTGAAACAGTTAAATTCATTTAAAAAGAATATTTTCCCTCACCAACAGATGGAATTTCATGCGATGAGCTTCACTGATTTGAGATTTTAATGTTGATCAATAAAAAAAAAAAAAAATATCATTACAGTTAATGGTGTACACGCAAGTACTTTTATCAACAGATCAGGAAGCTTCCTCTTTCCGGATACCAATATACTTTGGACTAATTCCCTGCCCTCATTCGCAGTGATGAAGGAGTAAGATTTCATCTGAGCTTCAAGCTGGCCTGAAAAGTGGGCTTCGTTTCCCTGCTCCGGTTGGGTTAAGCGTGAGGGAGAGATGTACATTTGCCATACGAAGGAGTGCGGAATTGCTGAACTATTTGGACTGGAGAAGCACGGGCACTGACTTTAACTGCCACCATCATCCTCAGTAGTTTATTTAAGTCACGCAACTGTTCATTTAAAATATCCAGTAGGCATGGCTCTGAGTGAAGGATTCTGTTATTAGCATTTATATGTATTTATAACTCTTATTTGGGGGAAAATGAAAAGTAGTAAGCAATATTCAGTTCTGGATGGTTGGTGCATTCCTGCATTTTACTGCATGGGACTCGAGAGCCAATAATTTTGTTATGTTGATACAGGCAATCAAGGAAACTACAATAATGCTTAATGTAGCAGAAAAACAGTGCACAGATCAGACAGCGATGTTAAAGGAGAGGAGGGAACAGGGAAGAAAATGGGCTTAACATTATTTTGGTGGGTAACTTCACTGAAATGAGACTACCTGCAAAAATAAGGTCAGGAATTGCACCTTTCTAATAATTTCTTGGCTTTCATATACGTATCCGGCAATAAAGAAATACATGCAACAAATAATTTTTATGTTATAAAAAACCAGCCTTTATAAACTACAGGACTCCGGTATAAAGCCGATGTGGAATGTCGTGCGTTTCCTTTAATATGACAATCCTTAAGTGGTGGAAAACAAAAATATTGCTGGTTGTTTCACTGATTGAAAATTGTTAAATTTATTGATTAACTAAAAAAATAAAAAAAGCTGTTGGCAGTCTCTGCTCTACAATAAACAGTGTAAACAAAGAACTGAATTCTGCCTGAAGGCTTACTGAAAGCCAAGTCAGGTTTTCCGAGGCCTGAAATGAAGTACTAGTGAATAAATACTTGAAGCATCCTGAGTTCACTTCAGCTTATGAAGATTCCACATAAAAAGGACATTACAACAATGCTATTTTAAGATGACATTTGATAAATAACTGGATCTTCTACTTAGGAGACAAAAAAAAAAAAAAAAAGTTTCATTTTGTCTTGGTAGGTAAACATTAAAAAAAATAATCCTGAAAACCATCCCACCAGGCATGAATTGCCATCTGATGACCCTGGTGCCATGTGGGGTCTAGCAGCAGGCACGAGTTGAACACCCATTTCCTATATTGTAGCAGGTATTCTCTCAACAAGAAATACTGATCTAGGTTCTGGCTGCTTTTCTGCCTGTTTCCAGCTTGAAGTGTTATTTCACTGGTTTGGATCGCTAGGAAGATTTCGTCTAAGCTTCAAGCTGACCTGAATAGTGGGCTTCGTTTTACTGCTCCGGTTGGGTTAAATGTGACGGAGAGCTGTACAGCAGGGTACCATCAGCATACTCAATGCACCGCAGGGAACCTTGTCCAGTTTAAACTGCCAATAGTGTAGCAATACCACCCTTTTATGCTTACAGACATGTTTAAAAAAACAACAACAACAAAAAAAAAAACCCAAAACAACAGGCGCTATTCTTCCAGGATGATTTTCACAGTAGGTAAAATTCAAACCTCTGCAGACAGCCAATGCAAAAGTTATGCACTACTTACAACTGATGCTTTCAGTAGGACTTAAATGGCCAGAGGTCTCATACCAGTTCTCTGCACAGCAGTGATAGCACCAAGCGCTTGCCACTTGATACGCTTTCTTTAGGAAGAGTGTAGGCTAGCCCTTGAAGCACTGAATGTACAGCACATGGCTTGTATCCAAACCATCTCATGAAACACCAAATGTCAATCAAAAAGCCAAGAGATATCTACATTTTATGTCATTTTATTTTTTAATACAGGTACCCAGCATGTTTCATAACATTCTAAAATATCATCAGGTTAAAATTTCTAAACTGAGCCAAATTTGACAAGTGATAGCAGTTATTTGAAGTACTTACTTGTACTGATATTGTCAGACTTGCTGCTTTTGGGAGCTGGCCTCTCACACTGTGTGCCTGACCAGTTGGCTGAACATCTAAAAGGAGCCAATTAAGATGGTAAAATTAATAGATGTCAGCTGTTAACACACTAACCTACCAAAGCGACCACGAGCATCTTCTCAAGAGCTATGCGAATGGCAACAGTGATTCTCCAAAATAAAGCATAAGCTTTGTGGAAGGAGTCAGCGGTACTCTGTCACGGCACTTACAACATTCTGACTAGGTTTTTAGTTTAAAACTACAGCTCTGTATCTTCAGCTCCTGTTATTATCATTACAATCTTCATTCCAGAGTCCTCTTCCAGAATTCTCGAATAACAAAACAGGCATAATCAACGGTACAGTAGCGTCCCATTAAATCACCGACTGCCTACAATGCAATAACGAAGGAAAACTTGAGGTGGATCCACGCCAAGCCAGCTCAGTCCAACAGGGCTTATTTGCTAAGGCACTTTATTTGCACCATGTTGGTTTAGGGTCAGCTTTCGTCTAGAAGCGCTAGCAGCCACATCCGTATCGCAAGAAGCATCTGAGTGGACATAAACTGTTACACGCATCCAGTGACCTGCAGTATCCACACACCAACTGGCCCCTTCCCCAGTCCTGCTGTCCCCCTTTGCTCTGGATAATGCGAAGTTTACCACAGAATAGTTCTTACAGACCTGGTTGTAACAATTTACTTGAACAAAGACCTATCTTTGACAACTATTCACAAATTAACTGAAGTTCTCCTTTTCTTTGCTTTCAGATTCAAACGTTTTCCTGAAAATTCCACAATTTAATGGCTTTATTTATTTATTTATTTTTAAAATTTGAACTATATAACTAGATAAGTATTTGTAGAAATATATATATGTGTCTGTGTAAGCAGGCATAAAGAGCTGTCCTGAAGGAACACGAGGATCTACTGGCTTCAGAGGGCCCTGAAAACTGTTTATGTTCAGAATATATGCTTCATGAGCCAGGTGCCTGGATGAGCACAAAGCTATTCTGCTGTAATTTCCTTGTGTGAATATCAATATGCAAATATTTCTTCAATTGGGATTCAGAATGCTCTCCATGCATGCAAGCCAACACAAGGAGTCCACGTGTGCAGACTCAGCGAATCCATCAAAAAATGGAAACAAGTACCTGAATGAAATTCACTTGCTTATTCATCCTGCTGTAAATATAATTAAGTTTACCACAGAACCTCAAACTCTCCTCGTGGAAACAGCAGGAAATAGTCACTTTTCATCTGTCTCTGTTGCATGTCGTGCAATGAATCATATATTCTCTAAGTGTTTTTGAATTATTTATGAATTTCAATGTGGGTTATCTTTAGGAAAATGCAGTAGAGCATTACCTTCCACACAGTTCTAAGAGCTACTGTTACCTGATGCCTTTCTAAGGATTTAACAAATTGCAAAGTTTAGAAGCGGACATGCTTAATAACTGTCATTGTTCTATAATATAAAAAGGTTTGGAAAGGTACAAAGTATTCCAGACAAAAACTGTGGAATTCTTCCAGGAGAGCCCCAGCCAGCTTTGCTGGTGGTGGTTTTGACTCTTTGACTCTTGGTCTCTGCAGGTCACCGCAGCAGAATGGGTAGTTTCTCTCTTTGCTCCTAAACCTATTCCAGCGCAATCCAATGTTCAGATAAATCTCTTTACTGGGTTTCATGTCAAGTTTCAACTTTTTTTCTGGGAGCTAATTTCATTTTTGGTAGGATATGTTATGAAGGTGCTTACCTCGAACCCTACAGAGATAAGGCACAGATGGTCTTTACAAACATGCTTATTAATTGATAGCTGATGCAAAAATTTTCACACAATAGGTAAACTGCATTATAATTTAGAAGTTCTTCATGTTTACGGAAATAATTTGTTTACTTAAATAAACATGGTAAATACACACTTAAATTTCCTCACCGCAAAGGAACCGCCCAATTACTAATTAATTACACACATTATGGTTCACAAAAATATTTTTTTAAACTGAACCCAACTGACATTTCCACTACTGCTTAGCACCATTTTAGCACACTCTAAGTCACATGGAGCACACGATTTTCATCTTTTAAAAGATGGATCTCTTCCATTTTTATTTTTTTTTTTTTACAGATCTCTTTTCAGCAATTATATCAAATGAAAATGATTACACTGACAGCCTACCTTACTAAGACACTATTCAAGGAACTTGTTTTTTCAAGAGATCAATATTCAACGTACGGCTGCAAAATAAGTATCTCCATTCTTCTAAAGAAATGCCATAAATCTTTATACTTAGGATATTCTACTGGGATCCAGACTGTTGGCATATGACAACCATGAAATAAAGTCTTTATATTTCTTACTGGAAGTTTTGCATCATTGCTGCTGGGGATTCAGCTCATGTGTTTAAAGCTTGTTATGAGAGGTAATTTTCATTTAGTACTACACTACTGAAAGAGAAATATTTCTTTGAGAGTCAGACATAACTTTGTACCTAAATCCTTCTATTGAAGGTTTCGAATACTTCTGCTGTATAAGAGAATCTTTATTATAAATCTGTCTTAAGGGAGTTTAAAGTATGTAAGATAGCGAGAATAGCAAAAGAATCACTATGAAGCACGCGAGTATAAGCTTATGAAAAAATTGTGCATAATGTACAATTATGCTCTTCAGAATCTTACAGCAGATATGACACCACAAAGCTGGTGAAGAAAGAAATCCTACAGCTATATATGTAGCAAACACAGAAACAAATAAAGGTAAGAATATTAGCATTTCTTTACTTATCTTGGCATTTTAATTGTAAAAGTCAGCAATATTGAAACACTTCTGAGGCATTTGATAGAAGTCTCATAAAAACATGACAGCTAGTCGCCACTTCGTTTTCATTTTTTCCAAATGCTTGCTGTCTCCAATAAAGTCCTAAGGGACTGAAGCTGACCGGATGGCAGTCATTTCCTTCTACACTCAGAGGTAAAATGATTGCCCTTTTACGGTTCAGCAAGCTCCTAAAGACGTGTCTTGGGCAGACAGAATAGAAAAAAAAAAATACAGCCCAGGGGAAAGGTATGCTGTCTGCAAGGGAATTTGACACAGAAAATTAGCCATGAGCAGGCACGTGAATAATGATGGGGTTGGGACATGGACAACTGTTCTTGTCGGAACACGGGAAATGAGCAGGTCTTAACCAGTTTGAATTGTCTTCAGATATGGTAGATAGACATTGTTCTTAATAATAACATTTTTTGATATTAAGACACTTAGACTGCTCAGTGCCCAGCATGGGAACTGACTTCTGGTTCAATTTGAAGCACAGTTCCTTGTACCTCCTTCAAATCGTTTGGTGCCAGGAGCTTTTGTTCTGTAGCATTGCCAATAGCTGTGTGGTCAGAGAGAGGACATTTGCAGTACGGACAAACAGAAAGGCATTAACAAAGCAGAACTGCATAAAGCCAGTGGTTTCGTTGAAGACTTTCATATTACCAAGAACTGTGAAGAAAGAACAGTGATAATGTCTAATCTGAGATACACATAAACAAATACAGATGGAAACAGATGGGGAGCCTGACAGTGAAGGACAGGTTGGAGTCAGTTGAGTGGCTCAAGGCGCGACAGTGAACGTCTTAAGGTGGAATCTCCAGTTCCCAACAGAGTCGGTGATCAGATCAAAGAGCAACAATATCGGAGAGAACGCCAATATAAAAACTGAAAGGGAACGTAATAAATAAAGGCTGTACCCAGTCTGCTGCCAAGGTCATTAATAAAACTATGCTACAGCTCTCTGTGTTACAATTTAGCTCTGCATTTAGAAAGCGACTGCTGCTTGAGATACACATTCTGAGATGCAGCATGCCTACGCTACTGGATGTGCTTATTTCAAGGAAACAGTATTACAGGAGAGATGTTTTAAAAACTTTAAACTGAAATTACACAGGTTGAAATTATACAAGTGTCCCACTTGTAATGAGGAACAGTTAGAGCTAAGATATTTACATTTCAGAGATTGATCACTCTGCTGTTGCCGAATCTATTCATGAGAGAAAATGTCTTTCTCCTCTATTTTTGTATAACCCTTACAGGTCAGTGCACTGAAACACTCTAAACTCAGTTATATGGGCACTTGACCAAAAGGAACCATTTGACTATGAAATGTCTGAACAAACAGAACAACCTAGTTAAAAAGGCTAATTTGGTGGCAGTGTGTAATTTTTTTCGGGTTTGTTCCTCTTTTTTTTCCTCCATATTTTTTGGGTGCCGCAGGCATTGTCATAAAAATATAATATAGCAGGCTTAATATGCAGCTAAAAGTGCTTTTGTAGACAACTGCTTTCCAACTCAATATACCAGCGTGTATCCAAAAAAAATGACAATAGCAGCACTGAAAGATTAGAAGTCTAACAGAATCTGTGAAACAGTCATTACAAAATAGAGGTGGAAGGGGAATTGAAAGTGTTTCTTACCTATAAATGATATTTCTTCATTATACAAAGCAATTTTCTAACTTTGCTTTTCTTTTTATCATGGCATAGATAGGAATGTATAATAAAACATCCTAAAGAAACTATCCAGCCTCATTACTTTAAGAACGCTTACATTAAAATTTCACTGGAATGCATCTTATCATTAATATTAAAAACCATTTGTAAGACGAGAGAAGAGAATATCTGGATTATAGTTATTTACTATCTGTATTAAATTGCACTCAAATATGGAAATAAAAATAATCCCCTTTTTCCCTCCAGACCCTGTAGGATGACAGGATGACGAAATCCTTGCACTGAACCAAATCACTAAACTATTCCTTACTCTAAATTTAGCCGTACTTCATACAGGGAGCTGATAGTATAGAGATATACCCAAAGATAAAGCCTCAAAGTTACCAAGAACTTTAATATTAAGGAAAGACCAAAAAAACCCACGTAAAACTTTGATCATTAGCACATCCTATACCTTCTCCTATATGTATGTCTTAATTATTTTCAAATAATAAATTTCCCATAATTATTTTATACATGAACAGAGCACATTTTAGTATTTTTTTTTCTAATAAGCATTACTTGGTATTTTTATAAGGAAAACACAGTGAAGGAATTCAATGTAGAAGCTAAGGGACAGAAACTTCACAATGTTACTTGAAAATTAAATACAAGTTACCTTACAATCCAATAAATTAAGAACAGGAAAACTGCATAATCCATAAGCAGGCAAAACAGCAGAAACTTACTTTTGAGGAACCCAAAGAATCTTAAATTTAGTAACAATATACATGAAAAAATAAAATGTGACTTTAAACGTGAACTTTAATTTGTGCATGCCATTACTATATACGAATCATCATTCACAGCTGGTGCACGGTGTTCACTGCAAAGGAACAAGCCTTCATACGCGACTCAGCCTCTGTCTTTCCAAGGTAAGAAAAAGAAGTAATTGAGGGTCATTAAACACCATGCTTTTAGCAATATGTGTACCGTACATATGCTATGCAAATATTACTATTAACATAGAGTAAATATATAAAAGTTAAGCATATCTGGATGACTATGACTGTAGCTGAAATGACACTGAGCAACAAAGCAAAAGGAAAAGAAGAGACTGCAATGGTAAAACAAAACAAAACAAAACAAAACAAAAAAAGAATGAGAAATGACTACATCAATAGGTATATGACAAACCACGGTTTTCTCTCATCACAGAAGCAAAGTAAGCAGTGATGTACAGCAGCAGCTACTACACAAGTTTTACCCAAACAATTTTAAACTCATGGACAAAGGATATCTGCGTTACAGCCTAGCTAGTAAATGTTCAGTGAAAAACAGACCTACTCCTCTTTTAAAAGGTCTTCTCATTTCTTCCTTTGACAACCGCTCTTCAAACATCTGTTTGTATTTAATTCTTGGCCTAATACTAGTTTGCTATACAAATTGAATGAAAGATCTTCTATAATACAGTTGTAACCTGCTGATTATGTTTCAACTTCAAGACATCCGCAACAAAGGTATTTTCAGTTGAAAAAGAAAGGTCTCAAAGAACTAGCGTAATACTGTAAAATCCCTGTTGTAATTGGGGAGCTCATTAAATACACCCCAGGAAATCATATGGAAAACACTTATTGCAAGATACTTGATAAAATTTTCCTGTTCTCTGACTTATCCAGTCTGTCACGGTTACAATTGCCTTCTACTCTCAGGCGCTCTTCTCAGTGCTGCAATTGTTCTACGCTGCAGTGGCTTTTGCTGCTCAACCTTCAGAAAGTGCCACTCAGGGGAGTGCACGGTACAGTCTCTTTCTTGTCCACAACCCGACTATGGATGTACCTTAACCTATTTTTTTTTGGAACCGAGGTTTGCCACAGTTATGAGTTTTACATTTACTTCCAAACTTGCATGTACTTAGAGCATTTATACAAGACATACATGAAACCTGCTCCTATTTGAAGATTTTTCAACACGAAAGGAATGTCCGGAGGAAGATGCAATATCACAGGAATACGAGCTGGAGGGAAGTTCCTCCATCAAGAGGAATGCACTCTTTTCTTTCTGATTTCCATCACAAACACACACACGTGTGCCCACGCACAGTGTCTCTCTGCAGCCTACTGGACATAAAGCTGGCAAGGACATATCTTCTCTTTATGTCAGTCCTGCAGGAATTATTTTTGTAATTTATCCATGTCTCCACTTCCAAGTTAAAGCTTCTTGTTATCGCTTTTAAGCAATTCCAAAACTTGTTCTCTCCCCGTTTGTTCACTATTGTCTTTAGCCTATTACTCCACCAAAATTCTCAGTTTAGAAATGAAGTAATTTGTCATTTCTTCACCCTTCACTTTTCAGTTTCCTCTGTTGCCAAACTCCTGCTGTCATTCAAGTTCCTTATGGTATGTGCCTTTTCATGAATCTGAAAGACTAATTTATCTATCTAATTTGCTCTCAAAATCATGCATCTGCTTACTGCAAGCAATTAAACTATCCAGGATGACTTATTCTTCATCATAGAAGAACTGATGTTGGTTCTAATGTAGAAGTACAACACACACAACTTGAAGCCCTCCGAACAGTCGACACAACTAGCCACAGGCAACTAATTCAATGCTGTACATTGTCCTCTGACTTTCTCTCTCTGTTTCTGATGACACGTAGGAAACAAAGGTTATGAACTGTAGACATGCAGAATTGCACACACCCCTAATGCAGAAAGTAACCTAAGACGGACTAAATTCCTATCCTCTTAATTAGCCAGCATAATATAATCTTACATGTTTCACCTTAAAGTCCTCAGCCAGAGTCATGCAGCGTTGCTCCAAAGCTCCTTAGAGGACTTAAAGTTTTCTTTAAATTTAGTTGGCTTTAGATAGGCATCAATACGATTTATATCTTCCACCAGTTTTGATTGTAAACTTATAACAGAAACTATCCTTCATTATATTTTTAGAATGCCTACTATATGGGGGCTATGATTTGATCACGTTCATTTGCAGATGATGATGATGATGATGATAATAATAAAAATAGACCAAATTATGTGCAGATGCAAATAATAATAGTAATACAAATAAAAAGATGGAATTATAGCAACCTGCTGTTACGGTGAAGGTATAAAAGAAACATAGGTGAGAGAGGGCAATATTCTGTACTAAAGAAACATGTAACAACCTGTGACCAACTTGCATAGTTGAAAGGCTTAATTTTTTCCCACTTTCTTCATTGGTATCATACAAGGCGTAATCTCTCTCTAGGCCTTGCTTCTCCTGCATGAATGTATATGCAGTTAGATTATTAGTGAGAAGGAAACAGAGAGGCAAATAAAGGTAATTATTAAAATAAAAGACAGACTGATGAAACAGACGGAACTGACAGTTTGTGGGGGAAAAAAAAAAAAACCAACCCAGAAAAAGCATTTCTTGATTATTTCATGTCTGAATCTGATCTCCTTTTTATTCTGTTTTCAATGGATCTGTGAAGTTACTGAAGCAATTCAGACATCTCTCATGTTTCTAACATTATACACATCACAGCCCCCCAAACTATCAGTGACTAGTACTAAAGATATCCTTAAAAAACTTAGTATGTGAATGACAAAAAGACAGTAACTGTATGTAAGATAATACTTCTTTAAAAGACACCCTCCGTGGTACATTTTTCAGAAAAGGTCAGTACCTCGGGTTTTAACATTCTGTATTAAACTCTCTCGCAATCTTCGTTATTAAGCAAGAAGGACGATAATGGGGGTGGGAGAAGGGAAGGATGTTCTTCATATACATAGAAATAATGCTTAGAATTAATAAGCTAGATTATGTAGGACATTATATCCAAAGAAAAAGCACAGTATATTCTGTACCTTTAAAAACCTGACAGAGCATTCATTGAAACTGGAGACTAACTTCACAAAAACTTCCCTTTTTGGTGGCATACATGCAGCCACAGCAAGGCCTTAATTCATTCCTAAATTGCTTAGGTGAAAATCACAACTTCTATTTCCAATGTGCACCTAATATTTAGTGCATTCAAGTTTAAAAAAACCTTCAGGTAGGAAGGTAAAATAGAAACGTACCCTAACAGTACAGGTTGGTAAAAGGAGAGCATGTTCTTGCAGTCTTATAGTTCTCTTTATAATTATGGCTTTAAGATTGCCCTTTAGAACAGATAAATCTTATTCTCTATTGTCTTTACTGAATGATAATAAGGGCTTGATTAGGTATAAAGTTTGCATTCTCAACTGATCTGGCTGCGAGAGAGAGAGAGAGGAGTTCCTGCTGAATGACAATAAACCCAGACGTTTCCTATTTCTTCTAAAAATCAGACAGCCGTGAATTAGAGACTGGTTAAGAAAAACCTTAGCCCTTAGATAAGTGTCTCTCAGAGACAGATGTCATACATAGCACGGCCACACATGAAGGCTGGAGGGATAAACCATCTCCCTAACAACGGAGTAAAACTTACAGAGAAAATCTTTGAGACGCCTCTTCCCTGACACAATAACTCTCGTGAAGCACGGGATTACTTCATTCCTTCGTGATGTTCTCTACTTGCCTGTATCAGGTTGATACAACTATAAACAAGCTCCAGTTAAGAACTAATTTGATGCCAGAAAAACACAAGATATTGGGAACAACTAGAGCTTGAACTGAGGCTGGCAAGAAGTGTTGGATATGGAGTTACACTTCTTCCCCTCTATCACTGTAACTGTCTTCCACTCCATCAAACAACTATTTGCTGCTCTTCCTCTAAGCCACCCCGGCTCTGTAAAGAAAGAAACAATTTAGAAGATTCTCTTAACAATTCCTAGACACAGACAGCTGTGGCCGTACTAACCCAGCAATCAGTTTAAAGAGACAACAGGAACACTAATTCTATCTCTTCTTATATTCTGAATGTGAAGGGAATTACCTACTAAAGTTTCATTTAAACTTTAACTTCTGATTACCAGTTCACCTGAAATCCTTCCTCACACCGAAGAGAAACTTGAATTTAATCTTTCTCTACCACCTTCTTTTCTTCCGCATTTCCCCCTTTCCACCTTTCCTTATCAACATTATTCTCATACCAAGTCCAAACCACAGCCCTATAACAGCTACTAGGAAGAAAATTAACTACAGAATCACAGAATCCAACCCCTATCATTCTGTGATTCTGTGATTCTATCTCAGCTGAAACCAGGACACATACATTCAATAAAAAAAAAAAAATAAATCCAAAACTATATTTAAATAACCTGCCAAGTTGAAAGCAAAAGGACAGTTCAGTTCCACGAAAATTCATTATATTACTGCTGTGCTTTACTGCTTTTCTTTTTTTTTTAACTTAAGCTTGGATTATTAACTCTACTGTATAGCACAAGTGCCTAATAAAAGCAGAATAGTAAGAATAAGTAAACAAAATAAGTTAATCACTATGTTCAAAATGTTGCAATTTGCTCCTCATCTTTTCTGTGGAACGCAAGCTTCCCAAAGGGAGGACCCACAGCTTTCATCAACAAAATAGTCCTTTGGGTATCAGCGTTTCACTTTTTGGAAGGAAGAAAATGGAGACTAACACCACTTTTGCACAAGTCCAGCTTTTCATTTTTGTTCTGTCTTCTTTTAGCCTTTGTTTTCCACTTTTCCATAATTACATATTTCAGAAAGAAAGGAAGAGCCCCACTTTGTCCTAGAAAGCTAACGCATTTCTTTGGATTTCTGAAGCCTGTTTCATTACTTTCTATAGATGAGTCCAACCTTTGACCAATGCACGTCCTGGGCAGTGTATCGTAAGGAAAAATAAAGTCTTCATCTATCTGGAAGAAGGGTTTGGCAGCACAGCTTTTCTGTATAGTTCCTATTCTGGCAATCTGTCTCCACGCTTCTTTCAACTACACAGTTAGAAAAGTGGGAAGAAAGGATTGCTGGGACTGTAGATCCTATGAGGCCTTTTATTGCTAGGCTGAATTCTTGCCGTTGTCAGCATCTGGCCTCACACAGAAGCTCTGAGAGGTTAAAATTCATGTTCCCAATTCAACGACTAAGTAAGAGATTCAAACATGATTTAAAATCTTTGTTTTTAATACTTTTTCTCATTTTGACAGTAAATGTAGTTAAATCAGATCAAAAGATGATGAGAACAGGCAATGCCACAAAAAATAAATATCAGTGCTACTGAGGATGTTCCTAATTCAATTAACTTGGCTGAAATCCTACTGCCAATGTATGTTAGTTTTGACTCCAGCTGAAACAGAAATTAACCCTTATTGGCTATGAAATTTCATGTTAAAAAAACTCTGCAAAATTATTTTACATATTTTTCTGTAAAAATCCATCATTAGATTTAAAAAAAACCCCACCTTTTACAGTTTAAATGGTTAAAATATCCCTAAGACTTCTGAGAGTATGTAAAATTCAGAAGAGATTCTCAATGCTTTATTCTTAGACTATTTTACCTATCAGAATGTTCCACAAGAAATTTTGCACTGTTACCTTCTTGAGAGTGTTTTAGAGGGAAAGGAGGAAAGGTACTTGCAATACATGACCTTATAGGGAGCAACAAGTTGCTCTTAGGGCTGCATTATTCTGAAAACCCAAGTATGACACACAGAGATACAAACTGTTGCAAGGAACAATGTCCCACGCAAATGCTGCTCAACAGACCCACTCCATACTCCTCAAAGTTTAACAAGTGGTAGTCAGTGCACTAATCTGGTTTCCAATGGACTGATGATAGCTCAAGTCATAGAGTTTCATTCCTTGAGAACGCTGACAAAGGAATTGTGATCATATTTTTCAAAAAAAATTAGAAGATAATTCACCATACCTAGTCACTGTCGTTGCTACCCACCAGACAAGCGCATCACATCCCCACAGCGTATTATGTTTTCATAAACCGCACAGTTAGATGAGATAAGAATAAAGCTGTTCAAGTTTCACACTTCATCCCAAGTCTAGGTCTTTGGCTTATGATTTCACTTCTGACTTTTGCATCACGACTGCTGAGTAAAGCTGTGTTGATCAAACTGGTATTTCATATCTCTCTTTGAAAATGCCTTACAGCATTTTCAAAGACTAAAGTTGTTTCTTTCCCTGATGAGGATTAAAATGTTCTCTTTAAGAAATAGACATAAAATCCTTCAGAGAAATACAGTATAAAAATGCATCTGGTTTATACATTTTATTTTTTTTTTATCACAGGAGAAACCAAATTTCTGATGTAGCTCACGTATTTTTGTTTAGCAGCTTCTATTTAACGCCATTATTTCTATAAAGATAACAATGAGACTTAGGAATACAATCTTAACTCCTGAAGTGGTACCTAAATAGTTCTTCTGTTCCTTTCCCTGTGCAGATGAGAAACAGGAAGCCACGTTTGGACTACAGAACACGAGCAACGCCCCTGTTTGCCAATCTTTTTGCTATGTAAGATTAACTCGGTAAAATATCTCAAAATGTGAACAATTAAAGCCAAGTGGCATTTTCAATATTTTCAATTCACTTATTAAAAATAAAGTTTTTTATTTCTTCTTCCAATGATACAGGTACTCCAAAAGTATGTTTAAATACACTCATCAGCGCAACTATCGAAGGGTAAGAGTGTATTATAGAAACGAGCCCCCGGATTAAGTATATATTGTGAAATGTATGTGAATGTGCATGACTTGAACCAATGAAGTGTGGCCTGAAATGATGTCACAGAATGTGTGGCATTAAGTGGAAGGTTAAACCTACTTGCATCTCGGTTCATTAAACGCGGTTAAAGTGCAAATTCCCTCATTCTGACAGTAGTAATCACAAGGGTTCACTTTCTGGTCACAGCGCTGACTTTTAAACCCCACAGAGCATCTGCAGAATTTCAGTAAAATAGACCTATATAAATATTCTGCCTTTTGCTGAACAGATTTTAAATGCATTATATATCATGATGGCAAGACACGCACACATACACAGGCACACACCCACAGATAACAAAATTAAAACTCTCTTTTCATGGAAGGTCCAATCCGACTACACAAAAAGTTTGCTCATGGGCGTTGATCAAACACTTTTAAAACAATGAGCCTACGCTAACTGACAGGTTCAGGAATCTAACATTCTTAACGATGTATTCTTGTCAAAGGTACTATACATTTGTATTGATTGATCCAGATTGCAATGGCCTTTAAAATATTCATGACCATTTTTTTACCATTGTTAACACTGTTGGCATATGCTGCAGCATTTATGTATTGTAAATCCATACACAAATTAAGGCAGGAAACTTTTTTCTTTCCCTTGAGATGCTATGGTGTTCCATATGAAATTGAAAATGAAGAAGCCAGTTTTCTAAGGAAAATGACAGGAAAAATCACAAGCTTCCAAAATAGCCATTATAGGTGTTTAATCCAATGAATCACCAGACTTAGTCATCATATTTGGGCTTTACATTATTATAGCTGTGATGTTCTCCTTTTGCTAAAATTTATGAGTCTCTCTAGACCTCAGCTGAAGACATTTAAAGAGGTAAAAATAACAGGTAAAAAGGGCTGGATCAAAATAACAAGAACAAGATAGGCAAAGCATTTTCACCTGAATAACGACTACCATGCAGAACTGCCTTCCTCTGTTTCTAACCCCTAAACTGCAAACATCTATTGAGAACTTCTCTTCAGCAGTGCAGCCACTACAGTTTTGCCCCTTTGCACGTTCTGAAGTGCTTGAGGTCTCACAGGGAGGAGCAGTGGGTCCGTGTCTCACACTGGTCCGACTACAAAATCTAGGCATTTCTCTTCGTAACTCCCATGGGAGTCCGAATACAACAGGCACTCTCTTTTGAGATCACCCACCTCATACACATCCACAAAATGAAGGGATGGCTGGATCTGTATTTACAACATTGTAATGCCAGATCCCTTGGGACAATAAATTACTTGTGTCACCCTGGAAATGAGACACTCAAGTCCAATTCTCTCTTCCAACACCTCATATGTTCTTGGAGGATACTTTGACTCCAGGTTGTCCTGAGAAGTGGAAGACTAGCCACAATGAAGCCTTTCTGCAGTGCAGAAAAGATTGGATCATTTATTAGGCAAATGTAAAAAAAAAACCCGGAGTATGACTAGGTAGCTCAGTGTAACTGAGAGCAGGAAAGAAATTAATTTCTATCTACAATGACTACCTCTGTATTTTATATTTAGCAGCTGAAAAAGAAGATACACTGTAGCTCTCGAGTAAGGACTAGAAACGTAGGCTTTTCTACCTGTTAAGACAGTACTTCATTGTCTAGACTACAGAATCACATTTCCTTTGGTATTTGATATCTGGGCTTAAGAAAAGCATCCTGAACGATTCTCTCAACAGTGGTGTGGGAGGGAGAGAGCAATCTCACCACAGAACGGCCAAGCTACTGTGGGCAGTGTGAAGGTTAGGGAAGAAACACGAGATACATGAGCATATCCTCAGACCCATAACGTACATAAATGATATATTATTCTTCCTATTCTCTAGCTACCGGGTTCCTTACAGGCATGTACCGACCCACCTCTGACCATCTTTGTAGGAAAAAAGACTTAATCCACCTTGGAGGAGGAGGGCAGGCAACCATCCTGTACCTCCGGATGCCACTCCGGAACAAATGCCTAAATGGGCTTTAGATCTGGCCTGAAACTATTAGAAGTCTCAAAAGATATACCTTCGTACCTGTATACATCCACAACATATATCTTAGTTATATTTTTCGACACAAATATCACAAAAAGGTGGACAAAGTTTCAGGTTACAGAAATAGCTAGAAAAAGTACTGTAAGTTATGACTGCAACCAGCACATTATACATCCGAGACAGACCAAAAACACAGGCACGTGCATAATAATTTTGTTATTTGTTGGCACACAGGTATTCTAATGGTTTTAATGCAGGATACTCACAGACAGATAGGAATATTTGTCTCTGGGTCCAGCTGACATGTACCACCATTGTAACAGTAGCCGTCACATAACTGACAGGTGGAGGCAATCTTTCCGTTAGTGCAACTGCCACGGTTAAAAAGAATTACAAATAGCAATAAGAATTTTATTAAATCTGGTGAATGCCCTTATGGTTATCTATATATTAAATATTTATTTTATTATATGTATAAGATCTACTGATTGCAAGCATTCTAGGTTTCCACTTTGAGAAGCTAGCACAGGCAGCGAGCTTATTACGCAAAATGTTTTTAACCTTTCCTTTTATGAAAATAAACTGTTATTATACCAAACAATTACTGAGCAATATAGCAGCACATCTTCCTACATACACTTCCATTAGCATACAATGTGACTCTATCACTGTCACAGATACTGCAGAACGAACACATTTCAACAGTGAGGTAAAACTCAACTGTTAATTTTATTAAATATTCCAATTTTTCCAAGCGAGGACCCATTCAGTCTCCTGATACATTATGCTCCCCACAGTGAGGGGTGCTCCAAAAGTTGGTTTGAAAAGGCAGGAGCCACACAAAGGAACTGTTCTGATGTGACCTGTTCAAGCCTAGGCACTGTGTAAGAGATTTAAGCGATAATGCAATATAATAGTTATTAAATACATGATTTTGAACACAAATTTGAACACACACTCACTTGCACACTATGTCATTACTGTCCTTGTTTATTATGCAGTGTCCCCCATGACATCTGACACACTTGTCCACTTCACATTTTGGACCTTCAAATCGTACTGGACAGACACATTCGACACTCCCATCGTCAGAAATAGTACACGATTCAGAATTCACACAATAATGGTGGCAAACATCTGCAAGCAACATGAAAGCTTATTACTAAAAGAGATTAAGGATTATCATATCAAAATAATACCTTATTTTTATATGTTTTAAAAGGTACTGTAATAAAAACAAAATGATGAATGAAGCTGGTGGCTCAGTGGCAACTACAAGAATCAAGAACAACCCATAAACAGACACATAATATATTAATGATGTAGACTTGAGAAGTGAAATAGAAGGATAAACTCATAAGACATTTTTTTTTTTTCCTTCTAGGTGTCTAACCATTTATGGCATCATCCCACATAATATAAAGACTACTGATGAGAAAAGCTGAGTAATGTTAATGTCTTTAATGGGACATCGGCTGAATAAAAATCTTTCGATACGTTCACATTAGCATTAACGGCATTATCCTAAACTGAAATGGAAACAGTATTTTGAAGTAATTAAGTTTTATTTTCATTTATCCACATATTAAAATTTCATGAAGTTCTAATAATAACACATAAAGACATAATCCATAAGTTCTACAAAAAGCTACATACATGCTTATCTTTATAGACTGTGCGAGACCCCATTACCTTATTTACCTGCTTAAACGCCAGCAGGGCTGAGATTTCAAGTAGTGAATTCTTTAACTCTTTAGAAGCACCAGTAACTGTCTCATTTTTTTCACATCTCTTTAAAAAAAACAAGTGGCCTGACTGAAAAAGCTTCCAGAGCTACAAAACACTGCTAGCTTAACATTTAGGTTCATTTTTATTTATGTGTTCTCTGTAGTTAGCATGTTGCGTTGACCTTTTGGTGGTGTTCTTGATGGACAGTTGAAGTAATTGATATATAAGATGTATCAATTCTGAACTATGCATCTGCATTAGCTTAAACTGGTCCATACTAATAAAATAATACCTTTCTATCAAAACTAAAAAATTCACATCCTTTAAAGCACAAGATGTGGCCGAGGGTGAGCCAGCAGCAGCTAGAAGCAGGGCATTATCAGGCTGTTCACTGTAGAGTGAAACCACGGCCAAATGGCAACTTCAGCCTTGAGTCTGGCCATGTAAACTCTCAAGCTGCCGTTTGACTGGGGGCACGCTGCACGCAGCACATTGGAGACTACTCAAAGGGATAGATTTTACTGAGTGTATTTAAAACAGATGATTTGTGCGGGTACCTCTTGAAGTGGGAAACGTTTTGCTTATGCTTCTCTGTGCTCAGTTTTCCACCCTCTTAGAGAAGACTCTCCTGAATGCCATACCATTGACACTCACCACAGAATCACAGAATCATTATGGTTGGAAGTGACCTTTCAAATCATTGAGTCCAACCATGAACCTAGCACTGCCAAGTCCACCTCTAAACCATGTCCCTCAGCACCACGTCTACCTGTCTTTTAAATACCTCCAGGGATGGGGACTCCACCACTTCCCTGGGCAGCCTGTTCCAATGCTTGATAACACCTTCAGTGAAGAAATGTTTCCTAATACCCAATTTAAACCTCCCCTGATGCAACTTGAGGCTGTTTCCTCTTGTCCTATCAGTTGTTATTGGGAGAAGAGACTGCCCCCCACCTCGCTACCCCCTCCGTTCAGGTAGTTGTAGGGAGCGAGAAGGTCTCCCCTCAGCCTCCTTTTCTCCAGGCTGAACACCCCCAGCTCCCTCAGCCACTCCTCAGAAGACCTGTGCTCCAGACCCCTCACCAGCTCCGTTGCCCTTCTTTGGACTTGCTCCAGAATCTCAGTGTTTGGAAGACTTCTGCTAAAGGACAAAGCTTGACCGTTGGAGGAGTTATTTCTGTTTGATTATTCATTGTATGTCTCCACCTATCTATGCAGGCTGTAGACTCATCTACTTGTGGAATCACTACTGCGCAACCAGAGAGGCTTAAAAGACACTAAATGAAGTAGTTCATTGTTTGCCGTTCCCCAATTCAAGGTACAGAATGGTAATTTGCAGCAGGGGGGCTGTTTATTGAACAAAACCTACCATAGTTTGAAAGATAATATTGAAAGACATTCTATGAACAAAAGCGTTGCAAGGGAGAAATATTGAAATATACATTAGGACAAAAAAACCCCACCCAAACCCAAAACCTAGGCATAGGAATTTCATGCTCTAAAAAAGTTTTTGTTTTTAGTATTGATTGTAGTCACAAACACCTTTAATCTTCTGCTATATCTAAAATGCGTATGCTACATTTGGATTGAAATGTCACAAAAATATTTTTTTTTTTTTCCCTGAAGAAAGGAATTTCCGTTTTAGGGAAAGTAACAGCTTGCGAGATCACTACATCCACTTTGAATGATTGTAACTGCGTGAAATCACATTCTATTTTTTAGGTTGTTTGGGCCTTAAATGATACAAGAAATGAACTTTAACTAGCCTGCATGTCTTATTTCAGGAATTTAAAATAGAGAATTATATTCAAATACATCAAATACATGTGTATATAATAACATGCACAATGTTAGTAGAATTCTATGTAAATTCATTCACTTAAATTTATTTCAGCAGTGCCAGTGCCTTGACACGGAGCACACATTTTGGTTATTAGCCCTTATGCGAACTAATCACAGGAGAAACTCTGCATTGGGTAATTGGAGACGATAAGTATGAGGAAAATAAGGTCTTTGCAATCTGGCAATACTGCATGTAAATGTCTTCTGCCTGCCATAAAAAACACTAATAATATTTTCAGCTTGGGAGCATGAGTAAAATACCTATGCACATTCATGTAGCATCCTTTGCATATGAACTAGTTTCAATCATATCATGGAAAGACTGAAAAAGATATCTTAGAGGCAACCAATCTTTGCAATAATGCTATACTAATATATTCCAACAGGCATACAAAGTGAATGTGATTAATAAAGCAAAAAATCATACATACGCATGAATAAAGCACAAAATCAGAGATGTGAATTTGTACACACATCATTAAGTGTAAACCCGTACAATTTCATAGAACTGGTTTTGGCCACAAAAAAAAAAAAATACTCTGAAAGAGGATAAGACTTTTTTTTCCTAAAAAAATATTAAGGTTTAAATAAACAAAAGCTTAATTTTATGTTTTAAAATGTGGTTGAGTCTCTGTATTGTGGCATTTTTCCAAAGTGTCAGCAGACAACCCAAATCTGATAATAAGCACTGTTTAAAAAGTACCCCTAGATTTACATTTAAATTAATTATTTAAAAAAAAAAAA
>VXBH01003213.1:352181-362201 GCA_013400035.1 Rynchops niger
AAAAAAAAAAAAAAAAAGATGTTTGCAGAAGCCTTCAACTAGAAACAATTTGCTTGGTTTTTGGGTAAGCCTCAAGTAAATATTTTTTCTTAATCTGTGTGTCTGTCTGTGCATGATTTATGTACTATACTGTTTTCAAATGCCCAATTGTGTTTGCAGATAGTTATTTGTGGATCCATGCAGTTTGTTTAATACCAAGTGGGAGAGAATCACAATTACTGCTGGTTTTCCACTCAAAGGATTCAATTTATTTCATAGTCTTCCAACTGGAAATACATTCAGTTAACTTCAGTACAAATTCTATTTAAGATAAACACTAACCCTTTCCTTGTTTGACAGACCTTTCACTAAAACTAAATACTTTTTTGCATCTTGTAGATAATTCTAAACCAGACCTTTATAACAGCTAATTTCCCTTCCATTTTGATAAATCTAGCCTTCTTCAGCAAATTCACTGAATTATGTTCAAAAGAGATGATGGCTTTCACATTTAATGTTCTATTCTATAACAAGCAATACGACAGTCCTCTATTTTAGAGTGCTAAAGTCAAAGCAAAGCTGGAGTAGGAAAAAAGGTTAAAAATAGTAATTCTGCTCTCAGAAAAATAATCAGTTTTAGGTTAGGGTTGCTGGTGAGTCATCATGTTGAAGAGACATGAGGAAGACAAACTCTAATTTTGAAATCAGTGACCAAAAGAAGAAATTCAAAGTTATATTCAACTGTCTTGAGTCACTGTAAAACCGATAATGGTGACCCACGCTAGGAGAAAAGCATGGAGAGAAAAGAAAGATAAATGGAGCAAGAATAGAAGGCCTATTGATTGATACTCTTCTTTCCCCCCTCCTCTATAAAAGAAGTAAAAGATTAGAGAAAGTTCTAAGAAGCGAGAAAAGCCTTTCTAAAGACATAGAAACCTGTAGAAAACATTACCTCAATGCGAAGAGACTGATGGGTCAGTGGAATGAAAAACTATGGGGAATTAGAGATGCAGAGGATAGAACCTAAACCCTGAGAATTAACAAGAGCAATCCTTAGAAATCCTGATTTTCAATACCAGGAGGGGGCAGAAACCATAATCAAGGTGATCTTTGACTGAGCAAGATGAAGGAATATAGAGGCGAGACACTCAAAGCAGTTGTGAATATAGTGCTTACTGGGGTTAGAAATAAAAACGAAAGGCAAGGTAGCGATTCAAGACACATGCGTTGGTCTGCAAAGATATGGGATACCAGACAAATTTTTTAACCAGCTACGTCAATTCACTATGTTTAGGTATTCCACCAGTAAAAGATAACAACTATGAGAAGCTGGAGTAGAAAATTTTAACATAATTATCTTATTTCTACTGACAGTCAGCTGTCGTGTACAACTCCATTGTACGTATTCATTCACGGAAATAACAGAATAAAAAATTCCTAAAAAAGCTCTTTCTTCACCTACACATGGTAGATGGATAAGGGAAAAATATGTTCAAATATCACTCGATTGTATCAGATTCCATTGCCTTAGAAGCATGAATAATTGTGGAGTTAAGTTGACCAAGGTGCGTCATTGAAAAATCACTCAAATCATGTTAAACTTCCATTTTATAGAACTTTTATTATAAAGCCAGATTTAAGAGTATTTTATAGCAAGACTTAAGAGTTTGTGAAGATTACTTACAATACTGACATCTGTCTCCTGTATACTCAGGCAAGCAGTTGCACAAGGGTTGATTCCCAGCAGTGACGCTGCAGGTTCCTCCGTTTTGGCAAAAATGATCGCAGACCGTCTGATTGCAGTTTGGTCCCGTAAAACCCAGTGCGCAGTTGCAGGTAGGCCTCCCTATTCAAAACAAGGAAAACTATTTTGTGATAAAAATACATAAACATTAAAATAAAAATCAGCAATTTAAAGACTGATAAGACTATGAGAGTAGTAAGTTTCAATGTATGAGCCCAACTACATTTCTCTAGACACTAATCAAACATGCCTTTGCAAACACTGCTTGAACTCACAACTTTTTAGATATAAAGCTAGTACTGCAAGATATGGACACCTCCAAAAGTGCATCTATGTATTTGACACTTGTACATGGATGGTCATTGGCTCTTTATTTGGAAATTTTTTTAAAAGACGGTCTTAAGTAGGAATTTAGGATATGACTTTGCTCTTCAAATCATCCTGCCAGGCTGCATTCCTCCAGTTGCAGAGGATAAATATTTGTATAATCAACATTGATTCTACAAAACTTTACATGTAATCACATGAATATACAAATATTTACGAATGCGCTAATAGCCAAACTCTACATAACAATTTTTACTAAAACACAAATATCTGGGCCTGTTTTGTTATCCACTGTAACACAAAAATTGCTGTCTTGCATCCAACCAAAATGCCTGTAAGGTCAATATTCAATGTCTGAAAAGTAGCGAGCACCTAGGGATGAACATTTGCACAAAATGAACTCCTCGTCTATAGCTTCTTTTTAAAGGGTTTTAAAATAGCTTTTAAACATTGATGCATTTTCCTCCTGTGATTCTTACCAATTTTAATTTTTCCAGTTTTTTTCCTTATCTAAATCTCATGTCTAAAGGATTAATAGCGTTGTTACAATTCCACTATTTTATGAAATGCTTACACTTTTCCCTGACTTTTTCCTTAAGGCTTATCTTATTTAAACCAAACTTCTAGATGCCGTAAATGTTTTCCAATCTCCTGACTTTGCTTTTTATATCTCATTTGTAATCTTTTCTTCAAATAAATGACCTGATGCGTCCATCCTGCCATCTTGCTTCTCACTTCCTAATAATCTATTCTCATTCTTGTTTATCTCTTGGAAAACATTATTTTTCCCCACCCTCCTTTCCATTTGCTTTCATTCTGCCTTTACGGGTTTCTTAAACTTAGGGAAAACGGACAGAGTTCAACACTTTCCTTCTTCCTGCCTTCCAAGATGGGTAAGGAAAGAGACAAAGATTAATCAGGACCCGAGGACACTTCTCAAATAAAGACAAGATGGTCTTTGAGTGATAAGGAACCCAATCCGCTGTGGCAAGTACAATCAAGGGCTTGACTGGGTCACTCCAGAGCAAGTGATGGCTGACACGCAAGGACTAGATTGGATATAAGGAAAAATTTCTTCATGGGAAGGGTTGTCAAGCATTGGAACAGGCTGCCCAGGGAAATGGCTCAGTTGCCATCCCTGGAGGTGTTTAAAAGACATGTAGATTTGGTGTTGAGGGATGTGGTTTAGTGGTGGACTTGGCAGTGCTGGGTTAACGGTTGACTCAATGATCTTAAAGGTCCCTTCCAACCATAACGATTCAATGATTCTGTGAGTCTACGACTCATCCCTTTGAGTAAAGTCACAGAAATACCATATCCCTGAGTAAGGGACCATGCAGGGGCTAAGCAATAGTCAGAGGGTAAATAGGTATCAGGCAGAACAAAAGGAATGCCTCATAAGTAGACTATAGAAAACCAAAACGGTAACACAGGTGCCTTACATAAATGGTAAAAGTCTAAGAATTAAGATGGGAGAACCAAAACGTCCAGTCCTGAATGGGAACATCAATATCATTGGCTATAGCAAATTTGGTGCAGGAAGGCAATTAATGGACTGTTGTAAAACCAATCCCCATTTCCTTACTACCTAGTCTTTGCCCGAGATAGAATAGGGCTACATGTTAAGAAGTGTTAAAGTGAAACGATTAGCAAGTTAACTACGTGATGTACTGTATGTGTGATGCAGAAGCCTTTGGACTGGAATTACAGGCATAAACAGGAAACCCAGCCTATTAGATTTCATTATTGAAAACTCAGTCAAGATAAGGATATGACTGTGGAACCCAAAAGAGATCAGAGAAAGTCAGGGAATATGTTAATGATGAGAAACGCCATTTATCCCTGTATTTACATTTGGAAAATTTCATACCAACGCCATCGGGCAGAAACAAACTTCTTACACATAAACAGTCCTACTTCATGATGGGGGGCGGCTAGCGAGCACACAAGAGAAACTCTGCTTGACTTGGGCCTGACTTGGTTTAAAACATACACAAGAGCCAAAATCCTAAATAGTCCAATGAAAAAACATTTACGAGTTACTTTACCATAATAATTGTCTCTCATCTTCATACTGATGTGCCAAGAAGTCCTTACCGCTGCCTGACTTGCTGATGGATTACGACTAGGTCCCTTCCTTGCTGGCTTTGGTCTCATTCATTGTTTCCTCATTTTAATACAATGCCTGGTGGAGGTATCCACAACTACTTTCACGTTTGCCTCCTGATGTCTTTTACCACAGCTGCATGGAAAACTCTGAAATGTGCAACCCTTCTTCATTCTTTTTTTTTTTTGTTTCTTCTCTATTTAGTTGGCCGTCTCATTACAGTAATGTAGATTAAACTAAATATTCCAGTTTTAATACTATGTAATCATTTAATATCATATTCGTTGGAGAAATTTTCAATGAAAGTGAAGTGCCCTCATTTTTTCTACTGTCTCTGACTTATGCAGAATGTTTTATTTATTCTTTTTCCTTCACTTACTTCTTACTCTTCTTACATGAAACCCTTCACGTAATTCTTTTCCATATTTTCTATTTTAAGACATGCTAATTTAAAATGTTTTGCAAATCATCCTAAAGGCCATGAGATCAGTTAGTCTCTTCCTCTAATGAGTACTGCAGGAACAAAACCATTGACTTAAAAATAGCTCCAACTAGTTTAATATGCATCAGCCTGGTTATTCATATCTGTCCCCTGTGATCTAAACATTAAATCAAAGATGTTGAACTCAGATGTTAGCACAGACTCTTTTTGTTTCTCCCCATGTATACACTTGTATTTAAATTTCTCCCCCAAGCCAGGTGCTTTCACATAATCCTTCATCTGAATCAGTGTTTCAATAAAAAAGTTAAAATAAAATAGTGATGGAACATAGATCTGGAGGTCTGAAATCAGTTTTTATTATTAATACTCCTCTCTTTTTTAAAATGATGGAGCAATGGTATTTCCCTAGTTTGTAGGAAAGATTATTCTATTCTTTGCTAATGCGGGCTGATAAATACGCCAAACTGCTGAGAGCTATATGAAAGTACAGCCTAAACCCCATTTTTGTCACTCAATTTAACATGACTTTTAGTAACGTTAATAGTTTATTGCCTATTTATACACAGACTGTTGCCCTCTAAAATAATACTAACAATGACATTTTAATCTGCCTTATTCTCATACATTATTTCTGATACAAAATAGTTCCAAGAACAGTTCAATAAAACTGCAGTATTAAATAATGACAAACAATGCCAGAAGTTTTGGTATCGTAGAATCAGAATATTGATTTATGTTTGCAAGAGAAACAGTCACGTTAACCAAGATGTCACATATCCTAGCTCACAAGCGCTGCAAGGTAATCTCATGCACCCAGAACTTCAGCATTTGCACTGGTCATGAAGTTTCAGGATTAGAGCTGTACGGAGACAGAAGTAAAATTGCCTCTTATTTCTCAACCTTCACCACCACAGAAAGGTTCAAAACACATTCCAGTATAGAAAACATTAACAGGGAAGGTGGTTTATGGAATGCCAAATGCCTCAAATTCAGACAACCACCTTTTGGTTTATTTTATGCAAAAATGTGCTAAAATATTTTTCTGGAAGAAAATAAAAATTCCCCTGTTTCGAGCTCTTCCTTCTTCAGTGCAACCCTCTGCTGGATTTACTGTATGAGAATACTGTCTTCTCTTCCTCTGCCTGTTACAGATTAGCATCCTAGCTTTCCTTATGCCCCTCTTCAGTCTATTCCCTAACGTAATAATCCCAAGAAAACTTCCCTGTTTCATTTACCTATGTTGAAAAATGTTGTTTGTCAAAATGTCGAGGAGGATAAGGCGGCAGCACATGCTCAGCATCTCCTGTGTAAATGTTCCAGTTTCAAAACCACAATAATAATAACATCTAGAAAGCAAGAAGCACATTTTTTTTTTTTATCTGTTTTGGTTTTTTTTTTTTTTTTTTTGGTTCAGGATTTCTCCACTCAGTGATTTGCAATGATTGCACATCCACTTTGCTATTTACTCTCTCTGACGCAATTCTTGGATACACCGAATTTCTCACTGCATGTATATGCAAGTGGAAGCATAATGCATGTAGTCCCTATATCGATGAGAGTATTTAAAATAATCCTAAGTAAAAATTCTAAAGAAATAAATTCCTGAGAATACATCAAAGTGCACCTAGTAAGACATATAAAACAAGTAACAAAAATAATAATGACAATTCTCTGGGGAAACAATGTACTTGAAAGTCATTATTCTCTGAAGATTCTTTATGTAGCCCTCACTCTTAATAAAATAAGTATAATAATTTACAGGGTTTTTTCAATCTTAATTCTAGAACCGATGTAATTTGAAACAAACTTATCAAATTCTCACATATTTTTTTCCAATGTTTTACACAGAAATTACTAAATTAAAGGAGAATACTTTATGGGGACCATAGGACATATGAAGTTATTTTTGGCAGTAGGACATGAACAAAATACGTGAAGTTTTTGGCATGAAGATGAAATGCAGTTTCCCTCTTTCGTCGATGAGAATCATCCATAGGAAGATGACAGGGTTCAAAACCTACAATGTTCAGTTAGGTTTTGATGACAAAGACTGTAGTTACTCCTAGTTTGCCAATTAATTTGCTATATAATAGCAAATAACTTTTCAAATACTATTCAAAAATATCTAATAAATATTTTATTGCCCTATTTCTGTAATATCTAAGTGATTTCTTTTGGGAATCTACTCATACCCTTAACTCCTATTTACATTTATTTTGTAATGAACATAACTCTAGGGAGATCAACTTTGATTCATGCTATTGCCTAAGAAACAGAGAAATACTGTGTATTTTGTATGACCACAAAAGACATTTTGCAATTTAAAGAAACATATATTTTGGGGAAATAGCACTGTTTTTGTAAGCTTTCTGAAAGTTTTGAAAACCAAGATCATCCAGATGAATACCTGCACCAAGACACAGATTATTTATTTCTTCCAGTCAGTGGTAAATTCACTACCAGCACCGTGTGTTTTTAAGTTGTTATGTGTGAATATACACATTGACTTTGCATATTCCACTTGCTGCCACTATTAAAGAGCACAATGTGGCACTACACCTGCCTACTGTAAGTAATATCGTGTCTTCTGGAGTTATCAGCAGTCTGTGGGATCACAATAATTCACTTCTCTGTAGCTGATGAACCATAATTAGCTTTACTGAACCAACAGGAGTGGAGAGAAGATGTATGACTGTACAGAATTAGTAGGTGAGCTGATTGGGATCAATCCCAAGAGATACACATTCTCTCCATGTTGTGAAAGAAAGGGAGAAAAGAACAATCTCTAAATGTATTAGAGCGGTCTCAAAGGCTGCTCTCACCAACGCTGGTTGTGGTGGTTCTGCTGGGACCATTATATCGAGCTAAATACCACCCCTCTCCCCTTCCCACGCTCCCTGTCCCGGTGACAAGATGCTGTAAGATCCCCCTTTGAGACTACTGGGACTGACATGACATTAGCAAAGTAAGCAGGTTCTTCACTGACAGTGTGCACCATTGTGTCCCAAAATTAACTTGTTTTGCAAAAAAAAAAAAAAAAAAATCTACTTTATATATAATTATTTTTTGGAGAATAATTCATCAATTTTCACTTAGTGGAAAGACATAATAATTTTTTTACTCATTTTTGATGCAAACATCGCAATTCTATATGGTTAGACTTACTCTCGTACTGTAAGTATAGTACAAATATGTATTTATCTAATTTTGCAAACTACTTAAATCTAGTTAATGTGTTCAAGACATTTAGTAAATTATTGCTACAACATTTTTACTTTAAACTGCAAGGAGAAAGGAAGTGCATTTTTATGGTAACATTTAATTTTTTTTTCAAATTCCCATTAATTTGGTTTACTAGAAAGTGTTCGTTCTTATACCCAAACTTTTAATTACACGTCTCAGATGTGTACTTTTAATTAACTGATGACATTTTCTTTGTTCAATTATTGTAGTTCAATACAACTGTCATAAACTTATAAATTTTAATTAAAGCTGCCCCAATCTCTAGCTATATAATGTTCACATAGGAATTTGCCAAAAGGCTTCGCAGTAAGTAAACCAACAGTGAATAATCCCTGAATTGCCAGTGGGATTTGTTTAACAAATTAACATTAGTGTGCAGATAATGAGGTTCTACAACTTACCACATCCAGCAAAGATTTAGCACAATCATGTTTTAAAAAATGAGTAATACTCCGCAATTTCCTTAATTAGTTATCACATTTCTATTATATATTGGGCGGTGAAAGAGAACGGGATTTACACATGCACTAGAACACACACATTCACTAGAAGAATATTTTTATACGCTGAGTCCTTTTGTTTCAATCAGAACGTGATGAAAGGTTTGTTTTCAGGATATCTCTTCCTTGAGTTTTGAGCCAGAAAGCCAACAATAGGGAAATTCCCTGACTCCTAGGGAAGCCACCCAGCGAGGACCCTGCAGAAGCTCATCTCCCTGTGAGGCTAAAGTTCCTGTCCATCCCCAAGCTTTCCGAAGGGCACGCGCGTAGAATGACACTCGTTAGATTGACTGCATCAAAGCTGTTTGAGTTGGATAATAGACGAGAATCAATAAGGGCAATCAGGGCTTCTAAGACAGGCAGAGTCAAGCAAGCTGAAATTATCACACATCATTTATAGGATTTGGATTGGCACACGCACACGTTAAGACTTCTGCAACTTCTGGAAGAAAAAGCTGCATCATTTTGAACAAAAATACATTTTTAAAAAAGAGAAAATTGGGAAAATATGTACAACTTGATTGCATCAGTTTGACAGGACTGTTTGATGAGCCAATTGTATAATGGATCAAAAATATAAATGCTGCTTTTTGAGGAACTGGTTGTGAGTGTCGTAGTAGGGGAGGTGGAATGCACAGACAGAAATAGCGCAGTAGAAAAAATTAAGATGATATCGAGCTGAATTCATTTTAAAATAACAATTTTACATTTTCCAGAAATGTGAGAGAATTCTCTACCAAAAAAACCCACAAAAACCCAAACGAAAAAAATGCCCCAAAAGTGTGCTATGTACCTATTGCTAGCAGGCAGGTCATTTGGTAGGATGTAATATTATAAATGTAGACACAATGTAATGCTTAAGTTCTACAACCATTAAGAAAAAACTGATCAATTCCTGGTAATAGGGAACTTATGATTCCTACATGTAGCAACGTGCTAGAATAAAGTAACATGTACACTAAAGACACTGATATGAACCTGACAAAGCAGATCAACTCCACCTTGAAGGCTGAGACAAGGAGAAGGAAGGGCGTGAATGCTGCTTTGGATTCCACACCCCAGTCCAAACTGGGAACGGTGTGTGCAGCCCTCGCTGATGCACTGACTGCCTGACATGCTTTGCACCCTGGTGTATTTGACTGGAAAGAGGAAACGGTTGTTGCAAAAACCACTTGAGGAATTAAGCTTTCTTGACTCGTGGTGCAGGAGCCAACAAGGAGAGGAGCACTTCTGGACCTGGTACTGACAAACACAGAGGGACTGGTGGAGGACATTAAGGTTGGGGGCACCCTAGGTTGTAGTGATCATGAAATGATAGAGTTCAGGATCATGGGTACCACGCATAAAACATCAAGAAGTAAAATTACAACCTTGGATTTCAGGAGGGCAAACTTCGACCTCTTCAAGAAACTGCTTGGAGAGATCCCATGGGCTAGGGCTCTGGAAGGCAAAGGGGCCCAAGAGAGCTGGTTGATATTCAAAGACCACTTCCTCCAAGCTCAGGATTGGTGCATCCCTAAGAGAAAGAAATCGGCCAAGGGACGCAGGAGACCTGCATGGTTGAGCAAGGAGCTTCTGAAAAAGCTCAAGTGGAAGAAGGAAGTCTACAGTAAGTAGAAGAAGGGACTGACCCCTTGGGAGCATTACAAGAATGCAGCCAGAGCATGCAGGGATGAAA
>VXBH01003213.1:363333-400917 GCA_013400035.1 Rynchops niger
GGTGGTGGAGTCTCCGTCTCTGGAGACATTCCAAATCTGCCTGGACGCGTTCCTGTGCCACCTGTTCTGGGTGACCCTGCTCTGGCAGGGGGATTGGACTGGGTGATCTCCAGAGGTCCCTTCCAACCCTGTGATTCTATGATTTAATTACAGTTTTCAATACTTTTGGGGCATCCAGTTCAGCTTCCCTCTGTAAGATACATAATGTCTTTAGTATATCATGGATTAGATTAAACGAGGATAAAGGGACATCTCACTGACGTGCTGCTTTGTTTCAGAAACACAGGATTTATGGCCTGATATAGATAAGAAATACAGTCTGATAGGAAATAGAGATTTCTTCTTAATAGAATATTTACAGGGTCCAGGGGCTAGGCATGCAAGGAAGATGAGATGTGGATCAATTTGAAAATTTTATCTGGAATGCCGGATAGGGTCACATTGATGTAGAATGATATATGGTCTTTTTCTCCATGTCTCCTTACGGCACAGGCTTCAAGGCATGGCTACCCTCATGAATTAGAAATGGCAGGTAGGAAACCTTGTTAACTTGAAATACGATTATGAAAATTCAATTAAACCGGTAAAGTGGACACAGCACTGCAGAAGAGTATTCCTGTTAGCAGGTTTGCCCAGTCAGAACCAGCTCTACAATGGTCTTTGCTCATAAAGGCTTGGCACACTTCGGCCATGTGTGGTACAACTTCAGTTGGCATTAAAGGTTTGGGTTCCCAAAAATCAGGCAGCTGAACAGTGAGATGTGGACTGCGATGACATCCATGCCGTCTCTCCTGATGCATTTTCGGTGCAGGCACATTATCCTGTTTGAGACCAAGCAGAAGTAAGGCTGTGCCTGCACCTCCAGGCTCTCTGTAGGAGCTGGGGCCATGATTAACAATTTAGCAGAATACTGTAGAATCTGTTCATATCTCTCCTTTGCTCACTGGTGACCAAACCTACTACGCTGTTTCAGCAAGGCTGAGAGATTTCAGAGGCTGGATTTATCAGGAAAACAAGATAAAAAATCCAGGCGATAGCATAGCTGTGTGAGCACAGCAAGTGTGAGCTGCCCGGCAAAGCAAACATGAGCTGCTGGAGGTGAGTGGGCCCTATGGCTACCGCCAAAAGAAAAGGGCCAAATAAAACCCTGGGGTCTCTGCAGGATTCAGAATGGAGCTGAGTTCTAGAAGCTGAGTTGTTAATTTTATGAAGCCATCAAACCCCATAGAAGTATCAATTAAATGCCAGACATGTAAAGATGTGGGAGTAAACATCCCCTGCTCGGATGACAAGGAAGTTCTGCACATCATTTAAATCACCCGTGACCGACTTTCATTCACTTCCATGTTCTCACTAAACATGTATTGATCTCACTACATTGATAAAAATCTCCACTTATCATTTGTGTCAGTAGCTCCATCGGCTGTTAGAAGCAGTTTCAAGTATAATTAATCAACTTCAAGTCCAAGTAATTATCATTTCATAATATTTAGTCGTTATTAGTGGTGTTAACCACAAACAACATTATTAACCCTCAAATACTCATAACCGAAAAATCCTCTGTTTGGCACACAACAGATTACTGGGTTTGCATGCACTTGGATTTTTGCCACCACACCTCAGTAAATAAGAGGAGGCTCCAGAGAAGCCAGCAAGTGAAGCTAAATTACTAAACTATATAAACTAAAGTAAAGGTGTGCTGAGGAAGACATGGAGACCTAAGACCCCTCTGTCATGGAGACTAAGATACGTAATTCTGAATCACAGGGAGCTCTCTCTGGCTGTGCTAAAGTCAAACTCCTGTTCTAAAGTCAGATGCCTGTACTTTTCTTACAGAGATCAAGGTGTTGGTCATTTCATTACATAGGAGAAAATGATACACACCATCTTCAGCAGCTGATAAGCTTCTGAGATGAGCCAGCAAACTCTTCTCCAGCTGTTCTACTTTGAATCAAACATTTAAATATTCCTTGGAGCAGAAAATAGAATTCAACTTCTCCTATCTCACATAATTACTAAATTTCAGGCAACTTCTTATCACGCTTTTCCTCTCTAGCCCAAACACTAATAGCATTATACAAGCTACAACAGCCTACATGTTAGGGACAAAGATAACTACCAAATATCCCAACTGTTTTGACAGTTAGGATAATCTCCCTGGAGATAAGGGATACGATTTCAAATTCCTTCAGGAAAAAACAGGGATCTGAGTTCTGATCAACCAAATCTTCCAGAAAATTAGATGAGTAAAATGCCTATTTTGTGAATTTCGGTATGACAAAGGTAAAAGAGTGAGGTCACACAACGCTGTAATTTAAGGAAATAACTCTGTGTACGCATGTAAAAACTTAGAGGGAGAATTGAGATAAAGAGAACGCAAGGTGTGTGACGTTGTTCCTGATGTAGTTTGACCGGACCTTACG
The DNA here is from genome assembly GCA_013400035.1 of Rynchops niger. Lineage (NCBI taxonomy): Eukaryota > Metazoa > Chordata > Aves > Charadriiformes > Laridae > Rynchops > Rynchops niger. The sequence goes on from VXBH01003213.1 coordinate 365,757, forward strand.
CTTTACAATTCCGTTTCTACACCTCGACAAGTGCGTCTATGCTGAATGTTTACTTACACGTTCCCTTTTCAGGGATGCAGCTGAATTCTGCTAAAACACCAAGATACATGGATGAAAAGCACTATTGATTACAAAGTATATATATGGTATACACTGCTATATTGTGCATCGTTTAAGTACGGACAAAGGAAATAAGTTGCAAAGAGAAAAAATACCACAGACAATGAACAAATTAAGACCTTTAAATTAAGGCAGGTATAATAGTAAGATACATCTGCTCAGGAGTATTTACCAAGGAGAGAGGCTCCACAGGTTCCTCCATTCTGGCAGTAGTTGTAGCAATGGTTCGTTTCACACCTTTCACCGGAGTAACTGGGCCAGCAGTGACATCGAGGATCCCCCTTCTCGTTAATAATGCACTTTCCTCCGTTTTCACAGGTTAATTTACAGGTATCGTCTGCAGCAAGAGCACATGCAGAATTGTTTTCAACAATTCCGTTTCTTGTAACTGGCAAAACAGAACCCGTTTGTATCTTAAATGGAGCTACAGATCTCGATCAATAAGGGGGAAAAAAATATCACTTTTCAAGATGGAGAAAGTAAACTATCACTTCTGCTTCCACAGTGCTAGTAAAAGTGACAAACTTAGGAGACCGTAAGCCCCCAGTGAGAGCTGCAGAGATGGTGGGGGCTGCGCTCGTCTCTAGAGCAGGGCTGGGAGCTCCTACCGCACCGAGTCGGGGGCCTCTGCACGGCAGTTATGCTTCATCCACATGATGCCACAGGAAAGTCGACCTCCTTAGGATGTAAGTCAGTAACGACAGTATGGGTTCTTGCTTGAAACTATCATTCCTAGTTAGTTTAAGCAATGGAAAAATGAATGTTGCTTTCACCTGGGGGAATCTCAGAAAACTTCCCAGCCATTTTCGGGTGACTTCAGCCTTTTCCTGTTTGATTTTTTGGACATCTCTTCCACTCTGTCTATTAACTAATACACTTCTCAACCAAACCCTATCCAAAATATTTAAAAGGAAATTATTCAGCCTTTAAATCCTCCTCAGAAATGGATATTTGCATACTAACATGTTGCTCCTAAACCATATTTTCTGATTTATTCTTATTCTCATCTGTTCGGTCTGTAAAATCACTGAGACGAGATACTGCCTGCTGCTCTGCATTCATCGAGTGCTTACGGCAATAGTGCCACGGTCTTAGCAGTGAGGTACGAGGTGACACAAATTCTGATTAGGCCAGATTCACTCTTTCTATAAAGCTGTTTTGCAATTAGAGTTGTGCCTGTCTTGGAAACACTTTGAAAAATAAATCTCTATTCATTTCAGTGAACAAGATATAAAATCATTCAATGATACCAACAAGAAATTAATTATAGACTAGCACGCATACAATGCTCAAACATCCAAATAATTGTAATCCTAAAGAAACAGACAAGCACCTTTCCAGCCCAAAACATGCTTTCAGCAATAAGACCTTTCATTTCTTACATAGCAAGACAAATCCTGTGAAGCTAGGCCGCTGCCTGACTAATCCAGCATTTCAAACTACATGGCTTTTAACAAGGGGGATACCACTAACACTGAGAACCCTTCAGATGCTACGCTGAATTAATCTACTGTAGTTAAACAACTAATGAAAAAGAGCCAAGGTTCCCATTTCATAGAATCATAGAATGGTTTGAGTTGGAAGGGACTTTAAAGATGATGCAGTTCCAACCCCCTGCCCTGGGCAGGGACACCTCCCACCAGACCAGGCTGCTCAAAGCCCCGTCCAGCCTGGCCTTGAACCCCTCCAGGGATGGGGCAGCCACAGCTTCTCTGGGCAACCTGGGCCAGGGGCTCACCGCCCTCACAGTAAAGAATTTCTTCCTAATATCTAACCTAAATCACCCCTCTTTCAGTTTAAAACCATTACGCCTCGTCCTATTGCTACACTCCCTGATCAAAGGTCTATTGATAGACACAGGCACACCATCTCCTTTTTTTGGACATTTAAATAAATAGATTGTGTTATAAGTGCAGCATTTGGGAATATCGGATATCCTTTAGCTGAATAGTGCTCTCCAGCACAGATCTGCAGAGCGCAGTGATAGAACTGTGCTTATGCAGCAGCCCTTTTCTTTGGGTGCACCCTTTCCTGCCCATGTACGTCCCTCCTCGGCAGGGTCTGGCTGCCTCCCTTCACAGCCAGAGCTGAGATGGTGCAGACACCGAACTTGGGATCAAACCTACTTAAACAAAACTTCTGGGAACTGATCATCTTTCAGGCAATTGCACCTCTCAAATGAAGCTGAAACTAGAAAACAAATCTAAAAGTTATTGTGGGGGATTGACTGGCACATCATTATTTCAGTTGTTTCCCATTAAAAATACGAAATACTGTGCACGCTTAATTTTTTGTTATCCGCCCTGGACACATACATCTGCTGCAACAAAGCTACTTCATATTTGGGAGTTTGAGGATGCCTCGGTGTTTCATTTATTTGGGTGGTTCATTAAATCCTTTGATGTTCCATGAACCATTCTTCAGTTACTCATTATAGAAGTTGTTTAAATGGATAATGTAGCATATCTTATTGGAGAGAAGGTCTATTTTTGTTTTGCTTATCTTATCTGTTTTACTTGTCATTAGTCATGAGTTTATAGAGCAGGACTTGGTAAAAAACAGAATAAATAACTCTAAAGTACAGACAAGTGCTCATTTTTATGAACCTTTCTTACAGCACATTAAAAACATGTTATATTTCTCTTCTAAAGCAATTCCACAGAATTAAGATATAAAATTTGACAAAAATATGGAAATTAAGGTACACTATGAATTCAAGAGAAAAATCAGAGTACCAAAAGGCATACCTAGACCTGTAAAACATGAACTACAAACTCAAAAATTACCCAAACCACACCAAGAAATGCATGCCCTCATATTTTCAGGAAAATATACCGAGCCAAAAATTGTGTGCACCAATGATTTTCTAATGCAATTGTCTTTCAAAGATTGGGACACTCATGTCTTATACTTTATAAAATTCAATAGATGTTATAACTTTATGCAATGGTCAACTGAGAAGGTTCCTGAAGAAACATAAAAGTTTGCACTATGTCGTAACACCAGAGGATTATTAAAATTCACTGCTGATTTTGCTCTCTATAAAGCCTTTTAAATTCAAGACTTTCAACACAAACGTAACACGAAACAGAGAAAACTTACTACAGCTATTTTGGACTTTAAATAAGCTAAGAAATAGGACTGAAAGATGTAACGGATAAGCCAGTTTTAAAATACTATGTTAGATTTTAACAATATAGGGGTTTTAATGCTGCTGCTTTGTTGTCTGAGGGTAAGTACAAGAATCAAATTACTCTTGCTGATTCACATCAACTGAGTACAAAAGGGATCAGATGCCTTTGTGTGGGAGACAGGAGCAGAACGGTCCCACAGGAGAAGACAGGAAGACATAGAATACAGGAGAGGAACACAGAAGAATTGATATAAAAAGCTGAATACTCTTTATTTGAATTACTGAATAAAGACCTCTGAAGAAGAGCAGGGAACAGCTCTAGTAAGGACCCTCTATTGGAACAAAGTTGTTTGTTTGTTTTTTTTAAAGAAACAAACAGAAAGGTTTCTATCTGGAGTCAATTCAATACTTGCTTGAGCTTGCTGGAACTTGGACTAAAAGACCTCTCATCTGCTTTTTTCCGCTTCTGAAATGATAGAAGTAAATAATTTCCCTTGGTATTCTACTCCTAGTATAGCTACCAGAGCTCTCTAACACGAAAGAAAGGAACGGTCGTGTAATTTTAGGTATTCTCTCCTAGCCTGGTTATTTAGTCTTCTGCTGCCTTAATTTTCCATTTCAATCTTAATATATCTTTAATAAAGTATCAAATAAATTTGATTTGCAGTTTTCCTTACGTTTTTCTTCCTGCTATGACTGTTTGACACAAACATTAACGGACTTACGGCTTACTTGCTCCATCTTTGACTCTTTCCTTTAACTCAAAGCAAAAGGAAAATATTACACAGAAGAAACACTGATAAAGCAGCAAAACCAAGCTTTGTGAACTCTACTGGTATTTTTCCCTTCACCCGTTCGATTTTTTTATATTCCATGCCTCTCCCCCAGTCACACACACATATACACATCTTTTGTTGTCATTTCTTTATCAACCCTTTCCTTCTTGAAAAAAACGCATCTTACTTTTTGCCATTTTTTCCCTTTGAAATATCCACTGATTTCTGGACTAGGCAATTAAATGGAGATGATGCTATAGAGCACAAGGTTCATGAACCACATTCTTTGGGACAAGAAGAGTTGCCCTCCCCACAGTGGCAAATACTCATCTCATGGGGCAGAAAGGTATTTGTTCCAGTCGATCCTTCAGTCAAGGGGGTAGCTCAGCCTTTACTGAGCTGAATGCACCTATAAAGACAGAGTGCAGAGGTTTTTTTTGCTTGAATGCTGTAAGACAGACTCTCTCTCTTTGGTTTCCCTTCACATTTTTTTTTTTTTTTTTCGTTTAAAAATCTATTTGATATACAACTATATATGGAAGAAAAGGGTTAAGAAAAGGAATCACAGTGAGAAAAAAAAAAACAAAACACTGAAAGCAGGGCAGCAATCAAGAAGATGGCACGGGTTGAACTGCCATAGCTTTTGCTAGTACGTTTCCCTGAGGCAGACTTTGTGGGTGAAAAAGAAGGTATAGAGGGATTGACCTCAACATCCCCAGCCAGAGCACTTGGTCCACCTGCAATCTGTGTGTGCGCAGTGGGCAAGTCCCCACAGAAATGTGCTGAAGGAAACACCATGATAAATTACACGTTTCATCTCTGTTCCAAAGCGACGTCAGATCTGAGTCTTTGTAATTTTTCTCAGGCTTTTCATCCAGCCAAGAGAGCGGAAGTATTCCCTTCTTAAAATGAAAGTGATAAACGTGCAGCTCCAGAATAGTGAACCCTTGGAAGCGTTCATTACTCTTGCTCATTCGGCTGTGGTACGCAGTCTTCCTCCAATGCAAGTCTCTGTATTTTCATCCTCTTGGTATGTTTTTAGCTTCATTGTGTTACAGACAATTAGAGAGAATAAACCTAATGGATGCAAACCCAGTGGTCTCTTTTAGGGAAATGAAGTTGTACTCCGCCCATTTGAAAACTAAAGGGTAGCTTCTAAACTGAAAAAGTCAGGCCTGCTATAGTCAATAAATAAACGACAAAAAGAGGTGTGCTCTGTCAATCATAATCATCTAGGGAGAAATGAGATGGAAGCTTATTGAAGATCACACAAGAACTCACTTTCATTTTGTTATAAAAACATTCTGAATGATACAACACACATATCTTGTAATAACTCCAGCTTGAAAAAGCCAAATCAAACCCAAAAGCTGTTTTCTCATCATTTGTGGGAGACGCTGGTGAAACAGCTGTCTGAAGCAATCTGGATTCGGTCTTAACAGAAAGCCGCTGAGGATTCAGCACGTAGAATTCCTCACACAGGACTTCTGAAGAAAAATCAACTCAATGGATCAAGCCAGTAGTAATATTATGCAGAATTTCAAGACTTACCTCAATTTTCTTTTGTTAAAAAAAACATCCAAAACTGAAACAACGATCCAACGAACCGGAATCCGAGTCAGTTTTTGGGATACAGTCACAAGAAAGAGATTACCTCCCTGTCACCGACCTTAAGGTAGACTGACATGAGAGGCATCTTTGCAATAGTCATGCAAAAAACTACCAAAATGAAGAATGGCATACTAATGTTGAAAATATTCATTATTTGTTGAAAGGCATTTTTCACAAGGCTAGAGACGCGTGCGTTGTCAAAAGAGAATCTTCAAACAGAGACTCTCCTGGGAGCAGTAGTCAAGATGGATAGGAATTGGAGATGGCTGTCCCATTTTGACTCTGTCAAGCTATGGAAATCTACGACTAGCTTCCTTACTACGTTTTAAAAGACCCACAACAAAGACACTAAAAAGTATTATGAATGTTCAATATACTACTCTTTACTATTGTAACTTCAATTATACGTTATTCCAAAAGAACAGTTTAGTAACACTAGTTCTTGATATCCACAATTACCACTAATTTGTGAAACTAAAAGACTTAGATGACTTGAAAGAGCTTCTGTGCAAGTACAAAACGACCGGTACACCTCGCTTCTATCGCTACATGAATGATGTCCACTAAAAGGGACTTATAAAGTTGAGTTTTCAGATATGTAAATTACTGGTATAATTTGAATAATATATAAACACATATAAATATAATTTAGACATAAAATATAATGTACGTAAATCATTGTAACCTACTTACTATACAACTAGTACGTTGTGATTTAACCTGTAACAGAACCAAATGAATACATCAATTAAAAAGTGTTTCACAGGTACTCATGTCTCAAATGAAAATCTTCTGGTTTTCAATCTTTTAGGGACAAACCAGAAGACTACCAAAATCAACTGGAATATTTCAACTGACTTTGAATCAGGATTTCACTGCAAACCAATGAAACAAAATATTACTATATAACGTCCCTTTGGATTTATATCAGGTCAATCTTCTATAATATACATATTTTGACAGTTATGTAAGGCAGGAATTGCTGTTTTGGGTTACTGACATCCATAAATATGCCAAAAATGCTCCGAGACAATGAAGGCAATATAATGCTAAATTTAAACAAGCTGAATGTGTGCAGTTTGGAATATTTCATACACATTTTCTAGCCCTTCATCAGAAAAGGAAAGGAAGACTACAGCTCCTATTTCTTTTTTATTGCATACCGTATAACTTCCTAAAGGAAAAGAACCTGGTTTAGAACTTGACTTCCAATAAGAAAAGACATTTACTGATAATATCCACAAATGTCTTTTGTTTGCAGACTATTCATGACCTATTAACAGCAAGTGGGTTGTCAGCCAGCCATTAATTATAAACCTGTATTAATTCAAGACGCTGATCTCGAGGTCAACTCTGATCTTTCCAGGAATCTTTGCTGATCCTTGGAAGCCAAAGTGGAGTGTCAGCATGAGACAAACTTTTAACATCCACTTCATACTTTTTTTAAAAAGTCAAAATAATGCAAAAACATACACTTGTTACTGTGCTATGACACCAAGGCTTGTTTCAACTCATAATTTATGACCTGTGATGCTACAAAACCTGCAATCTGCTATTACAAAACTATCATACAAGAAAAAAAATGTACAAAAAAGCCTATGCTAGGCATTACTGGAAATATAACTGTAATCAGGAAACTAAGAAACACTTATTCAGCAGCGCTTTAAAAAGGCATAACAGATACTGCAGTTGTGGGACGATACTGAAAATTATCAATATATTAAAAATGCTTCTCTAGGCATTTTCTGTCTATCCATAAGAATTTACAACCAGCAGTGAAATAATTTAAAAGCCTCTTCAGTTCTTTCTCTAATAAAAACATACCTTCCTGAAAACTCTACCGCGGCATAATCCTTTTCCCCACTAGCAAAACTGTAACATTACTGAAATTACGGGTTCAAATTACTACCAATCACCAGAGAAAACCAATATTCTTTTATGTGTCCTTTCTTCAACACCTAAGTAGTAACTATGGATCATTTTAAATGGTTTTTAGGTGGTACTGTATCAGCAGAAAATCTTGATAAGAATCCATCTCGGATGAACAAAGAGCTGACACTTGGAGGGGCAGGGAAGGTGGACGCTCTGTCTAAACAAAGGGTGTTTAGACTGATTTGTCTCAAGAGTTAGAAACCTTGTACAGTTTTCTATTCTATTTCTGGTTTCTAATACATCTACGTCTCCCCTAACAGTGAAAATTGCTGTAAAACAAATATATACTACTTTGTAGTTGTGTAACTATTATATAAATACACATTGATAGGTATTCAGCCGAGGGGGGCAGTAATAAAGCTTTCATTTACTGTGTTTTTGCTAAAGCATGGTGTCGTACATATCAAAGTTAGTACTATAAACACATTGCATACAATATACTCCTTTAGAAACCAAAAAAATGAATGGGTTTGTTATCTAGAATGAGTTTCATAATGTTTTACTCTAAGTTATTCTTAAATTTTTTGATACAGAAGGCGAAATGATGCCAGACAGGATAGCGTTATTAATACCACATCATAAACCACCAAAACACAGTTGTGTTAATCCAATATTTAAAGACTAGGCTGTATAAATAGGTGAGATTTTCTCCACAGAATGATGACATTTCAGGCAAATTAATTTAATTGCTAAATTGAGCATTTTAAGCACTGAGGATCTCACCAAAATACGTACTGCTTACACTTCTGAGCCTGGAATCAAATGTTAGAAAAACATCCTCATATGTTCAGACTTCTCATACACATAAGAAATCCTATTCTATGATTTCTAGAGCCTTTTAAGATTCAAGCTGGCTAAGAATTCATTCCAGCAGTCTGACCACCTTAGGTTTGTCCTCAACTGGAGCGGGAAGAGTTTTAGAATACTTAGTAATCTTCTTCTATGGAAAAGAAGACTTTTTCCCCCCTAAAATACAGCAAGAACTTAATAGCTCTTTTGCCATGAAGTCAGGTTTCCCGAACCTTGATATTAGTCATTATAGATATTACTGAAAGATATAATTGTAGATAAAAATATTTCAGTTGTTGTTTTCTTTTTTTTTTTGCTTGTTACCTCAAAGTCTTTTGACTGTTGCTGCAGTCTAAGCAGAGGTCTTCAGGTGTTTCTTGATGGTCTTTAAGGTGTTGGTTTTTTTCTCCTGAATGGCTAATGTTTAACTTAGACTTCAAAATGCTTCAGAGCTTTTCAACTTTTTTTGGTCGATATATACACATTCGCTTTTAAATACCATCTTGTATCAGTTCAGCTGAAAGCTCATTTATCATTTTGATGAATATAAACAGGTTTTTGTAATCAGGGATGTTGCTTCTTTGTATTTCGTTTCCATTTCAGCTAAGTAATATGTATATGGAACGTCACCACAAAACTCTGGACTTGCAGACAGCCTAGCCTTTTAGAATGACAAAAACTGACCAGTTGTTCATATTCTGGTTCTCATGCAGTTTTCAATACCCACCTAAGAGGCTCTGATCAATGCATGTTCCGTTCACCAACGATTTTCCTTCTGGACAAGCACATGTCGCACCAGAAGGGTTGAGCAAACAAATGAACTCACATGTCAGGTCCAAGCATGGATTAGGCACTGTTTAAAAAGAGAGAATATTAAAAATATTGATTTTGGTTTTCTTTTGGAATTACACCATGTTCTAGAATTAGGAAAAAAATAAGTAATCAAATATAAAAATTCATGTACACTTCAGTTTTCAGGATGTCAGGGAAGCCCGAAGTCAGGGAACACACTCACTCAATGGCAGTGCAAGACTCGCACCAGGACAGAACTTATTCTAGTAACAAAAAAAAAATCTACTGGTAATATGCAGTAAAACCCCTCCTCTGGTTGTGGCTAGAGACATTTGAATTCAACTCTCTTCTAATTTTTTATACCTCATTTACAGTGTGAGTACGTAAGGCAAGCATTTGTCCAAGGCCCTTTCAAAGAAGAGAAAAATGCATCAAAAAATCTAAATTAAACTTGTATAAAGAAACATGACTAAATCTATTTTCAGCTTGTACAATCAGGCTGTGTTTTATATTTGTACAACTTGGTTACACTTATTGTCCCCTGAGGTGAACTTGCTCAATATTGAGTTTAAAGTAATTATGCTTACTCACAGTCCATTTGTTTGTAGCGGTGAAAAATCAAGGCACTTTTTGCTTTATCAACATCCACGCTTAGATATTCTACAAGGCTCCTGCCAAATTTGTGTACTCTAAATGCACCATTTTTAGGACCTGCTCCATATATGTAATCCTCAAAAACGTCAATTCTATGCGGATGCAGTAAACCTGACATAAAAATGAATAATTAATACAAGTATATATTTATATTCAAATAATAAACAACCTTGGTTTAATAATAACTTCAATTGCATTATTGCATTTATCACCTAAAGCTATTATTATTCACAGCTTGTTTTGTACCCACAAAGTTTGCCTTTTAAAAAGCATCTTTTTAAAAGGAACATTTTCCATACTACAAGCAACTCAAATCTCTAGCGTTGTATTAGCTTTCCACACAATTCAGCTTCAGAAACTGGTTGAATATTGAAAAGTAGGGAAATCCCACAGTAACAACTAGCTAATTAGAACATAGTTAGCTGCAATACTTAAACTAGAAGTATGTGACGAGAAAGAAACATTATTTTGCTGTACATAAAAGAAACTATTCTAACAAAATGTTTCTTCAGCTCCCTCTTAACATGTTTGAAATGCCAGGTTTCATACCACACTTAATTTAAGTCATAATTACAGTAAATTATTACAAAATGAAATGCTAAGCCTTGACCAATTCCTCATTTTTAAGAGCTACGAGTGCTGATTCGATCATCGCTGGACTTCCTGTGCAGACCTGTCTGTAGAATTTCACACATTTACCCTTGCAAGAAGGCAATAGCTTCTGACTAAAACTTCTTTGCCAGAGATACAGCTCTTCATGATTTGAAGCCATAAAGAAACAGAACCTACCCCTCCTTGTGATACCTCCTTCCTACTTCTATCCCATTTCCTGCAAATTGGGTTTATAGTAGACTTGCATTTATTCAGGTTCTTTCTACTGTTTTTCCACTCCATCAGTAATTGCTACTCAGTATTTTATTTCAATACAAATATTTAGAAATGTGAATTCATGATATTTTACTTGTTTCATTAAATGGGTCAAAGTTTTTAGTCTGATTACAAAGCAATTTCTAAGCTCTCCCAATTTTCTTTTGGTCCTATTTCTCTAATTGTTCCACAGTTACTAGAACTGTCAACAGGAGACAAAAGGCAGTATTGCATTAGTGATCTTGTATTTCAGTATTAAATCTTACATACGGAATTTAAAATGTCCCAACATTACACTTTCCCCTTCATAGCCCCCAATTTTGCTGGATTGCCACCATTTAATATAGGCTGTCTGTGCTATAAAATATTTTGGAAGTCATCACATCATCTTATATGCCCTTTAGTCTGTAGCCACGTTGTGCCTTTTTTTTCTTCTCTTGAAGAATAACCTCACATTTATTCTTAAAATACAAATGACTATTGAGACACAATAAAACAAATCCAGGCTACTCTGTCAGTCTTTGTACCAGCCACAAGGACTAGCATAAGCACTGAGTATGGATTTTGTGACAGATTACAGCCTAGCCACCATGAGGTACTGTAACAGAAGGAGGTGCAAGCAACTTCATGAGGAGGAGTTCCCGTCTTCTAAAATCTTGCATCAGGCACCTGCATGCTTTGGTGCAATGTTACAGGAGGTTGTAGTCAGATCCCTGCACTCAAAGTGATCCTTCTTGAGATCACTGCTTCCACGTATATTGATCCACATTGTGAAATAAAAAGCTATTAAACCCGAATAAGATTATTTAAATCTAAATTTGGATTATTGGAGTTTTTTCCTAGTATCTTCCAGCTTCCCCCAGTGAATTCTAGATCATTGGCTAAAACAACCAGTAGCACAAGATGTAACATCATCCTGATGAAGCTCCACTACCAACTGCCCACTAAGTAATCTGCCCAAAAAGCCTGCTTTTAAATTATTTATTTTTTAATGTTTCCTCTCTTTACTCAAATTGCATAAATTGTTACATGTATTATCAAATTGTTAAAAAGCCAACGGGCAATTCTATAAAACCAAAGTCTGTTTAACCAGAATCTCTTTCCTTATAAAAGGAACTTCCTCATTCACATTCTGTGAGCAGAATTCTGTCGTTACTTATTGACCTGAAAGCCAAATCCATTATTTTTTCCAGAACTGATTGAGGTCAACTGTTCTATAAACTATACAACTCCTGTGCTATGCAGACAGCTCTAACTTCTAACGAGTCAAGGTCCTCTTGTTTTTACCAGTCCAAGTGAGGCCAAGCATAAATATTAATCACAACGTTATTTGATAACACCTAAGGTAATGTTTAGATAACAATCTTGGAGATTTGCACATATCACTGAATCTTTGTTCCCCTAAAGTAACTTTATCAGATTATATAAAAGCTAAAATTATCTTAGATAGCTATTTGTTTAGATAATATCTGAGGTGTTATCTAACAAAAGCAATAAATATTACTTAATAATCACTGCTTTTTGCTTACATAGTTTCTTTGATTAGTGAAACTTCAGCCACATAAAATAAAATATAAGTCACGTTATAGAAAAAGCTCTCCCTACCTTGTTTAGTGCTCACAGACACAACCGAATCGGAACCATCAAAAAGCACGCTGCCAATAACAGATAATTCAAAATCAGCCCAGAACAAACGCTGACTGAACTGATCAACTACGAGACCTACAAAGAAAATAAAGTTCAAATATGTATATAAAACCTAAAAAAAAATGTGATATTTTTATGTAACTGGACATTTTTGAACCACTCATATTCTTGTGAACACAAAATGTGGTGACAACGTAAAAACATGACTGGAAACCAAGGAGAATAAAATATAACACCTTCCACTTAAACCTTCCCCTTGAGGCAGACGTGGGGTTTTCTTACTTTCTTTAGCTTACTCTTCCAAGGTCAGTACCTTTTCAAACCCATTATCCTCAGCAGGAAGGGATATATACCAGGTGGGAATTAAATACAGAATCCAATCCTGTAATTTGCTCTACCAACAAAAAAAGTAAATCTATTATGTCAATAGATTTATAAGCAGTAGCACCAGCGTGACCACGCGTTAAGAACAAGGCATTCAAATTTCACAGCCTTCCTAACCTATCCTGTTTCCACAAGTATATAATTCTGTGCTTTTTTTTTTTTGTTATCGCCAATACTTCACATGGAGTTAATTATTACAGAATTAAAAATCAGATTATATTAATTAAATTAGTGTTACAAGACTTAAACTGCAGTATTGACAGATGTGTATATTTGCATATACATGAAAAGAAAGCACAAGAGTGAGTGACTGAGAGCATGAATGAGAATAAAAGATAGATAATGTTGTGACTACCCAGCCTCCAGGCAATAACTAGTTAAATCAAGCAGTCCGTGTTTCACAGAGGATGATTAAAGATTAATGTGCCATTTTGGGTCATGTCAAAACCTTCAGCCTGAAAAAATATTTGAACCATAAAATAATTTATTTCTAAGCTTTTGAAGTTGCAGTGTATTTTTAATAAGAATGGGGAAAAGTATTTTTCTTCCTATTTATGTAAGTAGGTAAGTCAGAAAAAAAATACATCAAAAGAAATTATACGTAACAGCAAAAATTCTCCTCTTAGGGTCATAAATTAATCAGCTACGCATAGATGAGAGGACGTGGAGGAAGTCTGACGCACAGACCAATGAAATATGTTCACATTTGCAGCTCCGTTAACAAAAACACCTCTTTAAATGAAACACTGGTATTCAGGCATACCCATACAGAGAATCATTTCTGGTAAAAGATAATCACAATGTGTCGACTCTGTTTGATACATGGTACCTGCAAGGAGGAATATTTCAGAAGCAGTCCCCAGTTTCTAGCTCTAAATTATTCTTTGCACTTTAGTAAGAGTATTTAAATATCAAATAATAAATAAATAACACTCTCAGTGTATCTTTCACAGTATCAGAGATAACACAATGTAAAAGAGTACTTATTTTTGGGTTTTGCATATAGCAGTCCTGTGACAGCCATTTTTATGCAAATCCCGTGAAGTCAAGCCCAAATGCTCAAAACTCGCACTCTCTTACATGAAATAAGAAAGGCGTATTTAGTAATAAATTTAAGAGTAGTGGAACAGAGATGCTTAGAAAAATCTTAAACTTCATTGAAACAATAGTAGTAAAGTCTCTTTTAGGAGGAAATAGTAAAGGCTTGGACTCTATCTTTGCATTCTCTCCACAAAGTCATGGATCCTTGTGAAATATCCGTCAAAAAAATTAAAAGACTCCATAAATGCCTACTTCCTACCATGAAGTCAAGGAAGAAAAGCACAGAAGGATTGCACAAAAGTGTTTTCAAGCAGTAGGGACAGGAAAATGCCATACTGTGGCAAAGTATTTGTGAAATTCCCTCTTTGCAAAGTCTGTTCATTTTTGGCAATTCCGCTAATTTTCATCATTTTCATTTTATTCATCCTGATAAGGAGACAGAGGTCTGGTTAAATGTTTATATGAAACTTTGCTATATATATCAAGGAAAATTTGATGAAGAAGAGCCGTTTGCAAGTTCTGCTTCTGGTCAAGGAAGAAGGAAATACTTGCATTTTCAGATGAGTTTGATGCCATTACTACCTACAAAATTCAATAATTTCACTAATCCAATACTGATGGCCAAAAAACCAAAAAGGGTTTAAATGCCTTTTAATGACCAAGGAAGTGGTGACTGGCTCCGTAGCACATAACCTTGTCAATCAACCTGACCGATAATAAGAGACAAAAAAAGTGCAATTCCAGAAATTAGAACTAAATCTAATAATTTCTGAGTCTGCTATGTTTACAATGTTTCATCTAAGAAGTTCAGGAAAGAATATGCAACAACTCCAATAAACATAAAATTCTGTTGTCTTTCAGTCTGTATAATCAGAAGCTTCTTACTGAATTTACTATTGCCTTTGTATTTTTTATTATTACTATTGTGCTTCTTACTTACCTAAGGACCACAAGCTGCCTCTCCTCAAAGCTATCCTTATCACATCAGTAATTTCTTAAGTTGCTACATTTCAATCTAATCATGTCAACAGAGTGTTTCCTTTAAGGGATGAGTCTAATTTACATACGCAACACCATAAGCCCACCTTAGCTTGGGACTTAACAGTCTGTTAAAATAATATTACTTGTCGCTGTGATAGTGGGAGCTTCGGAGACGCTTAGATATTCTGATAGCATCCTCTCCAAAGAAGCCTATGTTTCAACAGATACGCGTACCGAAGTTGGACAACCCCTAATTTGCAATGCAATAATAACAAATTATCATTGTAAGCCTGCAGAAACATCAAATATTGCATGAGAAAATGGGTCATGAACAAGTCATTTGTGGTTTCAAGACAGGATGTTGCTATTTAAGAGACACATTTCATTCTGGATTTATCATTTCCTTGGTCATAAAAATTACTTTTATCCTGCCAATGTAGTCTTAATGGTAATTCACAAGAACTTAATATGTACTGCCAAGCTTCAAAATAGTTCTGCAAAATACTGAGATAATTAAGTTGTTGCTTCTTTGAATACTTAAACCTTGTTTTATACTATTTTGCAGTGTATTCAGGAAAGTGACTAGAATAGGCTGTGAGATTTCATACGCATTCTTCAAAAAATGTTCTAACTGCTGTTCCCTTAATTGATTTTCTTTGTTCAGTGCTATTGAAGAAATCATATTTTAACTGATTATATATAGTCCTCTGGTACTGCTTTGTAAAATCATCGTGTTAAGCTTTGTTACAAAGGTTTAAGTCATATTAAGGCGTATCATTTGAAAACAGAACTGAGAATTTTGACTAGTAACTGCATATGAATAACCAGAATACATATTTTCAAAAGTATATACTATTTTTGCAAACGGAGAAACTGGAGTTCAGCCAACAAATGTACACTAAGCTAGTAAGTGCCATGGAATTAGGAAAAATGGATAAGCTGTATACCTGTAGGTCTTTGTAAATTCTTTTGAACCAATATCCTTCTCAGAGTACCATCCATAGATGATTCCTCTATGTGAGAGCGATCCCCAATAACTGTCCAATACATCATCCTAAAATATTAAACATAAAAAATAAGCTGAATGCCTATAAGGAGCCTCAAAACACTTCACTGATATTAAATTATTGTGAACTTTCCAACCTACCTGAGAGACGGGAAATAACTGATCCCGATTTATACACAGGTAAATCGAGCAAGAATGTTCAGTACATGACTTGAAAAGTTGTAGACATCATTTTATTTCTCTTCCTATGCTTTGCATTTTTGTTTGAATTACCAAAACCGAGTAATGTTGAAACAGACATACCCTTTTTTAGGATTTACAGCAATTGCGTATGGTTCTCCTGCCATGCCTGTAAGGAGTCTGGTACAGTTCGGTCCGTTCAGTTGACCTACGTTGATGGAGTACCTCAGACTAGTCCAATGAGTCGTATAGTAGCTGAACCAATGCATTCTGGAATGATCAGTCCAGTAAATATTTCCAGCAACCCAGTCAACAGCAATGCCCCTAGGTCTTTTGAATTCTGGACACTAAAAGGAACAGATGTTAAAGTCAGATTTATGGAAATGATCTTTCACAGCAGCTGCACAGTCACAGAATTATGTAACTTTTTACAGTTAAGTAACTTTTACCTTTAATATGGTGAAATATTTAAAAAACACTGCAGTGGAAAGACATAAATTCCAGCTGTAGGTGATAAGCGCTATGTGATCTGTTAACAGTTCTATTCAGTGCAGAAGAACAAGTCAATGGTTCAAAACTGTTTTCTCAAGGCTACCTACATTACCAAAAAGGCATTCAGGCATGGACTACTTGATCCTGAAGCAAGTAAATGTTACATACTGTCATTCGAAAGGAAAAGGAATTGCTAAGATTGTATAGCTATTATACTCCACGCAGAACTATGGTATGATGTCCTATCCCAAAGCCCTCAGTGAAAACGGTGCTTCAGACCATCCTGAGGTATGGCTGCTCAGCAGTCTGCCAAGGAGGCATAAAATCACTGCATTTAGAAAACTGCAGAAAATTACCTCTTTATGCTGACCAATACGTATGCAATTGTAAGGAAATGTTTAAATGTTTCTCTTCCCTTGCTGTTGACTGCTCCTGTGCTCCGCTGATTAAAATTGGAGTTAGTACAATATGCAGCTTCACACATAAAAGAGGCTTGACTGATTACAACTTCAAAATTATAAACTATAGTATCTCTGTAATCATTTCACAATTATCATTAAGGCCTAGATACAAAAAGATGGTCCTAAGGACAGAAATTCATATTGCAAATAAGAGATACATATATGAACAAGTTTCTCTAAAGTTTACTAGAATTACCACAGAGAGGAGTAAAATCTGTAAAACAGGATTCCCCAACTATTTCTAACATGAATAAAAATATCAAGCATATCATAAAAAATTCAAGACCCACATGAGCTAAATACATATGCAATTGTTTGCCTGTTTACCTATAATAACATCAAGTTAAATTAGGAACAAAAAAATGTCTATTCCTTGACAAATGCAGTAATGGAGTGATACTAAGCTACGTAACTAAAAATCAGGAAAGAAAATCCTAAAATAACTTGTTTTCCTCAGATGTCAGAATACCCTAATACCACAAGACATTTGTAGACTATTTTCATCATAAAATAAAGGTCATTTCATTCTCTAGGTGAAATAATAGGACTACAAGGGTGAATTTAGATAGTTCATTGTTCATAAACCTTTAATTCGGCAAAAATGTCATAGAATGCATGTTCAAAAGTTACTGAGAACCCTGACTTTCTATTTAGATGAGTATTACAGCAGAAAAATCAATCACTGCATTCACAAAAGAGTATTTCTTTAAAAACAGGGTCACAGTCAATTTTTTAAACTGAAACAAAATAAAGTATCATAATTCTTTGTTATGAAATGATGATACTGGCAGCATATGCTTCCAGAAACACTACAAAAATAAACACCTCCCCCCCCCACCCCCCCAAAGTAGCATTTGCATTTTTTCTTTGTTACAATATCCAAGTAACATTCATGTAAAGCACAAGACAGCCAAAAATATGGGTATTTGCAGATAAGCGACATTTTATTTTTAAGGAATTTAATTTAATTTTAAAATTTAATTTTAAATCTCCTTTTAATTCTGGGTAATATTCAGGCACACGTGTCAAGAAGCCTCTCGTACCTGGAGATCTCCAGTTAATACTTTGGAGACTGCAAGGGTTAATGGCATTGGCCTACAAGGCTGGAACCAAATATTCTTTTAAAAGGAGATCGGCTGTCATGGACAGCACAGTCCCTTGCCTTTCTTTGGATTGTTTACAGTAAGACTGTATTTTTTGGAATCTGGTAAGCGCATGATGGGAGTTATCATGCACGGTGAGAGACGGGTCCCAAAAAGCCGGTAGTAGAAGCAAATGAGACAAAGGGAATGTCCTAAAATGATTCTGGAATGAGGTTGGGTTGCTTACTAACACTGACCCTTTCTCATTCTTCTCAACTCTACAGAAGTGAAATTCCAGTAATGCTGGGATGCGTACGAAAGATCAAATGAACAAGCAGACAACCAGAAGAAATCAAAAGCAGTCACCTGATGCAAGAGATTAAAAAAAGAGAATAAAACTCACTAGCTGATGCTATGACTGTGTAATTCTCGGTTGTGTTCATTAAGTTTCAGCCTAGCTACATCATATTTCTGATGTCTTATGCATCTTCTCATGCTGTCTAGGAAAATGACTGTAAATGAGCTTTTACCAAATAGCTTATTTGGATTATGTTAATTTTAAAGAATGATTTAGCATACAAAATAAGGATGAAAACACAGGAGCAAAATCATATTAATATTTTCTACAGTCATTTTAGTCCACTTCGATGCTAAATACAACATACTACAACTTATTAGAAAAATTAGGGTTTGAAGCCTAATCGCCTCTCATGGTATGGTAGTCTCTGCACAACTACAGACCACGTCAGCTCGATGACTTTTGACCAGAACTACTGTAACTGTTGTAAAAAAAAAAAAATTAAAAGAAAAAAAAAAAAAAAAAAAAACAAAAAAAAGAAAAAAAAAGAAAAAAAAAGAAAAAAAAGAAAAAAGAAAAAAAGATCAAAAAAGAAAAAAAAAGAAAAAAAGAAAAAAAAAGAAACTGCAATATCGGCTTGGATTTGGAAACCATTTTGATATAATGGCAAATGACAGAAAAATTTTCAACTCCTAAAGTTGAGTTTTGAAAAGACAGTATGTTACACATGCAGCAGGAACCCATTACATTGCATTGCTTAGCATTTTAACACAGGATTACAAATCTAATTTATATCCTAAGCACATGGGAAGAAATATTTTCTCCATTTACTTTACAGATGGTTTTGGTACAGAATTGCCGCAGAATAAAGTAAACCAATGATTTATTGTTGCTTAGAATATCTTCATTAAAAAAATACACAATCTAATGAAATATTGTTAGAACAGAAAAAATAAACAAGGAACAAAAACACTAGGAAACTTTTAGACTTTCACTCATCAAAACAGAAGATGTTCCTTGACAGAGGAGCGGCCCAGCAGGTGCAATGGTTCACCGAACCACCATTTGTATCACACAAGTAGGATCACTTAAAAATCCCAACCAGCTGATTCCTGGAAGAGAGGGTCTCCCAAGTACATAAACTTCATCCGTACAGAGATATAGCTTTAAAGTAAAACCATAAATTAATGCTAATTAGAGAAAACAGTCTAGAAATTGTTTCCATCCACAGCGATGCACTGAGTTTGACTGGGCCCTGGGGCAAACGTCGGGAGTACCTGCGTGGATATATCACAAGAGTAGTTAAGGGTCCTTGTTAAGCTCTCAGAACAGTGGGGCTGGAGCAAGCAGCTAATATACTGACTGGATACATTACAAAACCTATGTTTTTCTTCCTACTGTATGGTACAATTATTTTAGTGGTCAGCTTTGTGTCCTCTTCCATGAAAAACAGCACTTGAGTTTAAGCGGCAAGTCACTCTGTGTTGAATATTCACCTCCGATAACTTCTACGTCTCTCTCCAAGGATTACGCCAGTAAACAGCTGTACCAGTTATCACCAATTCACTTACACCATCTCAACCTGATTGGAACGCAGTCCTCTTCTGCATCTGTCAATAAACTCTGAAGAGCTGATATTTACTATTTCCTTTAATGCTTCAATTTGTACCAAGCTTAAGCCTCTTTTCACAGAAAAATACAAGAGATACTTAAAGCTATTCTCTGAGGAAGGCTCTTGATATGCTAATTCCATGGAGCAATTTCAGCTGAGATGGATTTTTGCATTAATGTAATTACATGAAAATGCAGGTGACTTTGTTCAAGCTTACTGTCCTGATTTACATATCAAAGTCTAGATAGAAAAGTTATAATGTAACCATTGAAAACTTATCCATTAAAAAACTTGGGTTAAATTTAAGGAATTCTCAAGCTTTTCAAAACCAGATTTAAGTGACAATATTAAAGCAACACTATAAAACCAATTAACCTACTGATCAGTTATATATAAGGCAATAATATTTGAGTATTAATGAGATAATGCTGGGAAAATATTCTGAATAGTTTAGCACAATGAGAAGTAGATGTTTCACAAATCTAAATTAAATGTGTCCAAGATGTATTCAGATAGAGTCTGTGAATGTTCCACGTACAGATTTGTAAAAAAGCTTCGCATGGATCAAGCACCTTCATGAGCACCTACCTGCACTGAAGAAACAGGGGGAAATAATAGTGTATAAAGAAAAATATATAATTTTTTCAATACTTTCTAATTAAGAGGAGGTGCCTAGAAAGTATTCTCACATAATGGTGAAACAGAGATGAGAAAAACAAAAAGTATTTCAGTACTTCGGAAAAATAATAGTACTTCTAAGAACATTTTATCTTTATCAGTTTAAACAGGCAGACAATATCAAATCAGCTATGAAAATTTCAACCCCTGGACTACAGAGAAATCTCAAGGAAGATTATGTTCAATTTTATGGACCTGTAAGAAAGTGTAAATCCACTAGAGAGGTCATGGGTCACCCGACTACACTTATCCTTGCAGAAAGCATCTGCATATTAACCAAAAAGAAATAAAATAAACAAATAAAACCTCCCAACACTTGAATTTCACATGACTTTACAAGTTTGTTATTTTCTAATAATGAACTCGATATGGAGATGCGTCTGTCAGGATTTCGTAGCCACAGGTATCTGCCACATTTAAATTAGAAGAATGTCCCAGTAGAATTACTCCACACCTTCAATACATGCGCAGGTTCTCTAAGTAGCCTTCCCCAAAACTCAAACGACATACCTGGCCTACTAGAAATGCTAGGAATAATTTTCTACTTTAGATCTACTTTACATACACTTTCTGTCAACCAAATCTATTCTCTCCTCTGCTGGGCAGGTGGAATTGTTGGGTTTTAACCACTCTTCCCGTATATATGCCATCACAGAACACAAGGTATCTTCAGCGCCCACCAGTATCTACACCCCCAGGCTTTTTGCCCTGCTGGCATCAAAGGTCAGGAATGTAATTCATTTGCAAAGGAAATATCCTTGGATGAAAGGTACTTAGAAGTGGTTTCACATGCATAAGAGCTGAATGACAGATGAAAGATTAGCCTACTGTTGCTACTGCCGTTTCTTCTACTGGGTACATAAAAGCATTTAAAGCCATCCCTGTTACCTCTCCTAAGTTTAAGGAAACAGCCAGACGGGTGTTATTTCTAACCTGATTTCTTACTGGCCAAGAGAAAACTAAAGAATCTCCTCTGGCAACACATTTAATAAAAAGTTAAAAAAAAAAAATAAAATAAAATTAATCTGAATTTCCAGCAGTATAAGAAAAACCAGTGGAAAGATCACATTGTTATCTTCAGTTCAGCACTAACACTTCCTTGAGAATTTCATAGAAATATATTAGGCAAAATAAGTATCGATCTGCATTTATTTTATTTTCAAGTCAAGAGCACTTGAAATTACCCTTGGTTATAAAAATCAACATTTCTGTTGTAAAGTGCAAAATTACATTTTTGCTTATTCAAAAGAAGATACTACGTCTTTCAACACAAAGAAACATATACTTATTGTTCCAATTTTAAAATGCTTGTCATAGCTTTGCCAGTATTATTGTTTATATGGCCACTAGGGAAATCAAGCTCCTCTTTGGCCTATCAACATTTTCTGTTTTCCAAGGATTTGAAACTCATGCCTTTCTTTAAACCTTCTGTTGCTTATATACATCTATTATATCATCTAGTTTTTTTCTTAAAATCAGAAATCTTGATGGTATACCATCTTTCCAAGCCTCTAACACACTGGTTATTTCTCTGCAGAAAACTTTTAAAAATACTATAGTTGTGTTCTCTTAGAGACGCGACCAAGTCTGTCAGAGCCTTGAATGGAAAGGCATTAGCAGACATATATACCATTTGAATAAAATCATTCTCAGATAGACATTTTAATTTACTAAATCAGCACATGTAACTACAGATGATCAGAACAGAAAAGTAAATGAAAAGAAATTTGTATCACGTAATCTTTGATTTTGATGACTTACTATCAAGCCACTGTTACTTTGCCTTCTCTCTCTCTCGTGAAGTTTTCTGTAGAAAATCCCTCCCGGATTAAATTGAGTACTCCAAACAATCATGTCCCCTTGAAAATACGCGTCCATTCCAGTTATCCTTGAATTATGTTCAATATGTGATATTTGCTGATGAACATCACTGTAGTTGAATGGATATGCAAAACCCAGGATGTCAGTGTCATTAGCAACATAGAGAACTTGATCTTCAGAGCCTAGGGATTATTACAATGAAACAAAAATAAGGTAAATGTCAACTAAAGCAAAATCAGTGCTTTTACTCAAGTAGCTTTTTATTGTTTATCTAATATAATTTCTTACGTTAAAATTATTTTCTGATTGTTGAAGACTGCAAAAACACTCACTCCGGGCAATAAATGCAACTCTTCGTTCTCTGATACCAATATATGTTACTTCAATGCTCTCCAAGCTGACACTGTGACACCTAAGACTGTATTTTAAGGCATATGTAATATAAGAATTCAAACACTTTAAGCAGTATACAAAAATAGGGGCTATTATGCATTAAGCCCATATTTTTATTTTTATTTAATTATATTTATATATTTATTAAAAATAATTTTTATATTTATATTTTAAGTTACCTATTTTTACATGCATGTTGTACCTAGAGGGTCCCAAACGTATATATTAAAGGAACACAAAGTTGCCAATAAGCATTATTTTAAATTTTTTAATTGGAAATTAGAAATGAAATGATCCTATTTTTACTGAAGGCAGAGAAGTTTTGAAATAGACTGCAACATGAGCAAACTGGAACAAAGCTGCTACGGCACATGTGCAGTTGCGTCTTATATCTCCTCGTTTCAGACGGTGAACATTTATGGATACCTGTGAATGGGTGGAATTTACAGATACCTAGTTACCATCTTGTCCAGATGTCGTAAAGTACATTATTAATAGGAAAATGCTGTCTGCTATCTATTCATTAAGTTTTGAGAAAATCTCAAATTTGCTGGATACATTAGAATGCAATATTTTAGTTTTCCAATTTATATCACTTTATCCATACGGAAGCAACTTATCATAATGTCTCTCCAACACATTTGAGTATGAAATATCCAAACCCACTTGTTCCCTCACTACTGCTAAACACAAGAAGAAAAAGGAGTTCCGTTAAAGCAAGTATCAGTGAGGGAAACATTAACTGTATTACAAGGGAAATGAAGCTTGTGAAAAATTCAGATGTAGGATAAAGATTTCCAGATTTTTACCTTATAAGCCCTCAGAATGTTGTCTGTGTTTCTATAATAACAAGCCACTCTCCTCAATTGGTAACCTTGTTTGTTCCTTTGCCATAACCTGACTGCTTCTTCACTAATAGGCAACGATGCTAAATCCTGATAGAGTCCACATGCCATATAGAGGAAACTACTAATGACTCAATAACATGGTCTTCCCATGGTAAATTTGCTTCAAGAAAATATGAGCAGAGCACGTGAGAAACCTGACTATCACCACCTATCTACCCAGCATGGGGGTACCTACATTACTGGCTGGTGTGCTACAAAGAAGGAAGAACTGGAATTAACGTGACCCGATCTGCTATGGTTCTAGGGTGTACATCCACAGCACGTGCGTACCGGCCCTAATGTTCAGAGCAGGCACTGCTCACCATCGTGCACCAGGTACGGACACAGAGGTATAAGGAGCCACACCTTGTAACGCCAACACTTACTCTGCACTGAAGACTCCAAGTGGAGATATTAGTCAAATTCACGCCAAAATCTCACTAAATTGCAGGTGAGATGCTACGATCGCACTTTCAGTTATTCAGATGCAGATCCATAAAGATTACGTTAACTTCACTCGGGCAGATGGGTTATCGCTTGTTTCATTTCTAAAATGATTTAAAAGTTGCATAATACCCAGACTTTGCTATTACCTCCATTTTGTGCAATACCCAGCCTTAGGAAAGACAGACATAGCATCTACGTGTCCACATTTCTTTATCTCCGCTGGACTGAGATCTAGGCAGCTGATTTATGAGGATTGTATTCTTAGGTGACCATACTTAGAAAAACTCCAGTGACTTCTATAAGATTTCTCAACAAGACAAAGCGAAACATGTTAACTCCAAATACTACTTAATTTATTCCTAAAGTTCTAAAACATGTTTCTATGAAAGAAACTTCTTCCCTCACACTAAAAAGAATCCTCCAGAATGCTCACAAGCTTGCTAATATATAATCTCTGTTTTTCTTATTTTTGTGTATCTTTCTGTAGAGAAAGCTGGAGTTAGAAATGGACTTTCATATTAAGGATGTTCACTTACACGGAAGTGATAAGGATTTACTGCTCCCCAAAATGAAAGGTAAATCTGAGCGGTTTTGAGAACTATTTCTGTGCACTATTCAAGAATCATTTACCTATATATAAATTGTATATGCAACACATTAGTGCTACCACCTATGTAGATAACAAATGATTTAGTACTGTTTCTCTATTTTGATTTTTATAGCCTTACCTTTTGCTATGCAACTGTTATTCCTCTCCTTATAATTTTTCTCACATGCACATTTGTATGACCCCTTAATATTATTGCAGTGTTGGGAGCAGGCACCGAATACCATACACTCATTGACATCTATGAAGAAAAGAATTGTAATTTATATACCTATAGTATAATAGAGTATTATTTAACACGTTCAGAAAAAATACGGAACAAAGCAGATGAATAAAAGGAACTCATAAGCATTGGTATATCTCGCAACAGTAAAAAGAAGCCTTCTGCAATGACCGCTAATGTTATTTCCGCTGCAATCAATATATCTCAGAAAGATTTTTTTTTTTTAACTTATTTCTTCATCCTTCCTTTATGAAGTTATTATCATTACAGCTTGAAATCAACTTTGAGAATGGAAATGTCTGTTGCAATTATCTCCAACATACCTACAGTCAAAGCTACATGATTATCCCCTACTGGGATACACATCTTTCCCTGGGATACACATATCCCCTGTGTACACATCTTTCTGGAGAGCCAAACAATGAAGTTTTTGTATGCGAGTATATATTCACTTTGAAAGTCCCACTGAAGTCATCTCCACTTTTTCTGTAAGTTACTGCTCACCAGTAAGAAAATGAATTCACAACCCACTCTTTCTGATCAACTCTTTCATTATAACAACGATGTCTTTTTTTCTGACCAGTGTGGCATCATATACATTAAAACTACATTTTCTAAGGAATTTTACTTTCAATCTGTTTATTTTCACTTCAATTTTGTTTTATGCATCTTCATTATTTTAAGCATCTCAAAATATTCTCATGTACCAATTTAAACACCAATCCCAATTGCTTAATTAAATAATCTACTAAACCTTAAATCAGCCATTTACCCCTTAAATTATAAAATCATTTATGGTTCGAGCTGAGCCTTTTGACATTCACAAACAAAGTTAATCTTTCATAACCTCTCCAGTTAAAAGGCACAAACCTACATCCTGTAAATCCTTTCAGATTTTCTTGATTTCTTACTCCCATAAATACGAACCGTTTTTTACTCTGCAGAAAAAAGTTTATGATACGTATCTCCTTCTCCAGAACAGAAAACTGACAATGCAGTTGACTTCAAATACTTTACAGCAAGGGATGATGGAAAGATCTGTACCTTCACATTGTCTATTCCTCTTGTTTCTCTGAAATCCAGGTTTACACTGACACAGGAGGGATGTTTTTGTTTGATTACAGTAGGCATCGTCTCCACAAGGATTCACATTATCTTCACACGTATATTCAGCAACACCTAAACATAAACAAAGTGTCTAAAAGAACCGTGGATAGATTTGTTTAAACTGTTAAAAATAAGATCTAAAATAACAACAGCAAATAATAAATTTATCTTCCTGTTAAAAGAATATCAGGTAATTTTTGAACAAATATATGACATTACAGTATTTACCTACATCTGCATATAAATTGACAGTATTTGTTTGAGATACTTCATTTCACATCAAGAATTTAATACTAAAATTGTTATCTTGTTGCAAGTATGACATAAAATACAATCAACTTATAGGTAAACTACTACAAAAACTCAAGAGCTATTCTAAAACACTACTACGACCTGAACTGATATAAAGTCTGCCTTCCCCATGGTATGTCAAATAGAATTAACCTTTTTTAAACTAAAAAAATAAAATAACTTTAATTAGCTTCTGGGTTGTTGAGTAGATTCTGCATGGATGAAAGTCTCAGTTAATTATTTCTTTTCTGCTACAATCACGAAAACATATCTTGTCAGCCAGACTCACTTATTTTGCAGTCTTGCTCATCTGAACCATCTCCGCAGTCATCAAACCAATCGCACTGCAGCTCCATTGGAATACATTTCTTATCATTACAAGCAAACTCATCTTTTTTACATGGTCTTGCTTTATATGTGATTTTATCTATATAATTGCGAATTAATAAGAGAAAAATAAATCAGTATTTAAGGTTCTCAGATTATTTTAGACACATACACATTGGAATGACCATGAAGCATTAAGCAACTGGAAATTATTTCAAGCTTAATTTCTTTCAATTTCAAATTCTGATCTACTAACCTCCAGTTAAGCTTTACTGAAGGACAAGGAAATCTTTGTAACAAAGTTTGCCAAGTTGTTTTCTTTGATCTGAATGCCTTGAAAGGTAACACCACCTACCGCAGTGATCTTCATCCGAGTTATCACCACAGTCATCAACCTCATTGCAAATCTGCTCAGGTCGCAGACAAACCCTGTTGTTTCTACATCTGTACGGCCTTGTTGGAGGGCATGGAAACTTTACTGTATATATATAAAAAAAAAAAAAAAAAGAATCAGCTATTACCAAGCTAGTATTCTTGAACCTTCTTTACTGTCTCCTTATCAAAGCAATAAGCAGGCATGGGAACACAGCTGTACTTGACATATGAATGGTACTTGATTTTAACTTCTGGTACCCAACGGAATAACACGTCAACAATGTTTACAGTGCAAGTTCTTCATTTAGGGAATGAAATTATTTTGTGTGATAAGGGTAATTACACTTCTGTTGGAGACTCAGTAAATATGACAGAAATAAAACAAAGGAAGAAGGATGTTTAATGATGATCAATATTTCAAATGTGGAGGTAACCTTTTCTCATCTGTGCATTTCCTACAAAAAGATGAATTTCTCACAAATATCTTACCTAAAATCACATGAATAGCAATAACAACAAAAAACCTATATACCACCTTTCGAGCTAATCTTCTAAAAGTAACATAAAAAAACCTTAGACACATATGTCCTTGTATATTTATGTATGTTACATGTCATTTATTGCTTTACTAGATGAATAGCAATGAAAAATGTAACATCTCACCACACATTTCAGCAACTTCATCAGAATTATCTCCACAGTCATCCTCGCCATCACAAACCCAAAAATGTAGTTTGCAGAGGGAATTGTTGCACAAAAACTCATCAGCTCTACATATATTTCCCCCTGGGAAGATGAAAAGACGACAGAAAAAAAAACCCAGGAAAACAGAAAGACAATAGAAAGAACTTCAGTTATTGATAAAACCAGTACAGCTGCTTATCACAAAATATCTGCAGAGAATGATACCCATAGCATAACTAAACTAACAAATCCCAAATGAAAGGGTAGGAGAGGCAGAGAAAATTCTCATTTAAAAATCTCTTCCTTGACCATACACTTTTTTCACTTTCTTTTCATAACTTTTAGCTAGGAATTCCCTATTTGACCTGACTAGAACGGGCAGTCACCAAAGAAAGATGCTGACAACTCCCCAGCCAGGCACGTTCCCCTTGCCTTTAGCCAGAAGATGCTTAAACTATCTCTCTGTCTGTAACTTCCATCGGTGATACTGCCTGTCAGAAAAGACTTGGCTGGGCACATCAGTAATTCGTGCTACCAGAGAACAGTACAAACCAGAAGACAGAATATGGTCATCAGAACATGACTTGTGAAAGGCCACTTTAGTCCAGGTTTGCTTACATGAATATCTGATCCTCCACCTCTTCCTACTCCCACTCTGTGTGCCACACACTGTGTTCAGAAGAGACAAAGTGATTGCAGTCCCTTAGCCATGAGGTGGCACCTTTTTCTTCTCCTGAGGAGTAATAGGCTTGTCACATCCCTATCAACTACAAACTCTGTAATTAGGGAAGATCTAGCCGTGTAGGCACAGAGTAGATAAGACTAGGTGACCTCTAACAGTCTCTTCCTTTTTGTAACTTCTGAAATTTCTCATTAGGATATACTGAACACATACTGAACACAGAAGGCAGCACGAACAAATTCTTCCATGTAACTTCAGTATCGATTGAACTCTGAATCATCTAACAAAATGGAACAGAGGGGGACAGAAAATGTTTTAAGCTGGAGCGCTCAAGCTTTAAAAACTGGTTCAAGTTGGATCCAGTTTTAGTATGTGTAGCAGTAAGAAGACATTTTGTTTCAAAATTTATGACTAAATTTTAGCATTACCAATCAACAAAGTTACGGAAACTTCTTGAAATGAATTTTCCATGTAACACATTTTTATGGTAACTGGATTCTCAGTTTCCTAAGAGGAGTAGAGTATAAAAGAAATAAAGTTGTGTATCTGCAGAGGAGGAAACATTGAAATTTTATATGATAACACCAAAACTCTCGCTGTTGCTTAGCTCAGTGCGTTACACCCACGATAACAGTTAGATCAGGCTCCAGTGGCTTTTTACTTATTCATTCAGTGCCCTGTTCACACCCCATTAAAATCAACAGAAGGCCTTCTTTCGCTATAAAGGGTTCAGAATGGCTTAAATTTTTTTTCCAGAAAATTAATTTGCATGAAATACCCACCGTGTAAGATGTGGGGAACTCTCACACTATGTTACCAAATACAATTCACTCCCATTGCAAATACAACTTATGAACATTAACAGAAATAATCTTTACTATCATCCAAGGAAAAATATATAAATTC
Source organism: Rynchops niger (assembly GCA_013400035.1). Classification (NCBI taxonomy): domain Eukaryota; kingdom Metazoa; phylum Chordata; class Aves; order Charadriiformes; family Laridae; genus Rynchops; species Rynchops niger. The sequence goes on from VXBH01003213.1 coordinate 395,043, forward strand.
AAGTATTCTTCATGATAAAAAGACATGAATATAAACAATTGTGTGTGAAATCACAATAAAACCATAATTCTAGTTGTATAATAAGATTGAAAAGAGCAATGTTTATAAATATGCACAGTGGGCTATACAGAAATATTTAGGAGATTGTTTTAGAATGCTGTAGAATAAAACTCCATTTGCGTTTGCTGAATTTCCAAAGAGGAAAAAATTAGTTATCAGTGAGATAAACTGGCATATGTTTCATGTGATTGCTCTGCCTGTCATAATTCCATTATAGAATAGATTTCTGTAACAGAAATCATAATTGTGACATGAATACAAAGTATTATAGCAATAACCAACTAGGCAAAAGACTTCTTATTGCATTATGAGCAATTTGCAGTTCACAGAAGGCCCATTATGCTAGCCAAAGAATAATGTGGGCTTCAGATAAAATAAGCGCGTTGCTACTTACACTTCATCGGTTTTTAAAGAGATACAGTCCAGATATTTTAAAAGCAGTTTTAAAAGGCACTAGAAGATTTTATAAACTTTGTTATCTCCGTCTTCTTAAAACAACCCATTCTTCAACACTTCCAAATATGATGTTTTTCTCTTTGCATACAAACATCTCGGGAACATCCTTCCCATTTTCTTCACTTTCTGGTCTCTCAAACTTAATCATTCCATATAACTTCTTTTTTTTTTTTTTTTTTTTTTTTTTTCCTAGTAGTAAGTGTTGCTAAACAGACTTATGACAAAATAAGGAATTACTCCCTAAGTGTTTGCTTCATCTCTAACTCTTATTACTTACAATTGTACTGTGTTATGCTTTTGAAGTTACACCCAAGTCATGTGATTGTAGATGACACACAGAGAATTACTCACTTTAAAGAAAAGAAGAAAAATCTGGAAAAAAACAGGAAGCTGACAAAACGCTCAGTAACATTTCGCTTTAAAAAGAAAAAGTCTTCAATTTGAGTGGAAAGTTCTGTTTGTCACAATTTTTGAATTACTACACTTGCTAAGAATTTTGTGCAGAGTTACACTGCTACTGCCTAGTAGCTGAAGCAAGGTCCAGTTTAAAAAACAAAAAATCAGCAGCAACTATGAGAATTAGATCAACAGACGTATTTCTTAAAAACATATTTAGAAGCTTAATCATAAGCACAAAAGTCTGAGCATAGTGTTTAGCTTTATGAGAATCAATTTATGTGCATAGTTCTGCTCTCTGAGGAGAGTGAGAATTCAAAACGTGGTTTTATGGGTTCTGGTTAGTTGCAACATTTCATCTCCATGGAAATAAATAGAAAACTGAGGTCCTAAGATTACTTATTTAGCAATTTTTCATTACATTGCATGGCTTTGTAATTTATTGTTGCCTATAAAACCGTAAATTAACTGGACTTATTACTGATTTCTCCAATGAGACAGAATATGCTTCCAGTAATAACCCAACCTTTTGGTCCTTGGGGAAGGAAAGACAAAGAAGGAACAATGAGCCGTGTTATAAACAATGTAAGTTTTGCTTCGTCCTGCAAATCGATTGTGAAACTGCTATATTGTCTTTGTCAAAAGAGGTCACAGAGCTTTCATTTCATCACTCGGAATGGGGAGGGTACCACTAACTTACAATATGTGTTAATACAAAAACCAACAAAGTGAGCCTTTTAAAAAGAAAAGTGTGTCTCGCCTTGGTCACAGTGTTCTTCATCGCTGCCATCCACGCAGTCATGGATCCCATCACAAAGCCATCTGACAGGGATACAGTAGGCCTTATTTTTGCATCGAAACTGATCTTCTTTACATTCTGTTACACAATCCATCTGTGTGAACACAGATATCAACTCAGCATTAATGAATGAGCAAAACAACATACTTAAATACAATCGTAACAAAATTTACCACCACTGTTTTTTAATGCCCTAAGTATTTAATACCATAAAGTTGTGCCTGACAACGGAATGTGCAATTTAAATAGCTGCTAAAGTCCAAGTGAAATTGTAACACCTCGTTACATATGTTCTGATATTACTTCTTTACGTTGCTTAGTATTAGCAATGGAAACGATGGCTGCATTTACATCTCTGAAGTCAATTGCCCTACAAGAAACAACCCCGGACGTCAGGCCAGTTAGTGCGAACTGGTTCATACCCATATTGATCAGGACTAGGAACCTCCAGAGTGGATTGTCTTTACGGGCACTACGTACCATTCAGCTACGGCACCTTTCATACTCTAACTGGCACCTTTATGGCTCTAAAAATAATGACTATCTTTGGTCTTTCTTCTTGAAGTTGTTCACGAAGGTGGTAGTTTCTAAAAAAGATATCAACAGTGCAACATGTAGGAAGAGCATGGCATGAAGGCCCACAGAGGGCGAGATGCCTGCTAGGGTTGTGTTAGGTCAATCTAGAGGCCAGCAGGAGCCAAACGTGACACAAACTTGTCCACGCTGCCAGCACAAAGCAGTCCCTGAAGCAAACTCCCCCAGAACCACACGGAGGTTTTGACTTAGGGGAAACAAATAGCCACAGAGCAAACAAACATAATGCAGTGCAACTACCAGGGAACCAAAATCATAAGGCTGTTATCTGACAGTGTTCAATGGATGCAAAAAAACCCAAACCCCTCATTTGCCCTTTTAATTAGGTTCAGATCTAAAACTGTTACCAAATTTCATGTCAGACAGCAGGGGGAAAAAAACGCAAACGACAATAAATGGAAATTTGTCAGCTACCTCGTCAGATCCATCAGCACAGTCATACTCTCCATTACATTTCAAAGATGCCGAAATACAGCCTCCGCTTGCACAAACGTACTCACTTGAAGAGCAGGTTGGAGATGCTGGTAACAAACACATATTTTAGCATTAAGAAAGAGACAATTCATAGATAAGTTGCTTTATAATTTAATGTTTTCATCCAGTTAACACAGTGAGCAAACACGTATCTGTAGCTGACCAGAGCTTTTACAAACGTTCGTAAACTACAATGAAATATTTGACAAAACTGAATTGTTGCATCCTGAGTAAATTGTTTGATAGTGAAAGGATATCTGTGTTTTATCACTGTGAATTTTTGTTTGTGTTTTCCTTGTGCTTGGTAACAATGGTAACACACATCCACATATTCATAGAATGAGTATATTAAAAAAATTGGCTTCTTTAAAATGGGCTTAGGGTTTAGCTATAGTTATGTAAGTGCTTAAATAAGCTAAATTTATAAGAAACCATGGGTTTGGAAAGCATATATTATTACAATTAAAATAAACACATATTAGTTTTATTTAAAATGTAGATGGATATTTTTGTTGCATTGTAAATCAGGGGAGTTTTTGTCATAGGCTTCTATCAGTTGCATTCATCTAGATGAAGCTTACAAAAAATTTAGGTAAACTCCTGCAAAAATAAACAACGGCATTTTCCAAGGCAGTAAAAAGGGAATAAAACAACAACAAAAAAAGCAATTTGCTAGAAAAAACCTTTGCATAAGGACCCGTAAACTTTGAATGAACACCACAAAGCAACGTGGTGTTAGTAACACGTCAAGAATTACTGCTGGTTTCAGAGCAGAATTTTATACACTGAGTACCATTCCGCCAAAAAGCTTCACATTGCATAGCTGTACGTAAGTGGGGTTTCAAAACACAGGTAGGAAGACATAGCGATACACGTTCAAGAGTATTTCAAGCATTTCAGATTTCTTTGCGTTCCTCCCTACTTCTAGTGCCCAAGGAATTTCTATTTGTTGATTTATTTTGTCCTTCTTTCATCCCGATTTATCCCTTGCTTCACTTTATTTCTCAGCATTATTTAAAACAATACCTGGTTCACAATTCTTCTCATCATCCCCAAGTTTGCAGTCTTCGTGCCCATCGCATTTCCATTTCGCCGATATGCACTGACCATTGGAACACTGGAACTGATCTCTTGAACAGCCTGTTTCACAATACCTCTGGTACAATAAAAACAACATAGATGCAAGATCAGGAGTTTAATATAAACACTGGTAAATACAGAGCTGATCACAGAAGTTAAAGCCTATACTCCTCCACACTAGGAAATACAGTAATGCCTTGTGAAATAAAATGCATTCATGAAAGGTGGCTAGCACCCTCTAAGTAGGTGGGAAGCACCTGAGCAGGAAAGAAGGGCCAAAGGGGAGAGAAAAGAACAGAAAACCAGCAAAGCATTATCCAGGGAGCTTCTGCTACACAACAGTCTACGTTGTATCTACGTTGTATACAGTCTACATAGCGTCTGTATCAGGAACAGCGTGGTGAGCCGGACTAGGGCAGTGATCATCCCCCTGTACTCAGCACTGGTGAGGCCCCACCTCGAGTACTGTGTTCAGTTTTGGGCCCCTCACTACAAGAAGGACATTGAGGCGTTGGAGCGTGTCCAGAGGAGGGCTACAAAGCTGGTGAGGGGTCTGGAGGACAAACCTTATGAGGAACNCTCAAAAAAACCCACAAGCCAAACTAAACCGCTGCTATACATAGAAGGAATGGTTCCCCAACCAAGATAAACATTTCCAGGATGGGAAGAGGTCCAGATCATTGCTGGCACAAAAAGATGTAGACTATTGTTAATCACGATTTGGTTTTATTTGCATGTTCTCTTTTTAAGATAACTATTTCAATAAGTTTATTTTTAATTTAGTAAAGATATTTGCATATATGGATTCATATGTAGAATTCCCATCGCTGCTTTTTAAAATATTAATACGTGGGACTCCATTCTCCAACAACGCAAAACTACTAATTTTCTAAAGTAATATTTTTCCTGGAAGAAGCCTACCTCATCTGAGCCATCTGCGCAGTCATAGTCTCCATCACACCAGAATCTTGCTGAAACACAGTCTCCATTTGCGCAAAGAAAGTCTTTCAAAGTGCATGTTTGAGGCTCTGAATAAAGAACAGTAACAACCCTAGGTTTATTAGCATTTTCATAAGGTATTTTATACATAAAACCCCCCCAATCAATGAATGACTATAATAAAGTCAACACCACTCACTTGCAAACTATGAGGATTTTTTTTTCTGTAGGATTTTGTTTCATAACTTTTTATAATTAAATTTCATTTACGTATAGTAAAGCAGTAATTAGAATACTTTCATCTCAGTTCTGTCAAATGGAATGGCTAAGAGGTAAGGTTGGAGTTTCGAGTAAAATCTCTTTTCCAGAAATTAAGTATGGGAGGAAGCACAACAATAACTGGTTGAAGCATAACAATCACTGGTTGAGAGAGTCCCTTGGNAAGTTCATTTACGTATAGTAAAGCAGTAATTAGAATACCTTCATCTCAGTTCTGTCAAATGGAATGGCTAAGAGGTAAGGTTTGGAGTTTCGAGTAAAATCTCTTTTCCAGAAATTAAGTATGGGAGGAAGCACAACAATAACTGGTTGAAGCATAACAATCACTGGTTGAGAGAGTCCCTTGGGAGACAGTCCTGAAGGGCAAAGGGGTCCAGGAAGGCTGGATGCTCTTCAAGAAGGAAATCTTAAAGGCCCAGGAGCAGGCTGTCCCCAGGTGTCACAAATCTAAAGGGCGGGGAAAATGGCCAGTCTGGATGAATAAGGAACTTCTGATGGGACTTAGGAATAAAAGGAGGGTATACCACCTTTGGAAGAAGGGACAGGCAACTCAGGAGGAGTACAGAGATCTTGTTAGGTTATACAGAGAGAAAATTAGGAAGGCAAAAGCCCAGCTGGAGCTCAACTTGGCCACTAAGGACAACCAAAAAAACTTTTATAAATACATCAACAAAAAGAGAGCCAGGGAGAATCTCCATCCCTTACTGGATGCCAGGGGGAAAATAGCAACCAAGGACGAGGAGAAGGCTGAGATACTGAATGCCTTCTTTGCCTCCGTCTTCAACAGTCAGACCAGCT
>VXBH01003213.1:401632-415175 GCA_013400035.1 Rynchops niger
ACCAGGCTGGTGAGGGGTCTGGAGACCAGGTCATATGAGGAGAGGCTGAGGGAGCTGGGCATGTTTAGCTTGGAGAAGAGGAGGCTGAGGGGAGACCTCATTGCCCTCCACAACTACCTGAAAGGAGGTTGGAGAGAGGTGGGTGTTGGCCTCTTCTCCCAGGTGACTAAGGACAGGACCAGAGGAAATGGTCTGAAGCTGCAGCAGGGGAGGTTTAGGTTAGATATTAGGAGGAATTACTTTACTGCAAGAGTGGTCAGGCACTGGAACAGCCTGCCCAGGGAGGTGGTTGAGTCCCCATCCCTAGAGGTGTTTAAGAAACGTCTAGATGTGGCACTTCAGGGCGTGCTCTAGTAGCAGAGATTGTAGGTTGTTTGGTTGGACTCGATGATCTTAAAGGTCCTTTCCAACCATGAAGATTCTGTGATTCTGTAATAATCCACTGACTTAAATACTGACAAAATTATTAGAGAGATGTAACAGAATGAGAATGCAGCAAGTTCCAAAAGCCAACGGACAGTATGCTTTCAGAAAAAAACACTACCGTCAGTTGTTAGAAAACACAGAAAAGGGGAAAAAAAAGGTAAGGGTGAGGATGGAATTTTCGAGTAATTTAGAGAAATAGAAGGGAGATGTCAGATAAGAAGAATCTAAGGATCTTACAGATGGATAGGAAACAGTAAAGGTTGGAAGGTAAGTGGGATATTTTTGGATAAATAGATATGTTATTCTACTCCCTGGGAAGAAACAAAACACAGGGAGGTCTGAAGTCGTTTTGAAGGTGGACACAAGAAAGGGGAAGAGTATCCATAAAATTAATTCAAGGTACAGGCAAAGCGAACAGGAGAAGCAGGCGGCAGGGAGCGATGGAGTAATCCTGAGAAGGTGATATCGGCTGTTTCAGCCCATTTACTTCACTGTCTTGCACAGGTCTGCGTTTTCACTGCTGCTGCCACGAAAACACTGGCAGGGGCACCAGTGCGAAAGACTGCCCCAGCAGAATACTACCTGCTTTCCTCCTGCAAATGAGGACCATTACAAAAGACATTGGAAAAAAATGAAGTTAATGTCTGGACTTTGGACCATTAGATTAAGCAAAGATAGAGAAGTAATGGGGTTGAGGAGAATTTAAGCAAGTCTCTACGTGCAATTTAGACTTTGACAGTCAGAGAGAGAGAGCTTTGGGGAAGCTGGAGTGAAAAATCAAACCAGCCTTATTTGCGGGATTATTTCCATCACAGTAAACATTGCATTATGTAAATAATGTAAAATCAAGAATAAGAATTAACTAGCAAGACCTTTTCAAAGGAGAAATGGGAAAAGAGTTCAGGTACATGACAGTGACTACATCAATGGAGGAAGGGTAAAAAAGAAAGAGGAGAGGCTGAGAGCAGACAGTGGCAATGGACAGTAATGGCTTGGGCAATGGCAAAGGGTTCCATAATTAGTTACGGCAGGTGGAAGCATGAATGCTTTGGAAAAAAACATACTACATCATACCACATCAAGGAAAGCAAACACAAAATTTGAGGCTTCCAATTCAGAACAATATTGCAAATACCAGCATGAGAATATAAAATATATGAGCTGCACAGATCTAAGGTAAAGTTGAACTTAGTTTTTTTTCGGGATTTACAAAAATAAAAAATTATTTCAAGAAATGAACAGTTTTAAATAAACCCTTCAACTTCTTTTTTTTTTTCTTCACTTCATAAAAAAAAAATTCAAAATGACCCTGTTTGAAAGCTTTTAAGAGAAATTTCATTTTTCAAGTAGGCACAATTTTAATTTTGAAGTTGCAGGAAAGTCATAATAAAAGCAGATCGACAGCAGTTGCATCAGTTCTCCAGAAATGCTATATTTAAGAAAATCAAAGGTTAGTATTTATATGGATTCTTAGTTTATACACATACTATTTCTAATTTTTTTCATAGCAAAAGCTCATTGTATAAACATTAGGAAATCTCTGACATTTGATTCTTTCTGTTGTCAACAGGCCAGCAGGAGGAAGGTCGAGATATGATAAACCACATAAAGGAAATAATTTGTGGAAAAAGAAATTCACATGCAAATACACATTTGTCATGTTTCTATATTGATTTGCAAAATACAAGCAAAGACATTTTCTATACTGCTAGTGAATTATTTATAAACAGAAATTCGATTCTGGAAAAATGTACACAATGAGCTAACTTCTCGATTCTCTGTTTGCAAGACATATTTCTTCTGCTGATGGAATACATCCCTCTGCGATTTACATATGAACACAAAGGAGCACTTTCTCATCAGTGCTCAGATTGTTAGTGAAAGGAATAAGTATTAATAGACTTGTGTGTAACCAATGAAGGACAGCACCGTTCAGCTTCCGCTTTAAAGAAATTCTGAAACTCCTTCCTGAGAAAATAATTCTTGAATTATTAGAAAGAATTCTATTTGAAACACAGCACACAAGATGATCTACTTCTTTCACATTTTTAAGACTGAAAATAATCTGTAGAGCCAACAGACATTTGTCATCAACTTAAATAGTAGCAAAAAAAGGATGTAATGAAAAACATTTAAAACAATTTCATATTTGTATTTAAATCTTACATTTAATTACCATAGATATTATACTAAGTCATGAACTGAATAGATTTTTAGGAGACTGATTACTTATATACAAGTCAGAGGGACAAAACATAATTTTTTTCTTAAAGTAGGATATGAAATTGAAACTTACGGTGTTCTTTTACCTGGCTTTGTACAGATTAAATATGTTTGCGCCTTGTGAGAATTCTATGTGTTGTAACAGCTGTTACAAAGCCAACTTTGTATATTAGAAAAGGTTGAACTTGTACACAGAAAAACAAATAACAGCAATACAAACATGGGATGGAAGCACTTCAACCAAAATGAATCAGAAGCCTGCGCTGACCTCTTGATTCATCCTGGCACTTGAAAGCAGATCACAAAGATTTAAAGGAATTACTTGGGCCCCACTTTCTTGTGATGAATGAGCATCCATCAGATCTACTACTAGGTGGTTGTGTTGGAGTTGAAACCTTTCAATAAGCCAAGCCAGGGTATCCAGTATGATGTATCCGCATAACATCAGCGAAACAGTATTACCAGGATGTTGTGGGTTAAGCCCAGAGGGCAGCTAAGCCACACACAGCCACTCAGAAGAGTAAAGGTTCAAAAACTTGTGGGTTGAGATAAAGACAGTTTAATAGGAAAAGCAAATCTGTGCAGACAGTCAAAGCGAAATAATAATTCATTCACTACGTCCTATCAGCAGGAGCAACAAAACAGCACTGAGAAGATTCTCTAGCAACCATAGTATTTCTACTCTGATTAAATTAACGTCTTTCTACAGCACTATTATGCTTGCTTTGCTTCAATGTTTACAGTGTACTATATTATCTTTAATTACATTCAATAAAACGGCACTGGTACATTCTTTTGAGCAAGAATAAGATAGCCATTACTATGGAAACGTCCCTTTTTTGAAGTTCCCTGAAAGAGAAAATACTATTTTTGCCCTAATTTGTTTTAAGAAAGCCAAATAAACTCCAAAAGCAACTTCCCTCCCCAAAAAGATATTAAGAACTCTTAAAAAGATAAGAAGAACTCTTCAGAAGAGTTAACACTGCATTCTCCTTTGCTTAGTGCTCAGTATGGACCTATAACCTTCCTAATTACTCTTACTTATGGGGGAGGGTCCAACTGACACTTGGCAAACTTCATTTGGTTTAATATTTTAAAAAGTTCTTCGAAATTTGAACATATTCACTGGAAAACTGAGCTGCCATTTAACGGTATTTAGAGCAAGCATTGAGATCCCATTAGCACTGCTCTCTCCAAAATAAACTCTGCTTCCCATGGGGCCTTGCCTAGACTCCCACCAACATGACTCCGTCGTCTCTTCTGTCAGCTGCTCCTGCCAGACTGCTACTGACACAAAGCCATGGGAGAAAAATGTCATTTCCCCCAATAACTTTCAAATAATAGATTTACATTCAGCTATATAAACATTAGAGAAGAAGCCAAAGAAATTAAAGAAATAAGCTAGGAAGGATGGTTCCCACTACAGATTGTAAAGCAAATATAGTTAAGCAGCAGTAGACAGCAAGACAAATACAGTTAAAGAACAAATACATAATGGGCACAACTATTTGCATTACACCACTAATAATTTTTCACACCCATATGTGATAGTTTTAAAGAAGCACTCTGGTTCTCTTCTGATAACTTCACCAGGATGCTGTGTGAGCATGTGAAGAAACTATAGAGAGAAATTTGAATACCTGAGCTGAATTTCGATAATTTAATGAATTCACTCTGCATTCTTGAGAAACAACTCCTTTTCTGATATAGTTGCCTGACAAGCCATTTTGTAAATTCATGTATACTATGAGCAACTTATTGTAATGTGCAATGTAATATATATTGCCAGTTGTTTTGAAGTTCTAATGTCATATGTATTTGTTTCATTATACTTTATTCTATAAGCGGCTTAACAGTATATGAAGAATTTTATACCTCTATTTCAAACAGCTGAACAATATTATATATTTTCCTAATGCATCCAGGATTTTTAATTTTACAACTATGTCGGCTTACTGTACTTAAATTAAGCAGCAGAACAAGGGAGTCAACAGTTAGAAGTGAGGTATGCATTTGACAACCAAATGAAATTGAAAAAAAACCTAATACAAACTACAGTTCACCGGTCTGGCCTTCAGCTGGCTGCACTGGCTGTGTCTGGGTACTCTCAGCTCACTTCATTGTTAACAAATGTTTATTCCTTTATCACTGAGAAGTTTTTATGATTGTTATCTAGAAATAAGGAACGCGATATGTAACTTACTGACCAACGTAATCTAATTGTAATATTTATTTTGCATTAATCAGATTATTGAGAAGTCACAGGTCAAGCACTTCTGCACAGCTGATACAGAATTACAGCTCCTTATACGAATGAATAAAATTGGAGAATTTCAGCAAGAGACATGTTCAATTCTGGTCCACTGATTTTCAATGGATCAGATGGCATTGTATAATACACGTGCAGTTTACTAAAACTGCAAAGTTTTCTCTTGCATGTTGCTAAACTGACTCCACTCCTTATAACACGTACTTAGTAAAAGTTACTTACTACAGTTTTCTTCATCAGAATTATCACCACAGTCATTCTGGCTGTCACATCTCCAATGATCCGGAATACAGTTGTTGTTTTTGCACTGGAATTCATGAGGGCCACAAGTTTTTTTATCTGTAATTAAGATGAATATCATTTACATCACCACAGACAAAAAGTCAAAATAGGAAAGACTGCTGCTAAACAGTTACATGAAAATATTGCTAGATACATTTAAGGAGTAACCATAATACTTGAAATGCTACTTTGGGAAATAATTTCTCATACCACACTCTTTCAGATTCTATTTATTCATCCACACCAAAAGAAATATGCTCATAAAGTTGATGACAAAATTAAAACATGGACTGTAAACACTGGCATTTAAAGGAAAAAAATTTAAATTCAGAAGTGATCACAAATTAGTCTGAAGAGAGGGTATTGACGTACGGAATCTCAACGACTGCATTGGCTTTTCCTCGAATTTATCTGTAAGACTGCTTTACAAAAAGATCAGATCACAGAAAACCACAAGAGTATTTATTTGAAAATGTACAAAATATACATTTCTCTAAAGTTATGTTTGCATATCATAATTTAAGACTAATCATAGCTGACAGAAAACTGCATTTTGATTTACTTCATCTTCTGATGTCTTGGATTGGAAGTCTACTTACACAAAGTAAAACATTATGAAGTAGATAATGCTAAGCTGAGATTAATTTTCTTTGTGCAGTAAACTTCCAACGAGCCTCCCTGTTCACAGGGTAACACCATAGGCAAAGCCTCTTGGAGATGCATGAACATCCTGAACTCCTCCAGCAGGAAGGAGCGGACTCTGTGTTTTATTTATAATTTTTTATTTCTTGAGTAATTCTTTCAGGTTCTAAGGACTGAGATGAAATGAATTAAATTAAGAAGTCATCAGTGATGTTTTCTTTGAAAAAAAAAGAAAAAAGTTTGATTTGTAAAAGCCTCAATGACATATTTAAAATTACATGTCACTGCGATGATATTTCAATAGAATTTTTTTTTAATTTCCATTAGGCTATTTCATAGCATGTCAGTCCAGACTTCATATTGCTATCACAACAGTTCTAATAGCTGACTGAATGAAGGAGGACTGAAACACTAACTTAAATCAACCTGCTTTCTCTGCCTGGGAAATGGAAAGGAACACAAATTAGACGTATTGGATTTGATGCTACGGCCCGAACTGCTGCTTTTTGTGCTTTGTTTTAGGTGTGATTCTGAAACTAGAGTGGTAAATTAAAACTACGTTTGAATATCAAGAAGGTGGAGGTAAATGGCATTGCAGCTCAGTTGTGTACACTCCAAAATTTGGTAATTACAGTACTTCCTTTTGCACTTATTCCTTATTCTCTGCCAATATTGTGATTGTAACTAGTTTTCTCCCAAAATACTTTTTCCTATGACGTTTCTCAAGATGACAGTCTATGACATTTCAATCATGACATTTCCAATACTTCCACTGGCAAGCACTTAAAAAATATTTAACATTACAAAGCATAAAATACCCCCCACCCCCTTAAATTAAGACAGTATTGTATTTTGTTTCTGTAGCTTGGCAAAAGATAGTTTCAATCCAGAAATCCATCCTATATTTACTAAAATACTTCTAGTAAAGTCTACACTTTCCCATTAACATACCTGAATGAGTCCTAAAGACTAATGACAGATTATATTCTATTTATCCTTCCACATTCAATAGAAATATCAAGATCTAAGCAGTAACACACAGAAGCCAGAGATGACATCCCTTCATTTCAGCTGCCTGCTAGGATGAAGAGAACATGCAATATATATTTTCTTAGTCTTCACAAAGAATTATCCAGTTCTCAAGAATGCTAAATCTATTTTCTAGCACTGCCTCTTTACACTTGTGAAGAAAGGCAAGATAAATTTTTTTAGAATTTATCCATGTATAGTCTAACCTTGTGATTACCACTTGAACATTAATCTTTCTCTTCTTATTCTATTTTTACCAAATGCAGAAAAAAAATTCATTGTTTCATTACACAAAATCTTTTGCATGTTTGTAAGGTGCTCTCCACTTCACAAATCTGAAATCTTTATTTTTCTTTTGGGTTGACTCTGATCTCTCATAGCAGCTTACACTTGACAATGTCTTACAAACCAGAGTTGCTTGCCTTGTATTTCTTTCTTCACGGTAATGAGAGCTGAAGAAAACACGAGGATACCAGAACTCAGATATAACACAGGAAGATTTGGGGAAGCTGTGTAACAAATATCCGATCTTTGAGAAAGACTGATTTACTCAACTCAAAGGAAATAGCGCAAGACCTTATTTTTTGAATCATGGAACCCTGAAAACCACACATGGACCCGTACCCATCTTGCCACTGCTGTCTTCAACACTAAATCGCTTTCCATTTTTCTTAAAATGAGACCACCTTAAAATGTGACAGTTCAGATAGGAATAGAACACGGACAAAGAAGTAAGTACTGATAACTCAATATTTCTCTCTTCAAATTATTACCAAGAGATTCACAGATCTACTGTAAGAGGCAAAAGGCCCTTTTCAGGTATTTGTGTGGCCGCCTGAGAAAGCTGCGGGTGTGTTGGGGTTCGTCTTTTGCGGACACTGAACTAGGATTATATTTTAGAAGTAATTCTGAATGAGCATGAAAAAATAGGATGAAAGCTTAAATGGAAAACAAACCAAACCCCAAAACATTACATATGCACCCTTAAAGTATTGTTATTCAAATATCAATCTCTATGAAGTAAAACATTATTTTACCACTAATTTCACTACCTTGTTGTTTGGGGATTTTAATTCCATATACATGCATGTCTGTGTGCTTGTGTGTGCACGCCTGAGAGGAATAAAATCCAAAATGAAAAGAAACTCGCTTTTGATCGAGAATCAGCTAGCTGTTCTGGAGCTTGGCAGCCTGTCACTGATGCCGGATACAGCAAATTATTAGCCTGTTGAAGGAAGTTTAAGTTTATATAATGCATCCTTCAAATATCTCAAGGAACATATTCTTCATCATCAGAAAAAAACACCCCACTTTGACTAGGCTAAAAATAACATTAATATTAAAAAAGTGAGGAAGCAGAAAGCAGTCATACTACTGTTGACACACTATGCTAATAAAGACCTGAAATACATATAACCTTTAAAGTAGATTATAACAACTTTGCAAGACCGCACACAGCTTTCTTCAGATTCTAACTCAAGCAGGGCCTTTTATTAAACTTGGAAGCAAAGATTACCATAATCTAATGGCTTTTTTTAATTGCCTGAACAGAAAGCATGAATTAACTCTAACCACTGTTCTTTGATGAACACCATACACTCATTAATAAGCATACATTTCCTAATTCCACTTCAATTGTCCAAATCTGAAAATAACCACAGAAGACTGAACATATTCAGTCTACTTCTAACAAATTTACTCAATATAATATCTCCAATAACACACAGTGGCAAATGTTGACTATGCAAAATATATGACTATGGAGCACTTAAGGAAAAAAGAGATTATCCTTTACACAAGTTTTGCATTGTAAGCATTTTAGAAATGAACTATAAACGATAACAAGTCAGCATTAGCACCAACGGTGGCAGATCTTTATTATACTCAGCTTGCAGCTTTACAATTTCTTCCTATCAGATTTTGATCATAAAAATAACCATCTTTAAATTAAAAAAAAAACCCCACAACAATCAATGCAGAAGACCAAACCATGTTCAAGCTACTGTTATAATAAGATCATTTAAACATAATTCAAATGCTAAAATTATGGAAAACTTTAAAAAGTTATTAAACAGTGATTAAACCCTGTTCTTGTCAAGGCTTAGCTGTTCTATGAGTGTACATAACTGCGAGTGGCACAGAGATTGGGAATACAGATAAATTGTTCTGTCTCCTCCAACACAAAAACTAAGACCGCTATATGCAGCTAACAGATTTAAAATAAAAATGGAGGTGTTTTTTCAGGGAGGTGGGTAATTAAGCTGTGGAACTCCTTGTTACAGCCTGTTGTGAAAGCTGTACAAAGGTTAAAGGGGAGTGAAATCCATCGAGGGTTATTGCATACAGAGACATATTTGACTCACAACATCTCTGATTCTCAAAAACTGTTAGAGGCTGGAAGAGTTTCCCAGGGAAGTTTCATTACAGGCCTGCTTTGCTCACACATTCTTCCCTAGATACTAGCTTTCAGGCACTGCCAGAGACAGAATAAAAAGCAAGTATTGTTTTAGACACGCACCAGCATAACCAGTTGTATATATTGTGCCTGAAAATATCTATTTGATTTGGGACTGCCTGCATTGCACCTCTATATGACTTGTTTGAGTAATTTGGACCTTATTCTTTCTATTGGCTAAAATGACGAATCACAACGAAGTACCTATTATAAATACATGTTTTCCTGTTCAGAGTTGGCTTTTTTTTTTATCCTCTTTGCTTTTAAACTTTGTGTCTTGAATATATTATTAGATTAATTTTTTTAAGACCCTTTGTTCCATATCAGTAGGGCTTGCATGGGTTACTCAAAATATGAATCCACAGTTTAGAAGCTTGGAATGCTGTCCAAATTGGAAGGAAACGGCGGGTTGGAGATAAAGGTGATGGGGGACAGTACAGGAGAAAACAGCTATGATGTGGATCGGAAGGTGAACAGTGCAGCAGTAATTCCAGAATAGCTTAGAACAGGATATCAAGAGACTCTATTGACATAGGTCTCCTTTTATAGCCTTGCATTCCCTGCTTCTTCAACCCAAATGTTTTTTGGACTGTAACTTCTCTCCACTTGGTATGATTAATTAGTTTCCCCTCTCTTGACAATTCAAAGGACCATCTTGCATTGTCAGTGTTGAGGAAGAGTTCAACTTCCTAGACGTATCCATAAATGTGCTTGTGTCCATTGCTTGATACACATACATGGAAATTTTGCTGTCTCTCAGTGCTTTGTTCTTGACTACAGCCTGTAATTTCATTACTCTGTTGTCCCAGTGGCAGCGCAAACTTGTCCGACTCATGTGTTTCATCAAAACATTTATTGATGCACAGATGAATAAAGGTCAGAGCTTTGAATGCTTTGTGCAACTATATCTCCTCTTCTCTTCCACCTCAGAACATTTTTCCATCTTTTCCTTTATAGACCTGTCTTGAAATTTCCACAGATTTTTCTGCACTTGGTGATTGCAGCAGTTGAATTGACATCCATGTGCAATCATTTTCCAACAATACCGATCCACTTATTCTGACTTTGATTATCTGTAATTCATTTCCCGGGTGGAATATTGCATTTATTATTTTCTTTCAGAGCTGACTCAGTACTTTCCAACAATGCAAGTAATGACTGATAACACCTTCTACTACTATTGTGTGATCTTTTCCAAGTGATGATGAATAGCAGGCGTATACAATATCACATATAGACCAATGTGAAAACTGCTTATGTATTTTCAACTTTTTACGAGTATTGTCTTAATAAAACCATTTTAAATGTTTCTGCAGAAATATAAACAATGTATTAATTATATATGACAGAACAGATATATATATATATATATATATATATGTATTCTATCAATGAGAAACATGCTAAAAACTATAGAGTTATAGTTGTGATCTGACAACGAATCTTCAAAAAAGCAATGAAAGAAACTCTTGGATCCAAACCTACTTCCTAGATTCTAAAAAATCTGCCTCAGTGGGGAAGAACACTGTCAATACTGTGTAAAATCTAACAGGTTTATTCTATCCTTGACAGAGTGTCTGCCCCCTCAAACTATGAGGTTTAAGTACAGAAGTTTCATGAGTATCAGGGGTTCTTGGAGGAGTCCTGTGGGGATGCAAAGTTGGTCATGTCAAGTTGGATTTGCTGTGGACCCTTCTGCACATCCAGTCTTAACTAACACAATTTGCAAATTATTACATTTTTCACTATTTATTAACTACAGCAGCATCAAAGTATGCAGAATAAATTGGCAGCAACTGGATGATACCATGAGAAAAATCAAGAACGTCACTATATTCAAAATGAGACACTCATTTACAGCGTCTACCAATAGAGTAGTAGTATAACATGAAGCTTATAGACGACCTGTACGAAGACGACCATTCAACAAGAACTGTATGAGCCAGATACAGCTATCATATCAGAGAGGTATTATCGTACATTGAAAGAGGACATACTAAGTGGGATGACTATTTCCTTTTGCTACTTTTTTCAAAATGTCAAGCTACAGTAATATATTCAACCCCACTGCCATACTCACCACAGTTGGCTTCATCTGATCCATCAGCACAATCTGGGTCTTCATCACATACCCACAGTTTAGAAATGCAGTGTTTTGTTGTTTTGCACTGGAAATGGTCTGGAGAGCAGCTGTTTTCAGCTTTAAATGAAAGGATTCCAAATTAAAACTAGAAATTTCTGCTAATATTAAAAATATTTGTTTTAAAGAAGAAAAATCAGAAACTGGATATCTCTAGCATAACTTACGAAACATCTGAAAGAAAACGGCATTCAGGTTTATATTGTTTATAATTTTGTCTTCTTTTTATATATTATTTTATGTATACCGTAAGGTCAAACAAATCTCACAACCAAACCGTCTATTCTGTCTATAACAAATAGGCTTAACATTGATATAATCAAACCACTTCAAGTAAAAAGCAGTGAGATTTGTTTTTTCTAACTTCCTAAAACACCACTTATCAATTCTGAAAGTCAGTTAGTTTGAAGGGCTGAGGCAACTCTCAATGGTCTGATTGAAAAGGCAATCAAAATTATGTACAATTTTGGTGAAATTCTGTGCTCTCTGTGAAAAGAGGCCATGGGTAAGCGCTCAGAAAAGTTTGAAAATGATTTCATTTTATCAGTTTAGCAGAACAATTTTTTGAATGAATCTTACCGCAAGAGAAAGATGCAGCTAACCTTCAGCCTATTCTTTCAGGATGCTTTAAGTTCAAGCTTAACTGGTTTAACTTTAGAACAGCCATTTGACAACAAAAAAGATCCTCAGTGCACTCTCGTGATTCTCCATCGACTCCCTCACAAGCATATATGCCAGATCTTACTATTTCTTAATCTCTTATAACTGAGAGTAAATAGGCAAGGTGAATAAAGGACATAAATCTGGACTAGACCGTGAGCAAGCTATTTGTGGTCAGATACGTAAGGATTTCTTAGAGATAAGCATAAGTACAAGAACCTCCAAATTGTTCTAAGCTGAATTGAACATAGGCGGAAAACATTTGGACCTATTTTTTTGACTGTTTTCCCACATGAATGTTTGTCTCACTTTTACCTAGTGAATTCCATAATGCTTTTCCTGTTGAAAAGCAATTTGCTCCTTGATACGATCATTCTTGTTTCTTGGGTTTGGCAAGATGAAAAATGTTAGGTTTGTTAAAAGTTGGTGTATTATTTCTTTTATTGTCATGTTTCCATACATAAATTTACAGTGCTGGAATGAAAAAGCATTTAGACTTGGCTATGCTGCTAACTCTACTTATTAAAAAATAATAGTGATTCTCAGCTAGGACACCTCACCAGGGGATTTCAAAGTGCTTTACAAGGAAGACCAGCATAATTACCTCCATTTTACATATGGAAAGCCTTAAGTACAAAATGTGACTTTTTCAAGGTCACTTGAAATATAAAATGAAACAGTGGTAGAGCTGAAAAAGGTCTGTATCTTATGAATCCCTGTCCAGTGAAATTAGAATGAAATAGATAATCTAATCTGTTATCTGCCTTGTGCCCAAGTCATATGAGCTTCCTGGTACACCTACGTAAAACCTCCCGTTTTTGTAATCTCCCCAAAGGCAACTGAAGAGTTTTCAGAAGCGATAAGCAAGGTTTTATTAAAATATAAGCTAGAACACTTAACTTTCTTAAAAGAGAAGCTAATAAAGTCTAGGCAAAACAGAACAGACATAAAAAACGTATATAATTAACCTCCCCCACTCCGCACTGTGTCTTCGCAGGTGGGTCAATGGCTGAGTTTCAGACAATTCATTCTGGATGTCATCTCCAAACACGCTGAGGAACAGGAAGTTATTGGAAGTGGTCAACATGGATTTACCAAAGGTAAATCATGCTTGACCAATTCGATAGCTTTCTACAATGTTATAACTGGTTGGCTGGATGAGGGGAGAGCCGTAGATGTCATCTACCTTGACTTTAGCAAGGCTTTTGACACGGTCTCCCATAACATCCTCATTAGGAAGCTGAGGAAGTATGGGCTAGATGAGGTGACAGCGAGGTGGATTGAGGGCTGGCTGTGTGACAGAACTCAGAGGGTTGTGATCAGCGGCACAGAGTCTAATTGGAGGCCAGTAACCAGTGGTGTTCCCCAGGGGTCAATACTCGGTCCAATTTTGTTCAGTATATTCATTAATGACCTG
>VXBH01003213.1:415261-429880 GCA_013400035.1 Rynchops niger
AAGGGCAGCTAGGATGACTGAGGGACTGGAGCATCTCCCTTATGAGGAAAGGCTGAAGGAGCTGGGACTCTTTAGCCTGGAGAAGAGAAGGCTGAGGGGAGACCTTATCATGGCATTCAAGTATCTAAAGGGTGGGCTGAAGGAGGATGGAGCCAGGCTCTTTTCAGTGGTTCCCAGTGACAGGACGAGGGGCAATGGGCACAAGTTAGAACATGGGAAGTTCCGTTCAAATACACGGAAGAACTTCTTTACGGTGAGGGTGACAGAGCGCTGGAACAGGCTGCCCAGGGAGGGTGTGGAGTCCCTTCTCTGGAGATTTTCAAGACCCGCCTGGATGCATTCCTGAGTGATGTGCTCTAGGCAATCCTGCTTTAGCAGGGGAGTTGGGCTAGATGATCTCTAGAGGTCCCTTCCAGCTCTGAAGATTCTGTGATTCTGTGAAAAGTTTGCTTTATGTCACAGCCGACTGTCCTATCCTCACTAATCCCTAGGAAGTTTTCAACTCCATCACTGCTGATCCCGACCCTATTCCTCCCACGGTCCCTGAGCACTGCTGCACTGCAGACTCCGCTGCTCTGATTTAATTTCATTTCTCTCAGCTACACCTCAAGGTTTTGGGAACCTGCCATCTACCACGCGCAGTTCTTTATAAGGAAAAAAAAAACCCAATTTCCTCTATCTTCCACAGGAGTTTACCTGACACCTCTTAATCAGTTTTTAAAGAAATGTAACATGCAAACCAACATATCACACTGCCTGTCAGAGGCTACAGCTCTGCTGAGCTGTTTGGAAGATGGCCATTAAACATGACCATCAGCAAAGCCTTTGTATCCTTAGCAACCCTTCCCTTGGAGAAGGCCACGTTCTTTCCAGAAACGCAGCACATGCAAACTTTGAGGAAGCTAATTCAGAAAATAGGAGTAAGCACCTTAGATCAGCAGTAGATCTGAATAATGAACTAAGTGAAGGACTGAGATTGTAAGAGAGCACCATCATTTAATTATAGAATGATCAAAGACACAAGCTACTCAACACATTTCCATTCTAAATCTGAAAATATTTTCTCTACTTATACCTAAGCAATACGGGGTGAAAATTAATTTATTAAAAGAAAGATGTATTAAAAGCTGAGTAAATGGAACTAAAGTTGCACAGGAAAATTAATGAAGAAGTCCGCAGAGGAAAGGGAATAGAAAAGGCAGAGAACACCATCAAAGAAAAAGGATGTAGCAGGAGCTACCGATCTACATCTTTTCCAATAAGAGACACAGAAAAATATCTTTTTCCATTGAAATGTGTTGCTGCAAGGCATGGCAGATGAAAGCCTCAGGAAGATGAGTCATTTGTGAGGTGCTTAAGAGTAAAATGGATGTTTCAACCTACATCAGAAACCCGACTGAATGATTAAAAATAATTGTTTACACACCCCTCGTCCTTGAAATGACTTTAAAAACAACAGCGTTAATAAACAACGTTTTAGTTTGATCTTTTGTACATGAAGCATTGTACATCAAACAATCCCATTAATGAACTGTTTTGCATGGTAATTTATATAAAGGACATTTACAGCATTTTAAATATTTCACTTCAGTTTCTTGTTTAAAACCAGCTACAGTTCTCAGAGCAAAATTCTCTAAACATAACTTACGACAGTCTCTTTCATCTTCTTCATCACCACAGTCATCCTGTCCATTGCACCTCAGATTGATTGGAATACACTTCTGATTCTTTGTGCACTTGAACTGCCCTGACAGACAGACATGTGTGTCTAAGGTAAAAGAACAAAAAATACCAAGTTAAAAAGACAAGAAGTTACAGATTGGAATATTTAAAAATATAAATGAGTTTCTTGATAAAATTTAAAGCATGGCATCTAAATCAGTTTGACATGTTTCTGAAGTCTACAATATATATATAATCACCCACCACAGTTCAGTTCATCAGAATTGTCCCCACAGTCGTTCTCTCCATCACAGATAAAGGCTGGAAGAGCACAAAGTCCAGTTCCGCACTGAAAACGTCCTGGCTGACATCTGAATTCAGCTGAGAAAAACAAAACCTGCTTATCAATACTACCTGAGGAGTAGTTAAAGTATCAATAGCATTGTTGTTCTTCTATTGACTAATCAAAAGAACTTATAAACCTTTGTATTTGCCTATTTGGTCTCAATCTGAGTAGATTTTAGGAAGTAAAATGTACATGTACTATTGAAAAATTAATTTCAAATTCTGAGATTTTAAATTTGCATAACTATAGTTCTACCTTACTAATGATACAGTGTGCGACCCTCTACAGATGGATGCTTACCAGTAGCTCAACAGAGACTTGCAATTAGGATATAAACACTTGAGTTCAGATCTGCATATAAGAAACTATAATCTATCCCACTCTAATTCTATTTCCCACGAAAGCTCTAACATTGTTCCTTCTCACAGCCACCACCATTTGAGTGAATGAGCAATTATGTACCTCTATAGTATATTTTATATAAACACAGTGTAGCTTGGAATGTAATCTTATGTAGAATGATGACATATGTTAAAGCTTTCTTCAAAGGCCTCTGCAGCAGAAAAAGGGAACTAATTATAAAACTGTAAAAATACGGGCGAGACGTTTCAATGCAAAGGTATCAAATAAACCTTTGAGGGAAAAAGGCAAAAATCTTTTGATTTATATAGATCAATATAACAGCATCAGTCACTGACTGGGACTGAAAAATAGCATCATCAACAGATATTACTGTTTAGGCATCCAGTACACTGTAAAGGTACTCTTCTAACAAGTAAGAAAACTTGCAGTCAGCTACCATCCCAGCAACCATCCTTTGGGATGCTGAAAACATCATCATAATCGACTTCCAGTTGGCTACAATTCAAGGGGGAATACTCCAGTAACCTACTATTAGGACTAGGGGAGGCTCTCGCGAAATAGGCTGTGTCTGCACCACCTTCAGGATAGAGCGTCAAAGTTACACAGGATGCATAAAAAGTATTAATTGCATAAAACTCTTCACACTGGAGGGGTGAGATTTAGCTCTCCAAAGTTTCCTTTGACTATAAAGTGAAAATATTTATACAAAACATATCATGAAAAATACACAGAATCTTAGTAGAAATCACATGGAGAACACTGTTGTTATTCAGGAAATTGTGTTAAATAATAATGTGTGGCGAAACTTGTATAATTGCAAGGAAACATAAGCAAATGAGTTTAGAATTCCACATTTCTATTATATACAAAAATAAACCAAAGAAATCTATCAGGTTTTTGGATTTATATATAAAAATCAGCCATCTCAGAACATAGCTTTAAAATAAAAATCTTTAGCAAAAACATAACTGGGATCAAATAAAGGTTTAAAACATGAAAAACATCTTCTTATAATTTTCTGAAGACCTTAAAAGATGCTTAGTAGATGAGAGTTAATGAAAATCTTTTACAGGGTGACAAACAAGAGCCTGAGCTCTTTGTAAATCTGACAGAGACCAAGGAAAAATTAAAACAGCGTGGCAAACAAAAGCGTTCAAGAAATTCCTCTGCCTAAGATCTATACAGCATTATATTTGATATGGACCCTACTGACAAAACTGGGTTCCAAATTCAGAATGCACTTACGGCATTCCTCAGGCTCGTCAGAGCCATCTCCGCAGTCATCAACAGTGTCACATTTCCACCAAAACGGAATACATTTGTCAGTTTTGCAACGGAACTGTAAAGGGAAGGAAAGAAGGAAGAAAAGCTTTGATATGAATATTTATCTATTTTTAAACAGAAATAGTACAGTTTATGAAAAATCATATTCACTGCTTAAGTCATTGTTCCATTAATCAACTCCGGCTCTTAATTTTGTAAAATTGATTTTTTAAATATTTTTTTTGGAGATGTTTTGCACTGAGACTTCCGCCAATACAAATCATTGTCATTTCAAGGACATTGCCACCCCAACTTATAGTGCCCCGATATAAACCACGCATTGCATTTCTGTGATTTGATCCTTTAAGATCTTATTCAAAACAACCACTCCAATTCTTAAATAGTCTTTGCTGGCTGTTGAATCAGACTTAATATAATTTTTCCAGATAAACCAAGACATCCGCAGTTACAGAAAAGGGCCTTAACGTGCAGTGTTGTACTTGTGTACAGAATTGCTTGCATTGTTTGAATTAAATGCGAAAGCCAGAAGGCTAGGCCTTCCATCTCTTCCAAAGGATAAAATATTTGTACAAAAAAGAAAAATCCATTACAAGACCTCAGCTCTGAGACTCTGAGCTCAGGAAACGCTGTATGTTTTTTCTGACTGAAAGAGGAGTGCAAATAAAATAAAGAGTAGAAATGACCTGATGCAATCTTCTAGGGCGAAACCTAAAATCAGAGTGGCTAACACTAGGGAGAAGAATCTGGATAGATTATCAGCAACTTTCAAGAAATGTCTTTCCTACCTGCCGTCTACACGCAGACACAGAAAGGAAGGAAACTGACAGGTTTAGAAGCACAAGACGTTTTCTTTTTTGTGACTAGACATAATTTTTTCATTTCTTCACATTTTAAAAATCATTGATTATTCAATAAAGCTGTACTTAAAAGGTATATTAAATTTGGTGCCTTAGCTCAGTTTTGTCGTTTCTGCCAAGAAAATCCAGGCTTTCATGGCCATGTATGTAGTAGGACCTATAGTTGGAGCTACATCATTCTGGCAGCACGTTGAGGGACGTGCTGTGTAACAGGCTGGGTCTGAAAGGCAACTATTCTAAACTATTAATCTGTTCCGCAAAGGTACGCATCTCAGAGCAGCTCCGCAAAAGGTCCCCAAATACAGAAGACAAACAGAAACTCAGACAATTCTCATTCTGAGTATTTTCTACTTGCTAGCCCAGCCATCCTGCTGCTCAACTGTTTTGAGGTGCCAGCCACGCTCTGCTCGCCACAAGGGACTTCAGGCTGTCAAAATGACATTATGAATTTAATTCCAGGAAACAGGTAGTAACTCTTAGGTGCTGCTACGCTCTGCATGACAACGCTTGCGTTCCCTCCTAAACTGGGGCGCCAGCCACTTTGCAAAATCAGGGGTCAGAGTCATATTGGTGTGTCTGGAATGGCCTGAGTTGCGGTGCTCTAGAGTCTGATGCGTTTTGTACTAAACAATTTCTCACGTTAGATTAGCCATCAAAAGGCAGACCAAAGTCCAAAAGACAGCTGAAAGTCTGCAGATGTGCAAGAAGAGCGTACTGGCCATCCGACTCCTTTTCATCAGAACTAGCTAACAGTGGGTGTGTCGTCAAGAGCGATTACATCGTAGGAACAGCGGTGATTTTACAGCATCATCTGAACATCTTAAGTAGCAAAGTATATTTTTGCCCGTGTTCTCTGCATCTGATGCCATCAGACTGACGAATTATCAAACTGCAAACAGATTTCAAAATTGGAAGAAAATGAGTAATAACCAATGTCAACTTGTATCTGTCTGAAGCAGCTTCTTCTATTTAACCCTGCTCTCCCACTTATGGAAGCCACAAGTGATAAAATATTGCTCCTGGAAGATCCAAGATGTGATGCTATCCTTCAATTCAGACTACCAATGAATTATTTAGGAAGGAACAGAGCCATTCAATCATCTGTTAGCATATAAATTCATGGTAGAATAAGCCTCCAGTGCCATTTAAAGAAAACTTTAAAAATGAAAAAAGAAAAAAATGGTGTTTTTTTAACCAAACAATTTTGAGAAGCCAGATATGGGGGGAAAATAGGTAAGAAATCGCTCATTTTACAAGTGGCTTACACTTCCTTTTTGTTCATCACTTAACGGGTAGTAACAAGCAGACAACCTAAACAGAAAAGATATGATGAACATAATAAAATCACACCAAACACTACCTTAAGGGAAACAGAGGAAGACAGTGGAAAGGTTTCTTAAATAACAATATTACTTGAACAAAACTTTACATAATTTATTAAGATGACCACTGTTCTCTAAAAATTAAGAGTAAAACCATTTCCTTAATAAGTACAGACAAAATGCATCATGATGTAGAACACTGTAAGAGGACATTAGCAAAGATATAATAAAAGCGGATACTAGAAAAGCTGGACTACTAGAAAGATTCTAAAGGCTCTATGTACTATTACAATCAACCAATTAATTGTCTGGGTAGAACAGTCCAAAGACTTTTATCAATGTGGTTCTCTTATAAGAAATCAGTATCTTCTACTTAATCTACCTTATATTTAAAAAAATAAAAAAAATAAATAAAAAAAAATCACCAAGTATTTATTTTCAAGTCCTAGGGTATTCACTTCCTATAAAGGATTTCAATGTGTTAATTGATGCTTAATTAATTTAATTAATGTATTTTAATTTATGTTAATTAATTGCATATTCTACCATTTTCATTTCAGCTACTGGATTCTTTTTAATGTAACTGTATTGTTTACCTACCTAGCTAACTGGACAGAGCTTGTTTTCCTGTATTAATGTAAAGTTCGTTCATGCATGAATACTCCCAAATCATTGTTATATACACTTCGTATTTTTATGTTTCATATTTTAAACAAATGTTTTTTTCGAAGCAATTTTTATGGATTCAGTAGCTGTATTTGTTCTAGTGGCTGGCAGAAACATCCACATTTGAAAGGGAACAAGCTCTGCATTCTCTGGAAAAAAGGCATTTGCAAGTCTATTTTCAACTAATAGCCTTGAAGATGAAACGCTTTAAATGCACCATGAGTTACCCAGCCTTCGACTCCTTTGACTGATGCTTCCACGTTTCATAGGCACCGCATTCCCTACTTAAAGTGGAAATCCAGTAAAATACAATCCCCGCACGTCCCCCCCTCCATAGGTAGGCACTTACCTGACTGGCAGTGCAGTTCGATAAGCATGTCTTGTTATCCGCAGCGAGGTAAAAGTTAGTGGGACAGGCACAAGTATACATCTTGCCAGGGGCTAGAAGGCATAAATGACTGCAACCACCATTGTTTAGTGTACACAGGTGTTTAGACACTGCGGATAGAACAGGAAAAGAATATCGGAGCCTATTATTTCAGTATACTTCAGGATATCTGCTTTATAGAGGAAGAAAAATGTATTACACATAATATTTTTACAATGGAATGTCTCAAATCAAAAACCTATAAGAGGCAACTTTTTCCTTTTGCCTTTAAGCTAGTCTCTGTTGTATGCAAAAATTAATTATCACTATGGATGTAGATTCCATACTGAAAGAAAGAGAGGGAGAAAAAAGCATTAGAGATTTTTTTTATAATGAGACAAAAAATTATCTTATCTAGGTCAAGTGCCAAATGGTATCCCGTTAACAATTCCAATACAGGGACATCAGGAGATCAGACGCAACCGTAACGCTTATGTTCTCTGACATTCCCTCAGTCCAACAGCTTTTTAAACAAAAGCTTTTTTCTGTATTATTAACACTTTATTACTTTTCGTATAACAAAGTTAAATGTTTTCATAACACGCTGTTCCCACCTTGATAACCGGTAACTTGTGCTGTAATGCAACTTAACTGTTCTGTACGTTCAGTCAGTATCTGGGTTCATTTTTAAGCACACGAAACATTACCTTGACACTGTACAAGATATATCACATTTATTTAATTACAGATACACTTACAGCATTAATCACAGATTTATGTTTAAAAATGCTAATTTGAAAACTTCCACAATTTGAAACAAAACAGAAATAAAAATAAATTACTGCAGATAAACGAGCTTCCATTAACTCAGCAACTGGCTACTCAGCGAAAGACATCGACGTGCTGTACGGAAAGCATAGACAGAATAATTACCATCAGGTTGCCGGTAAGAATGATACACCTGGATGTCTGTTATGGTATGCCATGAGTTAATCAGTGACAGTCTGTCTGATCCAGAGGTTTTGTGGGCACGGCTGAGTGATTTGGTTTTCCCGTCTGTCCAGTAGACGTAGTCTTCAAACAACGTTAGCGCAATCACCCCTGGAATATCTTGATTAGGGACTGTAAGAAGAGATGCTAAGATTAATGTTCGCTCTTGGAAGACTGCCAGTTAAAATATTCCATACTGCATGGGTTGACAGATACAACTGCTCTATAATATCTTGAGAATAATTGTCATGACAATATGTCAAGCCTAGAGGGTTCTTTATTACCAGTTACGATAAAGATGGATGGGGGACGAGCTCTGCTTGCTTAGAATTAGTTGGCCCAATCAGTGTTAAAGAAATGAAAGAATTTCAGCTAACGAAAATCACCTCCAGATTCTAAACCAATGACATGTTAAGCTTTAAAGTAGTACGTAACACAAATATAACTTAACCTACTCTTTACAAAAGGCCAATATTCATTTGCTGGTGTAGGGGAATAAGAATTATTAGAAAACATCCATAATGTAAGGTACACGTCTCCAGATGTGCTGTGTTTATTACCCTTGAAGACAATTAATAGTATTTTATAGCGGCAAAATACAATGACAAGAGAGACGGGGGAAAAAAAAGTTTTACATTAAAATAAACATAACAGTGAAAGGGCTTATTGCTTACTCTTAGCATAACCGACCATGCAATTAAAAAAACCCCACAAAGTGATGATAATACCCCATTGTTAAAATGTCAAAGAATTATGAGCCAACGTAATTTTTAAAAGGAAGGACAAAAGGGATAAAAAGCTTTGGAGTGCTCTTTATCCTACCGTACCCTCAAACTATTTATTCTTGGTAAACATAAAACTGAATTCCACTTTTTCTTTTTTGTTTGTTTCTTTTAACATACCCATCTGTAATCATAAGTGTCACAGGAGAAAATCTGATCGCAATGGTCAATTTGTAAATTATCATGTTTTGTCATTGAATCACTCTAGTTACTGATAGAACTGAAAAGGCAGATCAGAGCAGCTGAGTCTGCCATTTTTAACCAGCACACCCTTAACACCTTTACCTTGATTTCTTAGATGAAAATAGCTTCATCTTTTTACCTGGAATGTGCTTAAATAGAATTGGCAAATTTCAAATTCCACTGGGAACATTTCATAGTTCACCGGCAACCGATGACTTGGAATGTACATGGAATGACAACTTAGCAAATTCAATTTCGTATTCAATAGCCTTGCTGATAGTCAACTCCAGTGCAGGGTATGTTGCCTTCTGGTCAAGGAAACCCTTCTTCTTAGACCTGAAATTATTTTCCTTTCCTGGATGTTTACATATTCCACAGCCATCGTACTGAAGTAACAGTATGATATTCTTTTAAAGAGCTTTGTAAATTTTCTGAGATTAGTTAAAGTGCAATGAAATCTTAATTGTGGTACTTATTACATAGTCAACTTTGGCATCGTTGCTTACCTAGCATACTACCCCCAAGAAAAGCTTTTATTATTTCCCTTAGTTGTAGAATCACATTGTGAAAAGGGGGTGTACAAGCTAGAAGTGAATTACTCCCCACGGTGATTGTTGCTGTCCTGTTCCTCAGCGAGGAAGGGAACGATTCTTGAAGTACCATTACTTTCTGTTTTGCTGCCAAAGTAACACAGCAAGTACAACAAAACAAGAATACAGAAACTATAAGTACAGGTATTTCCATTATATTGATTCTTTTTCCTCTTTCCTCTTTTTCCATATTTTCTCACAGCTGGATTTATCAGAATAAATTGCAAGAAAAACCTCCTAGATTTGGGAAAACACCCAAAGGCTAGAGCAGGGTTTGTGTGTCCACTGGAAGACCTACATGTGCTATCACCTAATTTGATCAACTACTTGCACGCTAATTTTATCCCCACTCTGCTCTGGAGTGAACTAAATAATTCCCTTAGTGGGGCAAGTAGTACCCAGCTTCACTCTGAATGTAGTACGGGGCATCTCTGGTACCGCAAACAGTGAAACAAACCCGGCACCGAGTCACAACTGAGCCCAAGCAGTCAAATGCCAGTCATTACCTGTATTCTTTTAATATTCTTTTGTTTAACATGAGTGATTTTCCTTGGACGTTCTTGAGAGACTCCTTAAGTTCTGCATGCATCTTTGATAACGATGAATTCAACCTAATACTGTTCCAGAAAAGGCATGTATCCTGAATTTTAATTTTAAGAAGTGACTGATCTTTAAAATGTCTTAGCATAATTATTAATTGAGAATACTAATTATCATATCATATGCTTACTAGTGCAATTAATTAAGGAAGTACAGAATTTACACATTCAAGTCATTCGGAAAAAGGAAATTATAACTCTGAATTATTTCAGAACTACCAGCTCATCAAAATCTGTGCTCGTGCACGCTCTGTAAAGGAAACGCCTTTTGGGTTTGAATCGCGACCCAATATTTCATCAGATCCCTGAAAAACTGGATTCATTCTTACTTCCTCTGTTGCCACTCTCCCCAGTCAGTTACTTCCTAGAATTTAAGTCATTTATTACAATAGCTTTATTGTGCTATTATATTTACCATGGGATTTTGAATACATCTGGGCACAATCCACTGTGCCATCTTTACGTATGAAGACTTAGTTATGTTAAACTCAGCACTTTTTTTTTTTTATTTTAGGTAGATTATAAGCATTTTCTATTAAATTTTTTTTTTTTTTTTTGGTAACCTCTAAGTCATATGATTGTGCCACAGTACAAAAATTAAAAGACAAGCAGGAATTTTTGGTAAATCTGCAAAACTGCAGGAAATTCCCCACAGATCTTAAAGGGCAGCTTCTAATGAGAAATACAAACCGGGCTGACAGAAGAAGAGGGAAGGAACAGCAGAAAGAGAACTGCTACTCTGAGCAAAACCCTGAAGCTATCCATAAAGCTATTTATTTAACTTTTGCTTGACTTCTAGAAAAATATCTGTTCGTATAAATTATGACCCTTGCTGCTACTTTTGACATCAAATTAAAGATGTCAGAGATACCATTCCAGTCTTTCCAAATAAAATAAATGTGCTTTTTTCTTTGTCTGTTTTCTCTTATTCTGATCACAGTTAAGATTAAAATGAGAATAAATGGGTGTGTAAAAGCCTTAATGCACATGAAGAGGATTTATGTAGGAAAATTAATTTGATTTGGTCATCTTTATTATTCAGAAAAATATGCCAAGCAGTCTTCCTCTTTTTGCCAGGCAGTAATTACAAGTAAATACCATATCCTGAGTATAGATGTATGAGTAAATGCTTACTTTTGTTTCTGTGTACGTCTGTGGACTGCCATACAACTTATCCTAGCTTCAGTGGATTTAACATACGTCAGAACCCAGATGAAACTTTATATTCATGAACTAAAGAAGATTCAGGAGAGTAACACATACTGTTTGAGTTGCCTCATCACACCTTATTAATAGGGAAGCTAAGTTAAGCATGCGGCATAAAATGTTAAATACAACAGGTAGAGAACTGCATTTCAGGAAACTTTCCATTGACTCACGTGCATTTTCCTTAGATTTTTTTTTTTTTTTTAAGCGAAGTTTGTAAGCGACAGGTTTAGAAGCTCAAATCATCCAATTATCTTAAAAACAAAACTACTTTACCAAACACAACGCAACAAATATTATATTCTCTTTTTTATGTTCTTTAAAAGAAGTATGACCGAGTCTACCTGTTTCTAAAAACTGAATTTTCTGTTATTACCACACATTGGTTAAAAGTTGAATCTGTCACTGGTTTAAACACTCACAGATTAGGACTGTAGTTTGTCCTGCCACTGTTTCTGATTTATGAGCAACTTTATAATTTTCATGGGCTTCTGTGTTAAAGTCAACTTTTCATTAAGTAATGTTCAACACAAACTTGATCCAGAGTCTTTCAGAAGCTTGCACCATTTATAGCTGTAAAAGCTGTATGTATGCTGTTGTGACTACGAAACTTAGAGAAATTTCTAAAAAAAAAATAGTAAAAATCAATCAAGGAAGCAATGAATGGCCTGTGTTAAACAAAACAGTACAAATAAGTAAACGTAAACAAAAAGATACATAAACCAAACCACACAGAAAATAAGTATAGTATGAATGCATGCAAATATTTCTTATAAAAATTCTAAGCTGACCATAAAAATATAAAAATTCTTATAAAATAAGAATTAATAATAATTACATAAATATAATAAGCTTATCACATTTTTTCTAAACTGACCAAAAAAAGAAATGTATTTTCTTCCAGCTGATACACCTGTAAAGACGGAGAGAATTTTTCAAGACCAGGCATTCAACGGCAGCTTAACTGCCATTAAGTTTAAGATTAACTTTACTGTTTGAGGAATAGTTCTATCACAGTTGAATATTATCTTTCTTTAACTTTTAGTGTATTGCAAAGAATGGAACATCAGAACTGTTGATGTAATATGTTGTAAAATCTACAGATCACATCAACTGTGAATGACCATAAAAAATGAACACAAAACTGTGAGGGAATTTCTATGTCTTATTTCCTGATGGAACAGCAAAATCATCTCTCGTGCTCTTTATTCTTTGCCTTTGAGGACATCAGCTTTCCAAAATTTCAGGCGGTGACAGCTATTAATTTATCATAATTGTATGTACTAGGAGAAACACCCACTTACTTTCTTCAGTCTTTAACTTCAAGAGAACACCTTAGCTGCATTACTGATCTACCTCTTCATAAATGACATACATTAGTTATATGTTGCAATACTAATTACTAAGCTCACAGCATACATTTTTAATCACAGTTTTAAACAAGGAAAGCAAGACTAATTGCTCTCCTTTCTTTGGTAAGTTCTGTGAAAATGGACTACTTCCTACAAATTCAAAGTAAGGCCAGGTTAGTCATAACTGATAAGTAGCTCTGCTTACCACGGATCACCTATTTGAAAACATTTAATCAAGAAGTCTACTTGACAACCCATTAGTAAGACAGTAATATATTCTGTTAAACAAAAAAAATGATATTACATTAACATAAGGGTCACACCTCCACCAGCAAATTCATGGAGAATTTAAACAGTCAGATTTTAACACAGCCATGAGAACTGCACTCATTTGCTATTAATTACTTTCCAGAATTACCTATGCATTCAACAGATTATTTTTTTCTTTTAAGTTTTCTCATAACACTGTCACCCTATAGCCTCTATGAAAGCTTAAAAAATTCGGCTGAAGTAAACTGAAGCCAATCCGTATCTCAAAACGCTCTGCAAGAATAACTAATAAAACGCCCCACCTGCAGACCATTAATCCACTGGACACAGTTCTAGCAGTCCATAAGTATTTTACTAGACCAGTACTTCCTACACCTGTTTTTTTTTTACCCTCGTTGTTAGAGCATCAAATCCTTAAACAATCCTTTGTAACCTATGCATATTACTGTTCTCTCAGATGAAGAAAACTCAACGCCTACAGATGAAGTGCACTTCAATCAGAAAAGGGATAATTGCCCAACCACCAGAGGACTCCATCGGCATGGAGGGGCACACTGGCCAGTTGCTATGGCGTAAGGGAGGGGCAAGAAGTGCCTTCAGCCCCTTCCATAGCTCCTTGCCTGAACAGCATTCCTCAGCTGACTGCTTCCACTCAGTCCCAAACAGTTATTTCGGTGACCCAGGTTTCCTACAGCTCACGACCCAGTACATCTCAGAACATATACGCCTGTTTTCATGCACTGCAACATACCCTGTGAATCATATATGAATAAAAAAAAGCTTTACGTTGCGCCAACAACAGAATTTTATGAATTCAAACGGATACTTTGATTTTCAAGACCCTGCTCTTCTTATTTGTGCAATAAAATGCATTATGGGGAGCATATTCAACAACTTACTCGACAAAAAATCCATGGAATGCAAAATCACATCCTTAAGTAATTTCTGAGGAAAAACCGCACCCAGAATTTGGTTTTGTGACTCCTTTTCCTGCCACAGCCTCCTCCAACCAGAGATGCGCGAGTCCCTTGCAATCCCTCCTTTTCTATCTGGCTTTCTACAGCCACCTCTACCTCTCTACTGGGGTTTCAATTTTATACATAGAACATGGATTCTCTTACACTGAACGCTAATCCCAAACAGTGCTTGACCAAGCAACAAGAAGATGAGAACTGTGATAACAAAGAGAAGGCAGAGAAGAGAAGGAATGCACAGGCCTACCACAAAGCTGCAGAAAACAGGAGGAAGAAATAAAGGTGGGCAGTAAAAGTTCCCCCTATTTTAAGGGGAGGCTGGCAACAGATCAGAAGCAGTGGAAAATAAAAATTATTAGATACTTGAAGACAAATAGAAATGACAATAAATAACATATTTGAGTGATAAAGTGCTGCATGAACTTTAGGGACGAAAAGCCACATAACTGCATAAAAAGGAACACAGGAGAAGTGACCACAGACTTAAAATGTAGGTCTCTCTCTCTCCCCTGCATTTTGTACTAATTTTGATCTAAGAATATAAATTCATATGCTGTAAACCATATCCATGATAAAAATGTCTACTTTTCTCTTGCTTCCCTTATATTTTCAAAGTAGCTCTACTTAAGCATAAAAAAATATTAATTTGATTTCAGGGGTGAAAATCATGCCAACTGGGATTTCTTAACTACAAAATACGTTTATTGAAGAAGCCATACAGAATAAGCCCAGCCCCACCCACCTCGTACTATAACACAAAGATTTTCAAAAGTAAAGGCAAACACTCTAAGTAAAATGAACAACAA
>VXBH01003213.1:429905-440654 GCA_013400035.1 Rynchops niger
AAAAAAAAGAGGTCTCAATGTCAGCTTCTCAAATCCATACCCCAAGAAGAAGGGTCCTTAAAAAGAACAAATGCCGACTTCTAACCAATGAACGCTACAAGAATACCTAGACTCTATTATATCCAACAAGGCTACATTTCTTCAGCATTCGCTTCCTGTTCAAGCTGAAGCTGGTTGATCAGTTCTAAGCTAGAAAAAGATCTGTCCCTTCCCAAGCAGAAGGGATTGCAACCTTGCAAAGTGTACAAGAAGAGAAGGGGTGAAAGATTCCTGCCATGCTCTTCCCAAAAATGCACTCACCCAATTGGAGTTCCAGTGCTGATAAGTAACTGCTAAAGGTGAATTAGTTGTTGTCAAGCAACGTTTTAAATGACCGCCTCCTCTCACTGTGGCATTAGAACAGTTTCTGTTGAATTATGGCACCCAAAGACAGAAGATTTACATTGGTGATCAAAGCTTAAAAACAAGGCTGCGTTAGTTTGCATTCCACTCTGAAACTCTTGATTTCAGGAACTGCAATAAAATTAAAATAAAAAGCCTACTGACATCTTGACCCAAATAGAACCAGTGACAAAAATCTTAGGAAGAATTAAGAATCTTCCAAAAAGAAACTGCACCAAGGAAGAGCAACACTTAAAAAGAAAATAGCCATTACACCTACAAAATCAAAGAAACCTTGGAAATTGCTGATCCTCTCCCGTGCCGAAACCACCGGCCCATCCTGTCCGCTTTTCCTTTTGAACTGCCTTATATCCATTTCTGTCTCATTTTACATTCAACTTCTAGCCTCTTTGAGACATAGTCGTTATTTTTTTATTTCTTTATAGTACTTACTCCTGGTACTTGCTCCTTTTGATAAAGGTTCTGAAGTGCTCACACAACAAAATTAATAATGAATAATGACAATAAAATTATGTCTATTAAGCCTGTGAAAAAATATGTAATTTTCATTACATTAAAACACTAATTTTTTTAAAAGATGAGACATTTGGTAATCAATATTACTTTTACTAAATTGACACTTTGTTTAAAAAAATCAAACGTGTCAAACTCATTGAACAGAAAAAAAAAAATCATATAATATATACATTAATGCCAGTAACTGAAGCCATGTTTCACAGAAAAAAAAAAATGAATACACCTTTAGGATGATATTACTTATATTTTTAATAACAACATGTGCATGCATACATATTTCTTTCTGCAAATGTAATATATACATCACACATCCATACTGGGTAAGTATGGAAGATACAGGTCCTACCATTAAGCCGTAAGATATTTTGCCCGTCAAAAAACGTAACTGACATAGTGAAAACTGAGAATATCTGAGTGTAATAAACTCACACTAAAATTATTATGCGTCCCCAAACTACTATCACAAAAGCAGCAGGAAATTTAGAATTGAATCTAAATATCCTAAGGCACAAATGTATCTGTAGTATTGAAGCTGACTATTACATATGACTTATAACGATACCATGAGAAGAGACTAATACATTTTCAAAAATCTGCCTATAACATCAGTTGATCAAATCTAGGGACTGCAATATTTTATCATCCCACTTCAAAATGTTTTATTACCTTTTCAATTTAAGCGTGAGCAGTTGTTTATAAGCCAGTTACCCTGTAGCGGTACAGAGTAGCATGCTGTCACAGCAGTGACTAAATTGTTCTCACGTATATACAAGTCACTATTCCAGTAGAACGACTCAGAGTGTGCTAATGAGTTTCAAAGACTCTTTAATTATTTTTCAGATTTCCAGAGACCGCTTTCGTGCCTACCAGCCCCTATGCCTTAGACCCTTGTCTTGCTGCTGGTTGCAATATTGATGCCTGCTCTGCCCCCCAAGCTGTTGCTTCCTTCATCTTTGCTTTCCATCCTCCTGCCACCCCCCAGCGCTGAGAACATAAACTGCTCGGCCCCTTTTGCTTTCTCTCGTTTATCTCCTGCCGCAACCACAGGAGCCGTTCAACGCTCTGCAACTTTCTTCATCAAAACCCTCCTGGTTTTGATTGCGTTGATATGAGGAGGGGGAGACCTTGTGACACAAGATAAACTGTATTTTATGTTCTCTGTTCTGGTAGCTTTCTGACAGGAGCAACTGTAAGTAATGGAAAGTAATGCCCATCCTTTAAAATTTGTGATGCGCATGTCCAGCTCATACAGAAATACACAGTGAACGTCTGCTAAGATTTTAATGAGTGTGTAGAAAAGATAGACTATAAGCTTCTGAAAACAAATTTGGGCGTATTATCACAAGAACAGTGGACGATACAGAAACAAACCTGTTGGCAAACTTCATAAACTGAGCTCCATAAACTGGAGACTGTGGAACCCTAGAGTAATTGTGTGAATTGCCTTTAACATAGATGAATATGTGTATTTTTTCTGAATATTATCCTTTAAAAGAGATAAAACACAATAAAATAACCAGATTTAGGAAGACATATGAATTGGAGAATTTTATCTGAACAATTATGAAAACTGAATCTAGATGCAGTAGTGGAGGTGAAGCAGTTATCAGTCTGTGCTATCAGATGTGGCTGTAATGAATAAACCTACAGACCCCTCAAGATTTGGGAAAAACTGTGGCAATGTCAGAACTACTGTTTATTTCACATGTGGACAATTTCATAAATAACTGGATTTACTGTTTTATAAAACTCTGGTGTCAAAGATGAGAATTAGATACAAATACTCACTCTCTACCTAAAAAGCCCATACAATTAGCAGTTTTTGAAATTACGTGATAAAAATGAGAAATAAAAAGCTTATAATCTCCAAAAACCTTATACTTGATACTTTAAAACTTGCATATATGTACCCCGATTTTGAGGTTCGTAAACACTTGGGCAGAAGCCAATTATGAAGAAAAGGTTTTTTCAACATGAGATACTATAGGAAAGTTTCTCTCTGATAACTATATATAGCTAAGGAATTAATTTATGAACACTTAATTCATTTAAGGTTCAACACTTTTTCATTGCTTAATTTTCACGCCGCTGTAAGACGAAGCGCCGAAGCGCTCAACTTCTGTTTTTACAGTATAAAACATCAAAGAACTCGACACAGTCAAGGCCTAACCTCAGCTCAGAGGAGCTTCTGTACTTCCTAAACCGGACTATCAGATTCTACTTTTATATTATATACTGAAATTCTCATCTTCAAAGAGCGATCTGGGAAAATGGTAGGCACCCTTGGCTTTTAAGAGCTCTGAAGGATAGGAAAACCTGCATGAGGCAATCGGATACCTAGGGAACTGCGACGCTGGCAGCTCCTCTGGGCAGCGGGAACCAAAAGCAGCTGTTAAGTCTCACAAATTCTTAAATGTGTGTTTTGTTTTGTTGTTTTTGTTTNCAGAAGTAAACCACCTTAGTGCTTAGCCGGATTAGTGCTTCAATGCTTGCTTAATCATTTACTGTGCATGACATTTGTGAATGCTGCAGTGCTAAATTGGCTAAGCTCTAAAGACAGTTTACATAATCAAGCATTAAACTTCAAATAGATAAGCAAGGTCATTGCTGCCCCTAGCGCCAAGAAGAGCTCCCAAGTACTGCAAGACTTCTGGCCTAGTTAGCATGTTTTCAAAGTTCTTACTAGGACTCTCTTCGTATTTATAAAAGCCTATTTCTCTATTGAAATGCAGAGGAACTTTACAAGAGGGAAGCAGCAGATGTTCTCTTTTCCTGAGAGGAAGAAAAAAATAAAACTTGTTGCAAAAAGTGTTAACATTAAGATCTAAATACATGTAAACTCCCATTGCGTGGAACAAATCCTCCTTGGTTTAACGTACACCATGTCAATAATTAGCCCAAGATTGTCCTCAAGAAGTACCTAATGCAGAGCAGAGGACACTGCAGTCTCCTTCATACAATAATATCTCTTTACGATATCAGATCCACCCATTCTGACAAGATACTTACTTGCTGGGTCTTGTGAAATCTCTGTGGCATTTTCTGATACATTTTGTAACAGGTAATTTGAGATCCCCCAAAAACTATTCTCCGAAAAAACCCTCACAGCAAGCTAGCCTAATCCTCAAAGGCCACAGAAACAGGTGAAAAAACCCACTCTGGTTATGCTAAGTTTGCATCACTCATTTGCCAAGTTATGCTTCAGATTGCATCACTCACGATTCCCATTCAGACTTCTTTCTCTGCTCCACGAGTATTTATTTTATGGTGATCATATCTATGCCTTTATCCTTCTCCATTTGAAAATACAAAGGATAGAATAAACTCAACCATCCCTTAATTAACTTAGACAATACAAAGTCTCTCAAAATGACAAAGGAAAATGGGACATGAAATCTGGGTGAACAATACATCAAGAAACAGCTATCACAAGCTATGAAACCGATCTTTCTCATTGAAGTGCCTATCACTGTGGATTAGAGTTTCTTATACCTAGAAAGCTAGAAGGGATCAGAGTTTCACCTCCTCTAAACTCCAACCAATGAACTTCCCCGAGTTTCCCTTATTAAGACAATTAATTTGAATAGTT
Source organism: Rynchops niger (assembly GCA_013400035.1). Classification (NCBI taxonomy): domain Eukaryota; kingdom Metazoa; phylum Chordata; class Aves; order Charadriiformes; family Laridae; genus Rynchops; species Rynchops niger. Next base: position 434,413 of record VXBH01003213.1, read on the forward strand.
AGTTTTTTTTCTCCCTAGAATATTTCTAATCTTGTGCTGAAACATGAAGACATCCAAAATTTATTTGGTAGTTTGTTGCGGGAGAAAGGGGGAGGCAAGGAAAAGATTCTGATTAAAGACAAACTGATCATTATGTAGGAACTTTGCAAAATTCTCAAAGCACCCTTTGGAGCACCAACAGGCATGTTTGATCCGTTTGACACCAAGAATTCTATCGCTTCTTTGTTAAATCCACAGAAACTTTTCTACAGCTTGATTTTGGTGTGATAATCACATTTTGAGTGAAGCTCCTGACAACAGAAAGTGACAAACAGCATTAGCTGAGGAGAAAATCTTCCTCCCGCATAACTTAAATCCATCAGGATCGTTCTCCCAAAGCAAAAGTTTCTCATTGTTTGAATGTTTATATATCACCTGTACTTAAAACAGACACGTCCTCAAAAGTAGTGTGATATCAGGTCTGCAGAAAGTCGCTGTCACTTTTGGAGCTTGCCTTAGACATATAACTGGTACCAAACCTTTATAAATTTTCGTTCACAAATGGAAAGGGTAAAAACTATCAGGCACGAATGTCCAGTAGTACTTGATTTTAACACTGTAATACCTAGAGAGTCAGACATGCTCCTTAAACAGTCATGAATGCATTTGGCTGTTTCAAACTAGCGGTGGTGGGGCTCTGCTGAATGAGAATTTGTTGTAGGAAACACTGCTCTTCACTGGGACCAGCTGGGGCTTTGTGACAAATTTCCTACTTTTCTAGGTTCACATATCCTCAAGGGAAGACATTAACTCCGTGAATATAAAGGCATTTGAAGCTGATTTTACCCACTTGGGCAAGAGAAATCCAGAGGCTGGAGACCGAGGCAACGGACACCAAAGACAGCATGACTGGAATTTTGCACGTATCTTCTGAAATTTAGCGATAGGAGGACATTTTCTGAGAAAGAAAAATTCTGAAACTTTCAGGTTGAAAGAGAACATTGAGGAAGGTTTGACCACTGCAGTCAGGTTAGGGCTAGGAGAGACACACTGGCTATTAATTACTTCTTTCCTTTGAAAGATCCAGAAAGAAGAATAAGAGGATAACTGTGAGGACAAAATAGCAGGAAAGCAGCACAGGGAATGACACCAGGAGTCGTACGGAGCTTTGCCTCATCTGCCAGAAAAATGGAGTGTCAGCAGGAACCCAGCCGGCACTCGGGGGTACGTCTGGGCAAGCACTGCTTAGGTGAGCAGGTTACCACTGTCCTGTGTTCACTACGAAAACCATGGAATTTCATGCTGAGATTAACGGGAATGTTTACGGCTCTCATAGCTATTGCTGCAGCCTCTCTAATCTACCATCTCAAACAAGTGCCATTGAATTGTTCATTATCTATTTATAACTTACTATTCACAAATAGAAAGGCTAGAAAAGTCTTGGTTTTGTTTTGTTTCACAGCAAAGCTTCAATCTGAAAATAAAGTAGTTATTTCATGAACTCTGGTTTGAAGAAAACCTGGAGGCACCCAGTATAAGATAAAAGCCTAAAAAAGACCAAATGCATGAAGTTTTACCAGGACGGCAGCTGTTCTGAGGTCCGGGTAAAGCTTAAGGAAGGGAGCTCAAGTAACATTGTTTCATCTCAAAAATAATGCCACAAAAGCTCAACACACCGACACTGAGTATTTCATATATTCGAATTAAAGTGAAAGATCTTTAATTATACCATTTGGAATATGAGAACTGTTGGTCATAGGGTAAAACCTTTTTTTTTTTTTTTTAACACTTCATAGATAGAAGATACTAGCTTTTTAATTATCTGTCAGGTGAGATGCAGAACACAGGGAATAAAGATCACTTCATTACATAAGTATTTCAAAAGTTATTATTTTATCCATCTACCCGGAAAGGCCCAAATTACATTTGCAATAGCGATCTTCTTATTGGCTCGTGCTGAGCAGACTGAGGGGCATTCCCAGGCTTTCGCAGGCTGCAGAAAAGGCTGCTTTTAGCCATGTTCTGGCACGTGGCACACAGGGCATATCCCTGGGCACACGGCATATCCTGAGTCTGTTCCCAGAGTTTCTGGTTTCATTTGACACTTTTTTCCATGGACATCTACTCCTGCATGTTTAAAAATCATTCATATTCATAGCAGAGAAGGAATATGAAAAGCAACTTTTAAAATATTGCTAAGGAGACAACGTATCAATAAAGGTTGCAAAATGTTTTTACAGTACGGTTTTACATAATTACACATAACATGCAAAAGCACCATCAATTTAAAAATTATCTAAAAAAGACAAAAGCACATTTAAAAAAAAAAAAAAATGAAAAAGCTGTTAACCAACCTTTATGTCTATGAGATCCATCCATGTCAGAAAACTCGATATGATTCTCATCAGCCCAATACAGTCTATGGTTGACATAATCTATCGTAAGAGCCATAGGTCTAGATATCTGGGTTTCTATGACAACTGTTTGACTGGAGCCATCCATACCAACACGGCCAATGTGGGGATACTCACAGCAATCAATCCAGTACAAGTACCTACAAAACAAAATACAACAGCTGCTTTGTTTACAGATGCAAAAATAAGAGCAATAAATATGTTTAGTTGCTCTCAAGAATATACCAGTAATTATTCTGTAATGCTACCACTTTCCAGATAGATTTTTGGATTTTTCTAGGCCTATCTGTAAACGAGAGTGCTAAATGCGAAACGTTTGAATAGCAGACTCCTCATGCTAGATGTGATTTCATCAAATTCATTATGGACTAGTAAAAAGCGCATTTAAATCGCGCAGATTCGATACCTTAGAATTTGAAGTACCACCCGTATGGGACTTTGTGAATCTCATATCCTGCAAAAATGACATCACTGCTAAACTTATGACAAATATTGCATTATTGTATTTTTTTTAAACACGTATTACAAAACCTTGTTTTGTTGCTAACAGTAGTATGAGGCAAATTATATTACTTCAGGAAGTTCTAGTTATAAAACATTAGAACGGTTTCTCACATAAAGGGCTTAAAAAATGGGTAAAGCACCGAGAAAGACTGTTGGAAAGCCGAGTAGCAATTTTCTCTTTAATATACTATTGAGCCACAATACAAAGCATGTTTTTCAAATGAAAAAAAAAAAGTCCTATTATTTGGTACATGGATGCATGTTGCTACTGCTGCACGCCATTACTTAGAACCTCAGGATGGAGCTTTCCAGCTGGGGAGCTGATATGCCCCTGCTCTTCAGGTTTCGGACAGGCTCTCAAAGACCCAGATGCAGCTCATATTCTGAACAGGCACCTGGAATATCGTTTGCATGCCAGAGAAAATAGTGGCCCTAAGAAGAGCTACAGGCATCCAACGAAACACAGGAGCAATACGTTGGCACTGAGCCTGTTCCACAGAGGCACTAGAGAAAGGGAACTTCTTCCATTGACTCCAACAGAAAAGTTCTTCTTTGGAAACATATCATTACTATTGTATGGCATCAGCAATATCGTTGATTTAGCATTTCTCACTTGTGAGAAGAAAACCCTAAGATACAATTAATGCTATTTCCAACAATAAGTCTGAATATGAAATTCAAACACAGTTTTCATTTCCAGCAACTTTCCATATTAAAAAGAAATGAATAAACATATTTATGCATTTAAAAAAAAAAAAAAAAAGAAAAAGAAAGAGAGCTGGAGCACAGCACGGATTATGCCTGTGTATATCTAACCCTTCCCAGAAGACTGAGACTCTGTACAAACTTTGTAGAGTTGATTTTTGCACACACAGGGAACATATCCTGGATGTCCAGGCAACCAGAGAGAGATGCCATGTATTGGTTTCTTCAATACATTTAACAAATGTCCACATCCTCCCTACCAAATTTTCCAGGGAAGAAAGGGTACAGTTACAAGAAAATTCAATGCTAGTTCTAAGAACCAGTAGAAAATGGCTTTTCTCTTAAAAATAGGAAAGTAGACAGGTTAAATTTCTTAGCTAGGAAATTCACGGCTTTGCTTTATTCAGGCAGAGTCCAGATGCACTCAACAATTTTCTCCTGTCACTGACACTTGAGGTGATTACTTGAGACTTAGGATTTAGAGACGGAAAAGAATCCTTAATTTGCCACGATACCATAAGAGTGTTACAAGACACTACAATAGTTTTATCCATCCAATTTACACAGATATAGCCTAATGTTCCACAAAACAGGAAGCATTACGTATGGAATTCAGATCTAAAAAGACATATGGCAAACTTTCCATAGTCTATATTTCATTTATTCAGGGACTAGATAATCATTTAAGTATTACGATTCAGAAGTATTATTTTTTTTAAAGATTATATTCAGAAGTATTATTTTTTTTTAAAGATTATAAGCAGCATAAGTATCTATTTAAGAGAACACATTTGGTTCGAAATTCACCAGGTTTTAATGACTTTCAATGAAATGTATGCTGAAGTTTTAGTGGAGAGTGTTAACACAGATGATGGTTTACTGGCAAATCGAGAGGCCTCTGTTTATGAGGCATAAACTGCATATTGGGCCATACAGAGCCAGTGACCCATGGCTGTGCCATTACACACGTAGTCACATAAACAGGAAACACCTCAATGAATTTGCATTTTCTATTTCAAGAATATCAGATCTTTCTTCTTCTATCATCTGATTTAGAGGCTGGCATGAAACGGTTAGATGGTTTATTTGAGTCTGACTAATGCTCATTTGGTTTTGATCAACTAGCAATGGCTAGAAAGTTTCCTTTAAAAAAAAAAAAAAAAACAAACAAAGCCCAAACAGGAAAGAGTAAAAAGGGCTTGTATCTCTTAGGGTTGGACAAGATGACCTTCAGTAGTCCATTCAAACCTCAACCATTCTGTGATNACTCAGAATACCAGCACAGATTTATATTAATAAATAAGACATGTAAATATTAATAAAATTAGAAATTAAAGGTACCACTTAAGAAACTTTTTAAAAAAACTAGTCAGTTCTCACTTATCACTGTTGTTGCAATAAATTTTTCAAGCAAAGTGATAATTTCAAATTTCTGAAACTAAAGTTAGAAACTCAGTCAACTAAAATAAGCCCCTTCTATCCTAATTATAAATCAGTCCAGTTATTAGACATGTGTGAAAATCAAAACTTCAATTCTATAGAGTAAAAAAGACAAAGGCTGTCCTTAAATTAAGCAGGATTAAACATTTTCACTCTTTGATTACCCTGCTAAAACTATCAGAGAAAAGTCTTCATATACATGGTAGATGAGTCGCTTAAATTATTTTGGAAACCGGTAAACACAGAAAAGAGTGCTAACAAGACAGTTTGCTTCAGTGAATAAACAAAACAAAATGTAAGAATTGTCTTCTGTGTAACAGGAATTTTTTGCTATTCAGTAACACACTTTAAAAAAGATACGGCTATTTTTTTAAATATCTGCTTTCTGCCTACCAAAAGAAAACCTTCACAGAGTAGTAAATATAATGAAACATGGTTTAGTACCTGCTTTCATCTTTCTATTATATCAATTTTACATGTAATGATGACATAGTAAGCATTGGTAATGCATTTTAGACTACTGATATCCAGTATAGCTGAAATTTAGATAATAAGAAACTAATTAGTATTTCCTGTCTTCTGTTTTTATTAAAAAAAATTCAATATAAAATTAAGTTTAAATATGAATTACTGCAAAACAGCTGCTTCATACCCAGCTTGAGGATCTAAGGACAGATCTCTAGGAAACTTCACTCTTTTGCTCACAAGGACGGTGGGGTATAAACCATTGAGTTTAGACACCTCGATAATTCTCTTTTCAGTATCAGACCAATAGAGATTCTTCCCAATCCAGTCGACAGCTAGTGCATTGGGAACAGCTGTATTGTGGACTACCTAGAAAAGGAACAATTACATAAATTATTTGTCTAAATACCAGGAAAAGGAACAACATTTCAAGAGTTACTAATACTAGAATATTGAGAGGTTGGATATATGATACAGTAACATACAACATGAGAAAAATAGGTATTATTCCCTGCTAAACACTGACACTCCTGAAGTAATGACACTTCTTAAGTACCTAAGACAATATTACGCTTTCCTCACACTAGGGCAGAATGGAGAATTACCAGGATGTAGTAAAGATCAAGTTTCCAGCTTCCCTGCATTATGCGCTAACTTTGAAGAATTTTCTGCCTTTTTTAATTTTAAGTTTCTAATTTTCCTTTTGTCTTAATTTAAAAGAAAAAAAAAAAAAAA
>VXBH01003213.1:447587-494767 GCA_013400035.1 Rynchops niger
TTTTTTAAAAAAAAAAACCAAAATATACAAATTGCACAAAATATATTGTGATGGAAGAGGATCACATATAACATTTTTTTTAGTACATCAGACTGACTGACGAAACAACTGCCTGAGCTTTAACCACGTCAAATTCAGATAAAATAGTCAATTTAAAATATTACGAAAACTCTGAAGATACTGCAGTTGTTTTGTGGTGCACACAATGCCAATTGGAGGATGATGTTTCTGTCAGTTGCACACTTTAGAAAAGAATGAACGTATTGAGTTAAACTTAGAGCATGGTACTATGATTATACCTGTTTCAACAAAGTGTAGTTGGATCCATCAGTGCTAATTTTTCTTATTTCATGATGATCAGCCAGAATTAAGAAAGGTTCCTCATCTAAACCCCGGGAGAAAGAATATATTAGACTAACTTTTACGTTAATTTATGGAAAATCAGGAATACAATGCTGAAATACAGATGGTTTGAAAAATAAATGTTACATGCTCTGATCAATGTTATGGATGAAAGAAATATTTAAAACATTCAAATGTTCCAAGAAAGATCAATGATGCAGTATAAAAATGAACAAAGCAATCAATTAGTATATCTTTCAATGTAATTTAATTTTTTTTGCCTTTGTAATACGGGAACCATATTGTATTTTATGCTAATTTAATGTCAGAATTAAATTTGAAATATATTTCATACCACTTGTTTTAATTTCAACATTCACTTTCAAATCGTCACTAAGACTATTATTTGTTGTGGTTGCAAGCCAAGAATGTTTTGACCATTGCTTTTTGAGATTTCAATACTCTGAACAGTATAGCCACAAAGGAACAGCTGTTTGGATAAACCTTGATTCTCTAATTCTGAACTGAAGCAGATTTGGCTTCTTTAACCCTGGTTTTCTCAGTTCATCAAAAAATATTCCTTTCGATACTTATGCATGGCATCCCATGAAAACATCTTTGACATCTTTGAAACATCTCTGACACTGACATACATAACAGTAAAAAAAAAAAAAAAAACACCTAAAAATTCTTCTTTTAAAAAAAGCTGTCTTTATTTTAGCTCTATTAACAGAGAGCTCAGCTAAAATAAAAAAATAATATTACTACTAATTGAAAACGTATTTAAGACTTGTATTTACTGCTCATACATTCTGGAACGTATTGTGTTGTCCAGCCTACTCTGCTCTTGTACTGAATACACTGTACCGCTTCGCTTGCATTTTCTGCTCCACTCTTAAGACATTCTCCAGTTCTTAAACGATCCAAAGCATCATCCTCAGCACCGACTGTTAGTGGTTTGTGGAGAATGGCTGTAATGCTCTGCTCTGTTGTAAAGAGTTCAAGGCAATTTCTGGAAGAAATTAGCATTAGGCCAAACACTGATGTGTTGGCACCTCCTCGCAGCCCAACCATCCTTGCCACAGCACAAACAGCTCTGTCGCGATCACTTTTGAAGTCTGATGCATTAGACTTCATCAAGCTGTATGAAGTCAGTTCATACAGTTTGGACTACTCCAACAAACTCTACTGTGATGTGTTCCAGCCCTCCTCCTCGTTTGAGTGATCTATGCCTTCTAAATGTATGGGTGGCTTGCAAAGCATGAGATAGGAGTAAAGCAAAAAAACAGATACTGTATTTCTGCCCCCTCCCGTGTTTCCTCTGATTACTTGGGGAAGAAGCTGAGACAGGAACATGAGGCAGACAGAGGTTCCAGTCTTCTTGCCATTTAGAAAGAAAAAGTTTTTTGCCAGTTAAAACCAAAACACACACCAAAAAAACCTTTTGTGCAAGACTGGAATAAGGAGTCTGCTCAAGCTGAAGATTGCCTGCACTATGAACAAAATCCAGCAGAACACAGTAATGAGATTTTTAGGTTTTTCCTGTTGCAAAAAGTTTGCTCTTCCTTTTACTGTGCTAGAGAATCCTACTCATTGAAACACGTAAAAATAACATCAGTGCCATAGACAGAGGGCTTAGGAAATAACCAATGTTCTTATATATCTTGAACTTTACTGTGTATGACACGTGAGACTGGAGGATTTCATATGCTACAGTAATAATGTATTTTGCAACTTCTGTTATTTTTTCCTGTTCCTCTTTTTTATATCAGGACCTTGAAGTACATTCCAATATTCTAAAGCTGATGACATAAACCAACAGAAGTCTTTTAAACACTTATCATAAACATACTATTAGCATGTGACTCAGAAGCAGAATTAAGTGATGTATTTTAAGTTTCCTCATACTTTTTCTAATACAGTTACTAAATCAAACTTTCATAATCCACTGTAACTATTCACTAAAAATGATTTGAGCATAACAGATCCAAAAAATAGAAATTACTACATTCAGACATCAAATCATGTCCTTACTGTTTATTGAAGTGTAGTGTGCTTCAAAGTAACTCCATTTATCTTGCATAAAAGGGTAACACAGACCTTGGAGCTAAGGTATTTCACAAATTATTTTGGATAAAGCTGTGGATTCAAAAAAAAGAAAAAAAGTGATACCTGAAAGGGATTTGCAGCCATTTAGGTTATCAGGCTGTATTTCATACCCCTCTGCACACAAGCATTTGTAAGTTCCGTACGTATTGATGCATTGCTGGCTACAGGGAAATCCAGATGAACATTCATCAATATCTATACACGTTTTGCCATCATCCTTCAGCCGGAATCCAGGCCAGCACTGGCACTGGGAAAGAAAAGGAAATACATTAATTTTGAATTATGCATTGATTCTGTTTGTTAGCTTATGTATTTTCTTCTGAATATGTTAGCATTATAATCTTTTGCACGTAGCCTCAGTTTTCCAAGTAACATCTTAATTACATCGCTATTTATACTATTTACAGGCAGACATACCTACATTTCTTTTCAACTATTGCTGCTGTGATCCTGTGAAAAATTCCCTCCCAAATAATCCTGTAGAATGAGTAATTATTGTTTCTTTAACTGAAGCAAAAGTAAAATACATCTCACAAATATGGAAAGGATTCTTCCCTTAATTTAATGATGGATGGACCCTTTGGAGCTTTTTATTTTCAAGTACACGTGTGCTTTTTGGTAAAGATAGACAGTTTTTAATATTTTTTCTTGATGCATTGATAACATCTAGCATTCGGCGTAGCAGATACAGTAATGTGAATGAGAACTCTTGAAGCTGATTTTTATTGGGGTAGATGATCACGGTGGCGAGCTCATCACATGCAGTGTGAGTGATGCAGAATACAACTGGGTAGAGGGGGTTTGACATAGGGGCACAGTTTAATCAATGGAAAAACTTTGTGTCATGTTCCCTCGTGGATCCTCTCTCTCATTCTCTGCAGAGACCCATGACATGCTTTCTCCACACCAGTGCTGCTTCAACAAGGGTTTTGCTGTACCCAACCTAGTCTCCAGCTCTCCAGTCTATGACCTCCCAACTAGGACGTGGTTTCAGAGGTTTGAATACCTTTAAAGCTAAACCATGTTGGACAGATTTTATTTAGTTCTCAGTGAGCCAATACTTTATTTAAAAGACAAAGAGTTTGGGGGTGCAGGCAGGGTTACTTCATAGTTAAACCCTGGGGAAAAAAAAAAAAAATCTCTTCTCTTCCCAGCTTCTATTTACAGGTTAGTGCAGTCAGTGGCAAGGGTTTACACAATATCCAATTCCTCTCTCTGTCTCAAGGCCAAAGAGCAGATTCAGGTGATTCAGAAAACACCATCACATGCAGACAATGGTTTTATTATGCAACTAAGGCAATTATAGTTAGTTTCAATATTTCTGTTTTTGACTTAGGAAAAAAAATAAATAAAAATGGAGAAAACTGTTATTCCTGCTACTCATTCCTATGTGTTTTCCTTTTTCACAACCGATTTTCAGTGCTCTGTATACCTCAGTGTGATTTGTTGCATTTAAAGCACTGTATGATCTTTTCCATAGATCCATATATTTTACCAGTTTTTTTATACAATTGGCTATCATTTGCTTACTTGAAATAAAGTTTTGAATGTTTTTACTACGGTAGGTGAGCTACTTAATTACAAGGAAGCACAACACAGAAGTTAAGAAACAGTTAAGAATTAAGATTTGCATTACATTACACCACATTTTGTAATTGTTCACCTTGTATCCAACAGGAAGATCCTGACAATCTTGAGAACAGCCGCTAACTTTCTTACTGAGGCATTCATTAATGTGGCAGCTTTTCTCGTCAGATCCATCACTACAATCTTCTTTGTTATCACAAACATCACTTTGAGGAATACACTTGCCATTTTTGCACATAAAAAAAGAGCTGTTACATGACTGCTCTGGAAAACAAAAAAAGAGAGCATAACTTTGTGTAGTCTATTAGTATTTCGAATGATTTTCTCATGGACCAGCTGTGAGGTGTGCATGTGAGATGGAACAATTGTGTACAAACTGATTATTCATTTCTTATCGATAGTATTATAATACCTTTTTACATTTCAGTGTCTTTAAAATTTTATTCCTCTCCTGGAAAATGTGTGAATACTTTAACTTATTCCCTCATACAGATTTGTTTTCATTTAATTGAGAATACTCTACGTTATCTCTGCAGAAAATACAGTTCTATAGTTTGCAAAACTTAAAAGGCATGGCTACTCCGCCCTGTGGATGCTGAGGTGTTTAGTAACACGACTGACTGAATTCTGACACATTCCTTCTGTGAGGACGTGCACACATGGTTTTTTTCCTGTTTGGCAAAACTTGAATACATCAGCTCAGCTACGTTCAGTTCTTCAAATCAGAATACTTATAGTTACAGCAGGTATGCTGCCTTACCTCAAAGCAAGAGCGTGATTTCCATCAGAATCGGTATAAGGAACTGGGCTACTGTACAATAAAGTCGTAAGTTCTAGACAGAAGAATCGGTCTTTCAAAAAGCCACAGAACAGGATGTGATATACGCACCGGGATTCATTTTCTACTCAAAAACCAGTCAGACCTCAGCAAACTTATGTCAATAGAAAATATCAATAAAACAAATCACATTTGGTCAGCAATTTGCTAATAAAAATGGACCCGGTTTTAATATAGCAAGAACAACCTCACATCTCCTTTTGTATGATCTATTTCTGCATGATGAGAATATCAGATACATTAAATATTTCCAGGGCAAGCTATAAACTTTGACAATAATTACGTTAATATAATTTTATTTTAGTACTAACAGAATTTATGCCTTAATGAACTAGCAGCCATCTTATGCTGATGGCTTGAACTTTGTGCATTGAGGTTTTGGACGCTGAGGACTGACAACACATTCTCCTTGAAAGACATCAGGAATATCGCCATGAAAGCACTGGAGATTTAAGCTATGAGGTTTTACATCCGCCTGTCTACAGTCCTAAACTATTGCTTTCCGAAAAGAGGAGTCACGGGTGTTATTTAAAAAATTATATACGAACCTGAACTTTTGCATTTTGTGTTTATGGGTGCTTCATCAGAATGGTCTGGGCAGTCAAAATCACCGTCACATTGCCACTGGGAATTTAACAGGCATCTTCCATCAGCACAAGTGAACTCTCCAGGGCGACAGTGACGATACCCTAGAAATACAGCAATCAACGACTCCATACTTTGTTCATATTTTTGACATAAAATTTTGCATATACAAGGCAATATAAGTAAAAGTATCTCTTGTTCCGTCAAGAGATACAAAGCATTATATGCTTATACATGAGTGTATACCAACAAAGAGAGAAATCAAATGTCCTGTTTGGGAAAGAGAAGTGTAACTTTTCCTGTGTTCCATGGGTATAAATTCTGCCTCAAATAATCTGTAGTCCTTTAAAAGCGCCTTGAAAGCAAGCCTTGATTTAGTTTAAAACTCAAGGAAAAAAATATGACTATAAAGCAAGAATTATGTAGCAACACTCATTCTGATTAAAAATCAAAATTATATTGAATTACGTTTAACACACTTTACTTTTGGAAAAAAAAAAAAATGCAGATTTTAAGCTCAAAAATATAACCAAATCGTAGTAACTACTAAACCCTTGGTTTAACTACTGAATCTGTAAATACCTGGAATGAGCACTGATAACTTTCTACTCTCTAGAAGTAAAAAGTTAATACTTGTTCTTTTTTTCTAATTGCTGTATTCCTTGCTACCTCGTATAGCTTTTTTTCCAATAGCAGATGAAAACATAACATTTGACCGTCTGGTATGAGATATCCATCTACATCAAGAGTTTTAAACCGCTTGTATATCTTTAGTCGTCATTTAAAAATGTGTTAATGTACTGTTTTCAACATGCAAGATGTTATTTCATCAGTTACAAACATTACTTGGAATTCAAATAATTCCGTGGTCTCCTGAAGGTGTTTTTTTCCTCTTCTTTACATAGATCATGCTTGAAAGAAGATAGAGTGGTTTGATACAGAAGCTTTTTGGTTGTGCGAGACATCTTGGCGTGCAAGATGTCACAGGCCACCAGCTTCACCTCATGTCTGCAGCATTTCACAAGTACGTCATGATCAGAAAGGTCATTACAAATGGGTCGACCAAGGGTTTCTGCTTAATGCTGCCTCTGCTCTGGATGACAGGGCATAATGAAACTGGAAACTGAAACCAGAAATTGCTTCCTATTCCTGTATTTGTCTTTTGATTAGCCACACAAGCAAAGTACCTCATCTTCTTGATGAAATTTCATGTTTTTGAATGGACTTCCTAAAAGATTTTCTAAATTTTCAAGACCACAAGAAATACATGCAGGATGAGACAGTGGCTCATCTAGCCCAGTAGTCTGTCTCTGACAGCAGCAACAGGAGGTGAAATTTCAAGAGAATGCATTTTGTTCTCATGCTATGTTTTTTCTTTACAAGTAATTAATTATTCAAATTCCATTTGAAAGACAGGATTCTACTATCAAAACCTGTATCAAAGAAATTTTCAAGGATTAGAATGATTGTGAACTTTTAAAACCTGTTCAGATGCAAACTCTGACACAGAAGTAAACAAGTAAATACTGGTTGCTCCAATCACCAGTCCCAGTCTCATATCTAAATAATGCTCTAGAAAAAAACAAAAAATGTACCTTTCAATGATACAGATGTGGAAAAAAAATAAATCTAGATTTTTAAATGGATTTCCTTAATTCAGCTTTTAGGTTTGTTTTTGGGTTTTTTTTGTTTTTTTTTTTTTTTTTTTTTTTTTTTTNTTTTTTCCTAATTTTTTTTTTTTTTTATATCAAGATGCAAAGGTCTAGCTCTAGAATCTAACAGAGGATATCCCCTTTGCAGTCACATCAGAAATCACACGTTTAAAATCTTGGTGAATTAGGTGCTTACATCCTGACAAGATGACCTTGAAAAGTCTGTTTTGGAAATGATTCCTATTCTCTACAAGTAGTTCCCTTTCTCGTAAAAGAATGCAACCCTTTCCTAAAATTACACTATACTCTTTTTACCATACTCGTCACATACTAAGGTGTGTATTTGATTACCAGCTAATAAAAAATTGCATTGGAGCAGTGCAACATGTAACAAATGTTGCTGTGGATTTCAGATTACTGAGTAGAAATTCAATAGATCCAGTGCCTGAAAGCAGGTCCATACTACAATTAGATCAGGAGTTTGTACATCCTCTGCTTCTCTTGCTATTTCTTCCTTCTGTCTTTTCCAAATGTCTGTCAAACCATCACGATTTATTTGTCAGTATTTTAAGGGTTAGCGGGCACATGTGCTTGGAACCCCATGTCCTGGGCGAGGGCAGAAGGTGTACGTAGCTCTGCCCTCTGCGTCATAAAATGGTGTTTAAAAATGCAGTAGATATATCAACACTTTGCAGGTGTGAGTTACCCACTGCACTGCTGCTATTGATATTGAATGCACAGTTCATTGATTTCCAATGAGTTTCTGTCATTAATAAATCAATAACCTGCTTCGATCCTGATCTGGTTTAAACTACACCAACTAAGCAGTTTTTCCCTACAAGAGCTTATTGTTGCAAACTGCTCCTTTCAAAACACCGGGTAGTTTACACAAGCGAAAAGCAAATGGAATTTGCAAGGAAAGGTGTGTTTGTTCCCTTCTTTCTTCAAGGATCCAGAAGTCTACGTTTGCGAGTGGCACGATGTGGTAAGGGAGGAGCAGCAGAACAAACCAGCTGGTAAGGAGAACCCAATAGCCGCACTAGATGAATTTCGGGATTTTATTTCACACTAGCCCTCCTCTGCTCTTGTCTTGTGGACTTCATGCCACTACTACCCGAGGTATATCAACTGGCTCAGCTTTAGAAGGGTTTTTGTGGGTTTTTTTCCCCCCCGATCAGTTCACTTGCTTTGACACTACTCCATGTGAGCAGTGGGAGATTCGCTTCAAAGGTGCTCTCCTGATCTGACCTATTTAATGTCGATGTGGCAGGAATGGCTGTTCCCTCTTAAGTACCAGCCTACTTCCAGTGAGCACAGAGCGAAAAAGGACAATTGGGTGACAGCCCAGTTCATCACAGGAACAGATTTTTTTTCCATGTCATATTCAGTTTTAAGTGATGCTGATGAAATCTGTTCTTTATATAACCAGCAAACTAATAAGTACTTATTTACTACATTATATTCTTTTCCTACAACGTTCCATTACATGTTTGACTCAAATGTCACATGAAAAATTTTACTAAATGCAAATACCAAACATTCTTTTTCTTACCATCTTTGGACATCTAATCGCACCATTTGCGCACATACACTCTTCAGGTACAATAGAAATGTCTAAAACACAGAGCTAGCTATCTTCTGCTGGGGGTCTCAGCCCTTGAGAGCATTTAATAGAGTAAATAAGCAATATAGATTTTAACTGCACAGAATCAGGCATGATCATGAACAACTTGCCTTTTTGGACAGAACGCTTGCTCTGTATTTTCTCTAAGTACCACTTCGATAGGTGGATGGTTCTGAGTATGGCCTAGACGTACCCTACAGACATCCACATAATGTCAGAACCCCTAAATGCATATGAATGGCGAAAATTAAACATTCACGTCTGGCTTTAGTTGATACCATTTGACTGCAGTGATAATCATGGCAGAGATGTTTCATTATTTGGTAGGGAAAAAAAAAGCATACAAAGACATAGAAAAGACGCATAGATAATGAACAAGAATTTATACACTATACATTTTTAAATTCTGTTAAATGTTATTAGCAATCAACTGTAAGTCACAACTATAGCAAACAATTTGTCATTGTAGCTCCAGCTCCAATTTGATACCAAGTTGTATTCACAAATGCCTAATTTACAAATTAACATTAAAACAATTTTTAAAAGCTAATCACAAATCAGAATAGTGATTTAAATTAACAGATCTCGCAGAAGGCCTTACAGTTAACAGTCTGAAATTTTTCTGTTTACACTACTGTTGTTATACTTGCCACATTCCAGAGATTCATCCGATCCATCTCCACAGTCGTCATCATGGTCACATACAAACTGTTTGGGAATGCAGACTTTGTTACGGCACATGAAAGCATTCTCGTCACAAGTGTTATTAGGAGCTAAGGAAAATACAGTACATAAAAATAAATGAAATTGAGAACAGTAAGATATACAACCATTTTCTTACAGAGAGATGACATGAGAAGTAGTTAGCCTGAGTGGATTCAACAGATACAACCATAACTTCTGAGTCATATGAAAAGCACCACATAATTCAGCAGCAGAAAAAGCTAATCATCACTAGACAGATAGCTAAAATCTTGTGTAATCCAAGACATAAAGGCTTCAGAAGTTGACGATGTCTACAACTAA
The DNA here is from genome assembly GCA_013400035.1 of Rynchops niger. NCBI lineage: Eukaryota > Metazoa > Chordata > Aves > Charadriiformes > Laridae > Rynchops > Rynchops niger. Next base: position 457,351 of record VXBH01003213.1, read on the forward strand.
CTTAAGGTCTGCCCCTGAGGAAAAGAATATTCGGGAAGCAGAGATCCTTCCTATGTTACTCTGCTCCTGAACAAAAGCTCTTTAAAAACTGTAAATACTCAAACTATAACTCAGCCTAAAAATGGGAAGAGATAGAATATGCATTCAGTGGAGAGAACATATTTCAATATTTTTAACCTATACCATTTTTATATACATTAATAAAAGAAAACCCCTAGTGAAACTGCGACTGAACTCCTGACACTTTTAATAGAAATGCATCTCGGAAGACTGTAAGCACCAGTTCATAGGGAACAGATGTCAAGATCTGAACAATTAGACAGCATAAATTGGAGACAGAAATATATCACCCTTTTTGGTGCACAACCCCCCTGACATGCAGCAGCAGTTTCTTCAGGAAGAGGAATAAAACTGCATGGTCACGAATGTGCTAATTTTCATGAGTAAACGTGCTGTATAATGTCGATGACACGACACACGTACTGATCTTCAGCTGGTGTGCCTCAGTATATATTAACAAAACCTGCAGATGTTAGGCTGATTAAAACATGGAAGGATCCTGGTACGTAGAGCCACATGTGGTCCATCAACCTTTACTAACAATCTTGACAGTATAAGGGTATGGTACCACAGACACAAACAACATCTGGATATTGTAAAGACAAAAGCACCAAGAAAAGTAATACCATACATATTTAACATGCAAACATACCACAGCCTGCTGTGGACAGTTCATCACTTCCATTGGGACAATCTCTCTCACCGTCACAAAGCCAGTGCTGGGGAACACAGGCATGGGAGCCCAAGCAACTGAATGTATCTGCTGCACAGGTCACTGAACCTAAAAAAAAGAAATTAGTTGTGCGTCTTGAACACTTTCTAACTGATTTTTTTTTTTTTTTTTAAGGTATGGGTAATAACTAAGGGGGGTTTATTTTAAAATAAAACTGAAAGAAGATTTTGTTCTGCACAGGACGATAAACACACTGGCTAAGACCACGTTTTACAATAAAATTTTGACAATCTACTATTTATTTCATTCTTTCCATTTATTCAAGTCACAATTTTCTGCAAGGAAATTTAATTTACCTTACTTCATGAAAACTATCCAAGAGAATAACTTTTCAAACCAATTTTATGGTCTTGTTTGGACTGACAGAACTCGTCCTCGTATGATCCTCGCATGACTGTACTCTACGCCAGGAGACTAAAGGCATTCAAAACTTGCATGAATCAGCCCCATGTAGAAGAGAACAACGAGTACCAAGAACAACAGTAGTGGGAGTAAGAAAATATCTGACAGTTCTAATGCAAGTAACTCAGCCTATTTTTTCTTTGACTGATTTTTTATTTTTTTTTACTGGGATTTCTCCAGATAAGAATATTCTATCCTAGGATTAATTTTACACTCTTTGGAACTAAACTTTTGTGCAACCCATCAGTTAATGTATTCTCTTAGATAAGTTAAATATATTTCACCAAAAAGGAGACCGTGTATTTTCTACTAATTTTCATTGGAAATTAATGAAATTCTAAAACAAATTCAAAAATTTGATTTTTTTGGTACGAGTTATGCAACAGAGACATTTGTTTCCTTACACTCATTTGCCATTTTTTTGATACTTCTGAAGTTAAACTTGATGTTAAATAAATATTGATTTTTAAAGACTGAAAAATCTGAAGTCGTCTTGATGTCTTTTATTCATATTAAAGTCAGAAGTTGAAATTATAAAAAGAAAATATTAAAATACAGCACAGATAAGGATGGGAACAATGCATAAAGTATCATGACATTGTGACAGTATGACTTGACACAATGTGATTTCCTTTTAGAAAAAATTTACACTTCCAGTCAGCTGAGCCCCAGAATGAAAGTAAAATGTTCAATTTCTTATGCAATTTGAAGTGTTTGGGAATTTGAGAGGAACAATACGCAATAATGCTTATGACTGTATATACAAAAATTTAAAGGGGATAGGAGAAAAAGCTGGAGGAACAAAACCAACCTTTGAACCTTCAAGCACCCACCACTGAAATGTAAAACTCAAATAGCGACGATACAGGGGTTTTACCTCAAAGACGGGAACTGGATAAAGCTTGGTTCTCCTTTTGCCCATGCTGGTGTGCCATTTCTATCTTCGCTGCCAGACTACACACAAATCACACAGTCCCCATGAAACAGGTATCTAGCTGTGGGTTGGAGGGGCTAGGGGAAGATGTCCCTTAACACCTTCTCCTTGAAGCTTATGCTCTTTGGAGATGCTGTACTTGTTCCCTTTCCACCACCTTCTTGGATCGCTTGGTCTCTTTCAGTAAGTATGATCTGACACAACACAGAACTAAAATTATTCTACTTACCACAAATAGCGTCACTCTCATCTAAACCATCTCCACAGTCATCCTCACCATCACAAGTCCATTGCTTAGAGATGCATTTGTTGGCAGAGCAAGCAAATTGGTTCCATGAACAAGATGAATCTAGGAATAATACCAATCACTGCATTTGTTAGGTTCACAACAGCACTGTGCTCCCTGTGTTTTCTAGCACAGTTTAGGAACCTCCACACTGCTCCCTTCGGTCCTCCCAATTTGTGTGTATTAAAACACTCAAATACAGCGTAATCCTAATCTTGGCATTCAGGATGTTACCAGGTTGTGTGAGAGTTTGCATTTAGCAATTTGTTTATTTTGATACATACATAAATAAATAGAAAAACATTTAAAACATTTACATCCTAATATCTTCAAACACTTTGCTAGTGAGATGAGGACAAACACTTTCAAAACATACACCCAGTTTCTGTATTTCACATGGATGTGATAACTACAGTGAACTGCTTTATTTTGGTAGTAGGGGAGAGATGGCACAGTCCAAATTTTCCAACACTGCCTTCCTGTTGGTATTGCAGTATTTAGTTGCATCTTTAAACGACTTCATGTTATTTTCTCTCACAAGAACAATTGCTGCTTATTTGCATTCGTACACATTGAAATTGATGGCTCGCTTCTGCATTTCAAAAATCAGTCTGCACAACTGTTCTAAATAAGTGCTGCTATTATGACCTGAAAACTGGAAATCATTTACTTTTCCCAGACTTCTTTAAGAATAAGATTTATTTTCTTTTAACTGATGACAACATTATATTATCAACAAAAAGAATATTGGGTGATACAGTCTGAATTTAAAAGTAACGTTGTAACAACTACCTCAAAGTGGGTAAGAGCAATAAATCCACAAATAACAGCTAATAGGTATTACAATATTTCTTATAAGCATGTATGTGTAATAAAACCTGGAAATGTAAACACTGAGTTACACTTGATAAATGTGGTCAACACAAAACCTTCTGATTTTCATGGTGCACAGCAGTTCCTAATTTGAAGTTATAAGATGTATAAATACAATGTAAACTGCAAACCAAACATGGAGGCATGGTAATGGAAACTGGGTCATGAAGGGAGTAACATATAACTTTCAGTCATGTTAAGTGGTAAAGCAAAAAAAACAAACACCAAAAAACCCCCAAAACAAATTTCAGGTTTTATTTAAATAGGGAATAGGAAAACTTGATGCTGCCTTTTGCTGTTCTGCTACAATTTAATTATAGAAAAAATCCGTTCAGTTAATCCATACAAATTTAAGTAAAAAGACCAGCTCTCACTATGAGCAAAACCAACCCGCATGGCTCCTCAACTAGCTAGAGTTAAGGATCGAAAAGATCTGAGACAGAATGGACTCCTAACCTGGTTCACAGTTCATGCTGTATTTTGTTCACATCACTTTTGTTGTTACTTTAAATAATTATAGCTGTATGGCCTCTGATGCAAAGTAATGTCTATTTTTTATGTCAAAAAGGTCTGTTTTGGTTACTTCCTATTGGGGCCACAAGATATTGATAAGAACCTAATTCCTCATGAGGAATCATGAAGACTTAGTGAAATCGTTAAATGCTAAAGCAATAGAAAAGTCTGTATATAGACATATCTTTAGGAGAAGAAAAAAAAACAAACAAACTATGAGACAGCTTAAAATATTGGCAGTGTGAAGTATTAGAGAGTTGTATCTGGAAATGTGGTATTAAGGACCTTTTCATATAGCTCTATATTCAATCTGTGAGATAAATGCACACTTCTTTCTGTTTTTAAAGTGCATTAGTGATTACAGAAATACAAATAAGATAAAACGCTCACCACAGTGCAATTCATCTACTCCATCCTCACAGTCTTTCTGCCCATCACAAAGCCAGGTGGTCAGAATACATCTTCCACTAGGACAACCAAAATAATTTTCTTCACATGTGGGTTTGTTTTGAACTGTGATAAAATAAAGAATGTAATGTAAAATGGTCTCTACTAGTATGATTAGGAGCCTAATACATTTCTGCTAAATTTCTGAACACTGATGGACAGCAAAGCGTTTATGTCTAAAAAGGCAAAAAAACACTATTTATATTATTTGTGTTCATAGAAATTAGAAAATAGTGATAGCTAAGCAGTTTAGGGAGCTGAAATACTTCACTTGCTTAGAGAAGAATCAGAGCAGAGCTTCAAACTAAATTAAAAGGACCTATAGAGAAAAGTAGTTCAGTTTGCAGGTTTTGAGCTCAGGTAGGTCAACTTTGCTTGTTTTTATACACCAGCTGAAGAAACTGCCCTTCTGATCTATCTGCCACCATCTACAAGATAACCTGAACGTGCAGTATTTTTGTCTTATTCACTGAGACAAACCACAATCCTAAATCACACACTGGCTGGCTACACCACCGGTGCTGGGGCCAGAAAATTAGACTTTGTCACAAAATGAAGAAGTTCTTCTTCCTCGCCTTTTTTCTTTGTAGAGCGTGAAAGTAAGTTATAATTTTACTTTTAGGAATGCTTAGAAAACACATGACATAAGCGCAAATATTAATCTAGTGAGTGGCACAGATTATTTTCAAAATCTCAAGCAAGGTCTTTGCCTGGGAAAACCCAGGAAACATAAACTAGTTCTGAGCGCTGGAGATCACTGAAGCTCTCTGCCAAGGCTTCTATTACTTCTTAAATGTACCGGCGCTATTCACCCTGGGTTTGGTTTCCTCCCCTCCTCTCTCTCTTAAAAAGAAAGTTAAAGTCATCATTTTATGGCTTCATCTGTATGAATAGAAAAAAAGAAGTGGGATGTCTCTGATGACTGGGTAGATATTAAAGAGTGTCTATGTATAGCCATCCCAAAATGAATATTTTGCCTTAATTTTCTGTAAGAACAATGACACTGAACAAAGATTGTTAATGGGAATTATCATATTCATAATACAAACAACTCTCAAAAACTTAATGTGCCGAAGTTGGTCAGTTTTGAATGAAATGGCAAAGGAAATCACATGTAGGTTGAATTGGAATAGCATTCCTTCCAAGTAAAGGGAGGAATGATACAGGCAATTAGTCACACATTAAAACGATGGAACTTTTTGGCACACATTCGAAAGGCAGAATGAAGTAATACAAATAAATGGACTATGGAATAAAATGCAACATTAGTTTACTTATGCAACATTACTTTACTGAAGCTATAGCATACTGCCCTCAAAATCTCCTTTGGTATGAAAAATCCCCATATAAACAAAGGAAATACAGTAAATCTAAGCTGTTTTGAGCTCAGTGAAGCTTTATATACAGCAAATTCTAAAGAATTATTAGATAAACTGGAAAATGTGGAAATTAGAATGAAAACTATAATCGAATATGCATCTGGCTTATAGGGAGGATGAAAGTTCTTAATGTCAGGTTGACTGTTGTTAGTGTTGACGTTCTAGGTTCCTTCTGGAGCCTGGTAATACTTCCATCGACAAAGCTGGCACAAAACGTATGAGACTTCTAACAGAACCTTTTGGTCACACGATGGTCTTATCACACAGAAAAACACAATATTAAATGGGAATAATCAGAGGATGTTAATTACTAGGCTAGAAAAAAACAGGATGGTATTTAACAACATAAAATTAAAAGTTTTATTTTGACTAATTAATAAAATTTATTGATTAGTAAATATTTACTTTTACTAAATAATAATTCTTAGAAGAAAGTGAGAGGTATTGGTCACAGGAAGATAATTACAATCTAGAGCCATTCAATTATGAAAACAAGCATAAAAAAATAAAAATGCATTTTCACCGATGCAAGGCAAATGTATGACTTCACCTGAGATGCTGGATGGTGGTGTGGTATATTCAAGAGAGATGCAGGTTGAGATGACTAAGACGATGCAGACAGATATCCCTGTCTTGAAAGTGGGAATTCTAAAATGCCTTGGTTTATTTGCCATTGCAATTAAAGAGTAAGGACATGATTACTGAAGGACGACAAGGTCCTTCTCAGCATAAGACCAGCTATAAACTGGAATACACATAGACCAGAAATTAAGAGTGAATGAAGTTCTAGAAGATGATAGCAATAACAGGAATACTATGAGCAAAATATACCACTAATTTTTAATACTATAGATTTTTGCATAAAAGCCCAAGGTGCAGGGAAGGAGATACAGACTTGTCATCCCCAGAGTTTCTTCACTAGTGCACTGTTCTCACTTTGATCAGAATTTCATAGGATGGGCCTAATCCTACAAATACGTATCAATAAACCTGTGTTCATTAAAGTATTCTCATTCTAAATACAGTTTATCGCTTCTTTATTTATAGTCATGTTTACATATTGTACTTAATATTCTCAAACTTAAATGAGAGGTTCTGAATAATAAAGGAGTGACCACATAAGTGCCACCCTTCAAGGGTAAGAATTTAATAGTGTGAATATTTCATTGGTTAACATTAGATATGGTACTAAACGTCTTAATGGTTGGGGTTAAGGATTGCATAAACCCTAAAAAATCCCACAACCCCCCCAAAATCAGAAAATAAGTATTTATTCATAATACAGCTAAGTATTTATACTCATTCAACATTAAGAGTTTGATTTGGTACAACACTTCAGAAGTTAGGATAACCCAAATAACCTATGCAATAACAGAAAGCAGATGTTAAACCCGTGATTACGAGATAATGAACACTTCTTGAGACTGCAGAAGAGTCTTGCATAAAAGCACAATACCCCTGGCACAAGGGATCTCTCCCTTCAGTGCTACTAGATAGCTTCAGAAGGCAAAACTGTTTAAACTTTAAAAACTTTATGTTATCTTCTGAAATTCACTAACACTTCCTCCCGTCATTCCGATAAAAATTGCATCATAAACTCTCATGAAAGCAGAGGTTTTCCTTCAAATTTATATACACATATATCTTGAAAATGTCTATTTCCAGTGTGTTAATATTGTGTCTTCTCCTGAAAAACTGTCAGTTAAGAAGTCAAAAAAAACCTTTAAAAAGTCAAGTAAGTTTGCTTCTTGTTTCTTCTGTGTAAGGTATTTGACTCAGTTTTTCTTGTTATTGTTTTTTTGTCCATCTCTATTTTAATAAGTTTTTCATATGATTCATTTTCCAAGACACTAAGTTTGTGATTTTTTTTTTTTTTCCTATATGTCATAAGGCTGTAATGTATTTCCCATAGGAGTGCCGAAATAGACAGGGGAAACCTAGAAAAGCAACACAACCTCCATCTGTAAATACCTCTTCCTTTTCTGGAAGCCTGAAATCTCAGCACTGGGGCTGGGACTCAGGTGTACCATGATCTCTTTGTACTGGCTGAAGAGCAGAACAATCACACAAGCATTAACCCTGGATTCTACCCTGTCAGCCTACTCAAAGTACCTCAACAAAATAAAAGAGAACATTAAAAAAGTAAACAAGAAAAGAAATACCATCCACTAAAGTAGTAGCTAATAAAAGTTCCCAAGTGATTGTGCTGAAGCTTGATGAGCTTGGCATTTTAATGACTGATGTTTTACTTAAATAAAAATGATTGATGACAGATGCAACCTTGAGGAAATAGAAAGTCAGACATTACAGTTTTCTTCAGAGAAATGTGTTAGTAATTTGTAATAATCTGAGTAATCTAATGAAACACAAAATAAAGATAGGTGAAAAAACCTGCATTCAGTGTTATATTTATCTCCATAAATAAAATAATAATATAACAAAGCAGTATTGACTGAATAAATATTTTACAACACAAATAGAAAAAAGACCAAAAAATACTAGAATACACTTTTTGAGAATCATGATATTTTTTTTTCTTTTTTTTTCTTTTTCACAGTTACCTGGGCATTTTAGTTCATCTGTATAATCTCCACAGTCATTAGATCCATCACATATCCATTCTGGCAGTATACAAAGTGAAGTCGAATTACAGCTAATAAATCCTGAAGATTTTATTCCAAGTTTATAGAAGTAAGCACAGTTTGTATTATCTGGAAAGAGACAGTAAATCACTACAGCACACCTCATACAGATTGAGAGCCTTCGAGTTTGGTTTTCAGGTTTAGCTTGAGTTTGCGCAGACCATGCAGCTGCTGGTATCCAACTAGTAATGAGTATGAATTAACTGCTATATAACAAGGAATAATCACGGAACAGATGCTACAAAGAAGCACAAACACAAACTTACTGCAGTTCTTTTCATCTGAAGCATCTGCACAATCAATGATCTGGTTGCACCGTGCTGATTTTCCAATGCAAATCCCATCTGCGCAATGGAACTCTGTTGAGGCACACGTTGAATCTGTAACATATGGTTATAAAGGATGTAAATTTGTGTACTAAACAGACTCTTCAGATGCATATTATATGTATTGTGTTTAAACCCTCTACCTTTTTAGGATGAGGCATTCAGAACACACTGTACCTTCCACAGTTAAAAATTCAGTAGAAACATAAGGTCTAATCAACTTGAAAAAAATATTATTTTTTGAGACCAAAGTGTGTCTCTAGATAATTCAACTCAATTTGAGATAATCACCGCATGAGGAAGGAGGAAACAGTTTCAGGACCATCTTTGAATCTCTCATATTTCTTTCACATAACACCAGGTTGGGTTTTTTGCCTGTATGCTTTTTTCTCTACTCATATTCAGCTAAATGATTAAAATCCATGCAGTGCTTTCAAAAAAATGCTAGTTGCTACAGCTACATAGGTTTTAGCTATATATTGTTGAATCATTTCCCCCCCCAGTCTTTCTGAATTGTAACGAAGTATTTGTTTTGTCTGCTAGCTAGACTTTATTCATTGGCTCATGCACAGATACAAATATATACGTTTTAAGACATAAAACCAATTCTGATATAAAAAGGAGAACAATTCTGGTAAGTTTTGCAAAGGACACAAACATTGCCATGCATCTCAGAAGCAAAGAAATAGAACACTAGCTGCTTCAAAGAAGAAACGGTGCAGCAGATGCAGAGAAGAAATCACCCATCTTTTAACCCTTCAATCTGTAGTAGAGATACTCTCTCATTACTTCACAGAAGAAGCAGAAACTGTGGTTTTGGAGTTTTCCATAGCCAAAAGCACTCTCCTTCTAGAGGACTGCAGGTGTAAACCAAAACTGGTCTTCATAGCAATGCACCTGCTGGTTTTTGAATTTTACCAGAACAAATCCCAGCACCTGTAATTCCATCAAAGCTATATGCATTTTTTCTAGCTATTTCTATTTATATACTAAGTATTTACGGAGCAATATTCTGAAGTCACCTTGGAAGTAAGTGGCATTTACCTTTACAGTCAGATTCATCAGAGTTATCACCACAGTCATTTGCACCATCACACACTTTGTTACTTGAAACACAGCGACGATTAGAACATGGCTTGAAACCTTTCCGACAGCCTCTGTTTTCTGGGAAGTACAAGCATATCATTTCATTTAGACACTTGTATTAAAACAAGACAAACATTCCAGAAAAACATTGGAAATGAAAACGCATTTGAAGCTACAGGAAAATCTTCAGAAATTGTTCATTTATTCTCTAGTAGAACTTGGACTGATAAACACCTAGAGAATAATAAATGAAAGCATGATGAGAAAGAACGCAATAATGACAAGAATGAAAAAAAAAAAGCCTAAGCCCCAATTTTCATTATCTCATGGTATAAAAAGCCCATGTGCTTTAAATGCACTTATTTAGACACACTTTTGTCAGGCATGTGACAATTTTTGCACATAGCACCAGTAATTCTATCAAAGAGAATGAAAGATACCAAATTTGCCCTAAACCAAGTCAGAAATAAATGGAGAGTAAAATAACAAAAAATATTATTGGAAAAATTTCTGAATTTGTGAATACCAATTCTGCAAGTGTTTTGCTCAAGTAGGTACACTACTGAAGAACATACATGTACGAATTTTACATATGTTGATATGTTTTACATATGTTGATATGTTTGAAAATCAAGGCGTTATTTATTAAAGTCCTAACCACAGTAGAAGTCATGCCACAATAATAAATGAATAATGTTCATTGGATTAGTTGATCAATAATGATGAGTCCATCATCCTGTACTTTATCAGATTCAGAAAACAACATACTGTATAAGACCTAGCACATGACAGAACCACAGTTCTTCCTGCTTTTTCCAATGCGTAGCAAAAAGTTCAGTACGGATTTAAATCAGGCAAAACGTACACTGTCACGCTGCAAATTAATTTAATCTTCATAAAATTACGTGGCGAATCCATGGCAAATTGTTGGATCTTGCAATTATGGTTTTTCAGTACTGTAGAATAAAGTCTAAAATAGCTTTAGCAGCTCAGTAAACCTCAACCCCATACTGACATATCAGATAACTTCTCCGCAATGACACAAAAGAGTATTTTGAGATTCCTCACCAGCTACAACTTTCTTATTTATTCCCCGATCACTTTCTCTATATTCCTTCATCCTACTCTCCTCTCCTAACCAAGTACAAGAAACTACGTGAAATCTGAATCTTTCTCACATGAACTGTGAATGAAATAAATGACCAGAATTAATAGTAGAGACAAACAGGTTTAATCCATGTAAGAACATAGCTGACTGGGTTTTTTTGTGGTGGTTTTTTGCTTTTTTAAATTACCTCTTATGTCTAAGCAAGATACGCACATAAACACAAATATGTAGACGTACTTAGTAAGGAAACCCAAGAAGGAATTCACAGACATAAGTAATTTACTTTTCAGTGATTTAAAGCTGTCACTTGTAATTCAAGGACTTTTCCCCCCTGGTAACTAGAAGTGTTTTGTACATTCCATATTCTTATTTCCTTTTCTGACGTGGATTTTTTGAGATTCAAACAAACCTCCTTAGTGGTCTACATGTATTATCTGACGGAATGTTGTTGTTAGTTTTGCATGACGTGATCAAAGCAATTATCACATAGAAGTTTGAAAGCTAATGGGGCATAAACTGAAGATGAAAGAAGCAAAAAAAAAAAAAATTACGAAGTATCAGTTGCTATACTCAGATGGCTGTTGTTAATTTCTTTAAGGAATAAAAAAGGAGAATGCTATTCCGTTTCTTTTCTTTTCAGCATCAACCTTGTAGTTGGACTCCATGATCCTTATGGGTCCCTTCCAACTTGAGATAGTCCATGATTCTATTAAAATGGCAGAAGCGAACTCCCGGAATTAAAGTAGACAGTTTCATAAAACTATAGAGCCGGCAGGTATAAACGTAATAGGTGGGTTTGAAACAACATGAAATTGTTCATATGGGAAACTGAAGAGATACCAAGGCTGCGATAGGAATATCCAGAAAAAAAAGAAAAGCCAAGAGTTACAGGCACACGGGTAACAAGGAGATTTCACTTAATACGCAGGATACATGAGTTCTCTAAGGTGACTCAGTGACTTACGAAAATTATTTGAACACTAGTATTTTAGATACTGCAGCAGGCAAACTCAGTTGGACACCAAAAACCTGGAAGTGATTCAGTTCATCAAAAAGAAAGAGAAAGATGGAATCTTGTGGGAAAAATGTGAAAGTAAAGAGTAGACACCCTTGGGTCTAACTTGTTGCAAGATGGAGACTGATTGGTGTGAAGAATAATGATACTATAAACAAACAGAAAATCAGGTGGAAAGATTTCTATTACACAGCCATTTCTACATTTTATAATACTTGTATTTTGGTGTTTTCTATTCACAATCAGAGACAATCTTATTAAGTATGGAAAACTAAATCAAAATTGCTAAATTAAAGCTGAAAATACCCAATTTTTGATCTTTGAAAAAGTAGCTAGCTGTGGGGGTTTGTATTTTTGTTTTAGAGACAGAAATATGAGAATATTTAAGATGCTTTTAAAAAATATCAGTCAGCTAATACATGAGGTTTGCAAGGAAATAAGTATAAGTCATTCTATCCGTATAATGTCAAGGTTTTTTTAATGTGCGAGTTGGCATTTTCTTGCTGTGCGTCTTGGCGAGCAGTTGGTATGAACAAGTAGAAAAGTCTCTGAGGAACCAATGTAAGCGTGTAAAACCAAGACAGGAATGTGAAGGTGAAACGTCTGGAAATACTTACCACAGTAGAAAAGCTTCTCATCAGACTTGTCCTTACAGTGAGCAATGCCATCACAAGTCAGCTGATAATCAATGCATTCACCATTTCCACATTCAAACTCAGAATAGATGTTACAAGTAGAATTTTTAGCTAAAAATAAAACATATTAACACGTAATTTTTAATACCTTCAACACTCAGTGAAAATGAGAAAAATGTTGTCTGCATTTAAAATATTTCCTACAGAGTTTTTGAAAACCTAAGTACAAAAAAATCCCACCATGGCATCAGAACTTAAGAGCTTCTACAGAGCGGTGGCCTGTAAGAGCACTATACTTCTCTGTATATTTGTTGATATTATGCAGGAGTGAAGACAGATATCTAAATAGCCAAAAAATTGTCAGCAATGTTATGCTGGAGTTCCAAACCAAGGTAAGGGAGCCTGTAAAAGAAAAATACACAGCCGAATATCCTTGAAGGAACATGTAGCGAAGTAGCTTAAAGGCAGTGATTCTGATGAGATGGTGACTTTGTAACTGCTGTGCTCGGGTGTCCTCTACCCTCTACGTGCCTCTCCACAGCCCCAGACTGTATGCAACTGTTCCTTAATAGATGTTTTAAAAAAACGTCTTCAACACAACACTTACCATTTACCTAGCAGGTAATTTGAACTCTCAGCTCTCTTTTGTGGCACTGTGCAGCTGCTCAGTGCGTACACAGGTCCCAGCATCAACGAACTACATCCAGTATTGAAGATATAGACTAACACCCAATGAAGAAAACCTGCTGTTTCTAATAATTTATTTTTATTCCCAAAAAAAAGTCATTGGTAGACATGTAAATTTTTTGTGTTCTCACCTTCTCAGAGTGGAGGTTTTATCTGTTATTTTAGAAGAGACCAAGACGTACATTTAAATTTTTTACTCCTAATTTCTCTTGCATATAGATTTTCTATTAATTCAGTTAGAAAGTATCACAAAATTTACACAGAAAAATTTGGTCATGAACTTCGTGATAGTACATACGCTGGCTTCATGTGTATGTTTCTAAACAAAATACCAAATCAGAGAGAAAGGAGAAATATGTAGGACAACTCAAGAGAAAGAATAGGGAAAAGATACCTAATTATTATGCTTTTTTCTTGTTTCCATTAGAACTGCTTCAGGATAAATTCAGGAGAACCAATGTCCACTATATGCAAAAGTAAAGCCAATACAAATTGAAAATGTTTCTTGATTGTATTCAAACACGAAGGAAAATACAAATGTGAAAATATATATTCCGCAAAAGGTGGGATCTGATCTTGAATATGATTTATACAGTCCTTTAAATTTTAATCAAGTTTATTGCAGCAATTATTTTTTTCTCCCCCCCCCCCCATTTTTTAGCATTGTAAGAACTTAGATCTTAGGAAAAGCCATTCTCAATTACATTTGTAGTTCATCTAGTTCAGCATCTTAGACTGCAATCTTTAGAGAAGGATGGGGGAGAAAAAAAATCAAAATGTATGCATAGTATAATCTTCCCTCAGTTAAAGTCTGGAAACCCTTGCAGAGATTCCTTCAAGCCCCAATTTTCAGAAACAAAGAATTTTAATCCCTTTCAAAACTGTTCCTTTGATTAGAAATATGTAGTCTGGGTAGTCTTATTGCCCATATAATCATCCAATCCCTCTGAATTTTACTGAAGCTTTGGCTCAAGAATCTTGACTGGCAGTAAGTTATACAGTCTAATTACACTTTGAAAGGACAATTAATTCCTTTTCTCAGTTGGAATTGCTAACTTTCAATTTTATTGAGTATCCCTTTCAACTGTGATACGAAGAAAGAAGCTATTGATCTCACAGCTAAACTACAAGGTCCGTCTTGTTTCCATCCTTCCTGTGCTTGTCAACCCCAACATTTAATGTCTTAAGTCTTTTTTTTTTTCCTTTTTTTTTTTTAAACTAATAACTCAGATCAATATTTCCTGCAAACATTCTACAATACCTTAGAATATGGAATCTTACACCATGGCCTAGATGAGGATTTAAACGTGGTTTTACCTAACAGCAATTTTAAAAGTTTTAATGATTTTGGAAAATATAAATGCCATATGACATTATAAAATAAATTATGGGACCAATGAATCTTACTACCACAATAGCAGTTACGTTTTTCACCTTGATTGTGTTTTTTCAACCTCTTTGAGATGTCAGAAGCCATCTTTCTCTCCCACCTCCAAACAAACCAGGACTTTTATTGCATTCATGCAATAAGGTTAAATCATTACATGAAATTAATATTGTCCATTATAGTTAATGAAGGTAAAATGAGTATCAGTGAAAGATTTGGCTCCTTACTGCTCCAGACACTGAGAAATCCAACTCTTCTTTGTATTTTCTCTGATTCTAATGAATCTAGGAAGTTGAAATGTTTATGATTGTGCTGGTTTTGTCTGGGATAGAGTTAATTCTCTTCATAGTAGCTAGTATGGGTCTATGTTTTGGGTTTGTGCAGAAAACAATGTTGATAACACAGAGATGTTTCCGTTATTGCTGAGCCATAGAGTCAAGGCCTTTTCTGCCCCTCACCCCCACCACCAGCGAGTAGGCTGGGGGTGCAAAAGAAACCGGGAAGGACACAGCTGGGACAGCCGACTCCAACCAACCAAAGGAACGTTCCATGCTGCGTGATGTCATGCTGCATGTATAGAGCTGGGGGAGGAGGACGGAGGGGGGACATTTGGAGTTACGGTGTTTGTCTTCCCAGGTCACCGTCACGCGTGATGGAGCCTGGCTTTCCTGGAGATGGCTGGACATCTGCCTGCCCATGGGATGCAGTGAACGGATTCCTTGTTTTGCTTTACTTGTGCGCGCAGCCTTTGCTTTACCCATTAAACTGTCTTTGCCTCAACCCATGAGTTTTCTCATTTTCACTCCTCTGATTCTCTCTCCCATCCCGCCATGGAGGGAATGAGCGAGCAGCTGCGTGGTGCTTATTTGCTGTCTAGGGTTAACCCATGGCAATGATATAAATACCTTAACCAAGCATTGAAAAACTTTTAACCTGCCACTATTTGATCTTGTCTTCTTTATCAGCCAATGAGGTTTCTGCCCTGCTGTGAGGAAGTAAAAAGACCCATTAAGCTCTCGCCAGCCTAGCAATGAGGGAAAATTTCTTTTCCAGATTCAGAGAAGGTGGCAGCATTTAATTCCAAGACTTTAGCAATTCCTGTACTTTACGATGCACTAACTCATGGGTAAAGGCATGGGAGAATGCTAGCTGAGCAAGTGACAGACCTGACCCGTGAGACCAAGCGCAGACCGGTAGGCAATGGAACTTAAGGAACTTTTCCAGCTCCAAGAGGTCTCTTAAATGATGAAATTCACTAAAACTTGACAGTGTGGGAGGGTGAAATAAGGTGATGATATAAGCTTGGTGGTAATGTTCCATCTGCAGGATGTAGAAACATTTGACTCTGGTGGGAACTCTCTTTTTGTAAAGCAGTAAAGTCTTAATTAACATCTTTGAACCATTAACAATCAGATTTCTGTCCATGCAATCTCAATTGATGACTGGTTTCTGTTACTAGACTATTAGTCTGCTATTCTGAAACAGTGTTCTGGTTTAAATTGAAATCTTTGTCACTGCAAATCATCTATAAAATTCACCGTATCTCAAGTATACAGCTAGACAAAGCAGTTCTTGAGTAAGCTGTAAAAGTAATACAGGTCAGCTATACACTACTTTACTACTGCATCCTGAGTCTAGATCAGCTGTGTACTCCCTGTCGTGAAGGATCAGAGTTTTAACCCTCATACCTAATTACAGAAACAGGTCTTTCTGTGAAATCTCAGTGATGTTACAATGCACTATGTAAAGGCTTAGTTAACAGCTAACAACATGTACGTGTGAGCCAAAGGTAAAGGTGGAAGGTGTGAAAGTGCAGAACAAAACTGTAGCAATTCATCTATGTGTTTGGGATGTGATAGGTACTGTATTACTATACTGATTATCTGCATAATTCATGTAGGCATCTGGTTTCATTTAACAGCAATATTTTAGGATATTAAGCAAGAGGCAAAGCTATGGATCCAAAATAAACATGGCAAAATAAATCTTAGGATTAAAATCTTACATACAATAACAAAGCAATTAGCTTGGTATGGTATAAAACTAATTACAGGCTCCTCATAAAGCTATGTAGCTGAGCTGCCAAGTCTAAATCCGATTCTAAAGGACTGGGGTCCGGACCCAAGAATGCCTTGAGCTGATTTAAAAGCACACCAATATCAAAAGGTATAATGCTACCCTTTCCCTCAACACGGTCTTCTGTTCTCACTAGTTCTCTTTAACTGTTTACAGTGAACTTGCAGTTACTCAACTAAAACTAGGTGTAAAACCAAAAAATCCTGATTCCCAGTCAAGAAAGTTATTTAAGCCACCATTTAGTTACACAATTGTTATTGCTGATGAAAAGCATATCATGGGACTTCAACTGACCATTAAACAACAGTATTCTTTCCTATTGTGAAAATAGCAATGTGAAAATACGATTGACTCAGATGTAGCAGGAAAGCCCAATATCATTCTAGCATGACAAATATCAGACAAAATAAGCTCTACTTGCAGGTTTGCAAAATGACCAATACAGGTATGTCAGTGAAGGACTACATCTCTTCATAACTCACACCAACACAGCTCTGCGTATACAGACCAGCATTTTAAAAGTGGCTCTGTATCGGTGGAAGAAAAGCCACTTATTAGGCTGTTGAGGAGCAACAGGCTACCACAGAAGAGTCTGAAGCAGGTAAACTGTCCAAGCTTCTAGCAGGATGGTAAGTCTTCCTAAATCACATACAAAAACTAAATATATTTTTTTCTTGAATGTTATAGTGTCTCTCTACTGTTACGATTGAAAAAAAAAAAAATGGTTTAGAGAAAGCCAGTGGGTCAAAGCTATGAAACTGAAGCAGCAGAACCGTCATGCTTGGCAGACAGATATGGAAGTGGAGAGCTTGGTCTCAGAGACGGGATTTCTGCTCCACAGAGGTAAAGGTCCAATCTAAATTCCAAACCACCGGAATTTAGAAGGGGTCTCTAACTGTGACAGAAGAGCTGTAATACAGTGACATTAACAGAGACATAAGGAAGTGCATGCTTTCCCCCCAGCTTTCCTTCCATTCCAAATCGAGCCAGCTAAACTTGTTGAGGGGAGAAGCACCAAGTCATGTTCCACATTATAAATCATCCCTGAGGAAACAGCCCAAAGCTTTCCAGTTTCCAGTTTCCACTCTGGCTAAGGCAAAGCATTTGCAAAGTGACAGGGACTTTCTCCAACTGATTAGAAAAGCAGAAGAGTGCAGGGTATGTATATACATTGCACTCTTACAAATTACCAGCACATACTTCCATGTTCGTAAACATCAATTCTGTGCAGTGATAGTGTGATCTAAAGAAGCAGCAATGGACGACCATATATTCTAAACCACTTCTGAACTATGAAAAAGTAGTTATATTTTCTTTATCACGTGCTGAGACATACTGGTTCAGAGGAAGTGTGGGAAGACGTGAGAGGAGAACTTAGAACAGTGTAATACAGAACATTCTCCAACAAAACCAGTCTCCAAGGAGTCTGCCAACTTGAAGCGGTACATTCCCCAATTACTAAAACACCAATTCTACATGATTAAATACAACTGCTGGTTAATAAGTTACAATTATTTTATATGTCTAAGGCCATGAAATGAAAATACTTGTGCACAAAAAAAAACAAATTGCAAATACGAAATTTTCAGAAGAACACAATTACCCAAACTGAAATTTAAGGAGAGTATAAGTATGAATGCTTCCCCAAAAGCCTTATAAGACATAAAAGAGTTGAAAGCCTGGTATGTGCTGAATTGCCAGATCAATTTTTACAGTATATGGAAGTAATAAAATTAATGGCTTGGGCCAACTGTCTTTGCTTATGATAGCCAACTGCATCACAGCATAGAAAAGCATTGTGTCAGCTAGTATTACTTACTCACACATCTGTTATCATCTATCAGTATTCTGTCCCCTCTACACGAACAGTTCACTCGTCCGTCAGGAGTCAGAAGGCATAAATCATGACAACCTCCATTCATTCGTGCGCAAGGAGATAACTCACCTGAAAAACAAATGATAAAAGATGAACTCTGCTTTATTAAATTTGCTTCAATGGCCGATGTCTTTGAGAGAGCAAAGATCACCATATCTCAGATTCATGGGCAATTGATTCAAGTTTTATCAGCCAGATGAAAATGTCAGCGTGCCTCAGATGCTAGCGAACTAAAGATAAACAAATGGGGTTACCTTGAATATAATAAATTTAAAACCCCACAACATTCAAAACTGCTGATATTTGACAGAAAATTATTTAACTGCTGTCAAATGAGCACAACGTCCATAGTAGAAAGTGGTCATTCAATAACATTTATTTACTTGGGGAAGAGGTTTTCTCCCATCTTTTATTAACCGTTCCTACAACAAAAAGAATTTATGAAACACCATGAAATATTTTAACTTGGTTAAGACTAAGTAAAATTCTTGAAACGAATGATACTGGAATTGCCAAAATAGCGTATCTTGCTGTGTAACTTACAACTGTTAGTATCATTGGCAACAGCAATAATGCCCATTGGCTGATGCGGGATATCAGAACGAAGAACTTTTGTATCTCCTCCTGTATATTTACTGGAACGCAGAATAGCTCTCCTCACTCCATCTGACCAGAAGATATAATCGTCATATACAGCCAGGCTGAGAAAGGTACCTGGTCCAGATTTGACAATTACCTAAAATACATAAGTACAGAGGAGAAACCTGAGAAGGAATGTTGTCACTGAATAAGAAGTTTTGAAAGTGCAAACTGACTCGCATCACTTACAGACAAAACACTTAATTCTTCCATATTTACAGCACCTGCAAAAATGAGATAGCAGCACCAAAAATGTGTTAAAAGGATGCTACAAGAGTTAATTTACTATTTATCGATACGTCCAAGTTTCAGAAATCCAGGTGTCTATTTCCTTAAGTAAAAAAATCACAGTTTAATGAAATGTGCTTGTAAAAATACCTACACAGCACACTACCTGCTTAATAGCCTGAACAGAAGAGAGAAAAAGAGGTACTGTAGCATGCCTAAAAGTCTAAAAACTCCAAGTCTTTATGAATCAAAGCCAGAAGCACGTTTCAGAACTGAAGCTTGTTCACCACTATGATCACATTAGAACCCAAGACAAGAAACGCTTTGTAATTGTCTCCCAATTTAAAAAAAATAAAAACCTCCTCAGTCACAGGCAAAATTGAGACGTGAACATTTTGACAATTTGCTCACATAAATAACTGTACTCCAGTGCACAGAAGCGTTCCTGGCGATGTTTAAATTCACTTATACAGATATAATGTCAATATTACTTATTAATCAGACAATTATAACAAATTCTGCACTGCTAGGCACATTATATATTTCTGCATATTTGGAAGAAGGTTTAACAAGCAAATACTTTTTCCAGTGATAAGTGTCCCAGGAGGACAACTTTCCTCTAACCAACCTTTTTTTCAAAATTAAAACTATTAAAAGATAGATGGAAATGTATTAGTGGCAAAAAGATCACTTCTGCAATTTACTGTAAGATACTTTTCAGAACACACTCTTAAAAGCCTATGCTATTCATATTCAGACACATTTCAGAAAAAAAGGACAACAATCATATACGTTTGTAAAAGATCTGTACAAAATCTGGCCATGCAGATTTTGCAACCCCGTATTTGTTCTCCATGATAATTGTAAAACTATCCCAGTCTGAAGGATCTTATTGTCACAATCAATGCTAAAGAAGGCAGTACTCTGTTCAGCATTCTGTCTTCTGTAGCACTGTCATCATTTTTCTCAAACTGTGACAACGGAATGGAAATTCATTACAGAACTGATCATCGTAGTTCAAGCTTGGGAGATCCGAGATCCAAATAAAGGGTCACAAAAGCTAACATCCAGGAACATTTGTTCACTAATGCTCAGAGCATTTCATTCTCCAGGGTCTCATCTATTATGTCACAGCACTATCCAAGGACACCGTTTTTATTTTAGCATCCAAAAGAAAGGGTTTCTATTTCTGCCAGCTTTTGGCCAACTTTACAGCCCTTTTAACATTCTGCCTTATAGAATAATTCTGAAAATGACTGAAATTTTTTTCCTTTTTTTTCTTTTTTTCTTTTTTTTTTTTTAAATCTTGATAGCGCTGCTGGATGATCAGAAGTAACTGAAAATGAAAGTCTTCTTTAAAAGGCTGTTCATCCTTCGGTTACCTGTCAAATCACGTTTAATTCCTAAGGACTCAGTGTCAAGCAAATTTGCTGTGTATCAAACCTGTTGTAAGTCATCTATGTTTCTAAATCTTCTGTTCTGTACAGCTCGCTTGTTCATTTTCCCAGCAGTGTCTGTAGCTCTGGACAGAGATAGCTGCAGACTCACCAGCAGGATCATGTAACGAAAATTCAGATTCTTACACTGTGACCATACTGAAATCCTCCTTGAATGGCCCCATCTGGCTGGCTCAGGAGGAGTAGGAAGCACAAATGGGTCTGCCCAATACTCCCTGCTTCCTTTTTTCTTGCTGATTGCTTGTCTCTAACAAAAATAATGATGGAAGCTAATAAAAGCACTTCGCAGATTTATTCCTCTGAGTTATTGATAGTAATCAGATAAGCTTTGGATCAAATAAGACAACTGCCACAGTCTTTCAGGGAATGCTTGTACTCAGATACAGAACACAGAAGAAACTCAATGCAGAATCAGTGATCACCATTCAACCATAAGAAAAATCGTGTTTTCAAACTGTAAAAAACTCCAAGATAATCAACTTATAGCAAGTTTTATATGAAGCGGTGGCTGGGTAGCAACAAATGACACAAAGCAGTGCTCCCACTTATGAAATTACAGGCAAAAACCTCTTTACGTATCCCATCCGGAAGCAGATTATCAACACAAACGTAATGCCCAGTTAATCCACAATCACACAACTACAGTATACGCTGCCTGTTGTTCAATTAAGGATGCAGAAACTGCTGAAATGGGAGAGCTGTTGTATATGCTGAGTCAGAGGAGAAAAGGACACAGTTCCATGAGAAACTGAGCATCTATGTTACACAGACTGCCATACGTGGACTAACTTTCTAGCACATGCAGACAATATACAGGTAAAGAGAACTAGGAAGTACAACCTCAACGATCAAATTTAGTCCAGAACGATATAGAACATAATGTCAGAGAAATTTAATTCACAAAGGCCACATTCATGCACTCCCCCAAACTATTGCAGAACTGTATAAATACTTAAGACCTCTTCTACAAAGGACAGAAACTGCCAAAAAGCACCCTGTCGCACAGGAGAAAAGTAAGAACAATTATGGTCATCAGCAATGTTTTCGGAGGGAAATGTGGTACTGAATGAATGTGAACACATTGAAAAAAAGGAATGTAGGAACGTATTGCCATTCTGCATTACAAAGATCTGAACTGAAAAGATTTTTTTTTTCTATATTTTTTTAAATGAGGTTCTTAACAGCATGAAACAAAATCAATCATATAAAGATCCTGTCTTGACATATTTCATCGTAAGTCTAAGTTGATACTAAAAATTGCAACAATATACGTACAATTTTAAAACAGGAAGGAAAGCTGAACAAGACACCCCTACCATCCCTTCCACCTGAACCAGCGAAGTCAGACACGTCCAATAGCACATCACGGGTTTTAATAGTGAATGATACCACCACTCAGTTCCAGCCTGTACTTCGAACTCTGAATAATAGATTAAAAGCTTTCTCTGCTTCCTGGAAAGAGACAAGGAGACTAGGGGCTAGGGGAGGAATGTCAGAAGTTCAATTTAATTTTAACTATAATCCTTTCTTTCTTAAGTTCTGATTTTTAACTTCTCCAGATAGCTTTTGCTTTAACATACAGCTGCTCTAAATTTGAGGTATGTGTAGCAGTTTCTCTAGAAGAACATGACTATAAAAGGGGAGAAGCCCGTCAGGTACACATATTAGGTGGACAAGAATTTGTGCCAGGATACTACTATTTGAATGATTTATATAAAACTCTTATTAAAGTCTCAGTAAGAATTAGATTCATAACAATTCTTACCATGACAACACTTCACTTTTAGAGAAAGACAGGATTGTTTTTTTTTTTTTTAAGATGAGTGCATGAAGTTAATGCATCAGCTTAAAATATGAGTTGATCTTAAGTATTTTAACTCTAAAAAATGGCTTAATAAATGGGCAGTGCCAACTACTGAAGCTTTTAAAAGTTTTTTCAGGGCTCTTTGCTCTTCTGCAGATATCCAAATCTCTTTGCAGATTGTCTATAGCAGAATGACAAAGCTAGTATAGAAAACTACACTTAAAAAGATTGAAATTAATGACAATTTAAAGTCCATTGCATAATAAAGTCATTACACAAGTATAAAACAGTATCAGTAAGCTAAAAGTAAATAACATTTTAGATGAATAGCAGAAAACTCAGTCAGACAGAACCAACTTATACAGAAAACATTAATGTAACGTTAGCCAACGTATTTCATACTTTCAAAAGGAAGACATAAAAGAAATCAAATTTCAAGTTTAGTTTTAAGTTGGGTTTTGTGGAAGAACAGTGCCAATCACTGTTATATCCTACTAAAAATAATCATGCTTTTTGTTGATTGGTCTGAATAAAGACCATATTTTCATCGTTGTCACATCTTTAACGCATAGATTTTCTTTTCATTTATTGTATCTTCAAAAATACGTTCATAATAACTTGAAGTGCAATCACATAGCAAAGGATACAAAGGACATACTAGAATACCACATTTACCAAGAACACTAAGATCCTGTTTCCATAGAATTGTCCAAGTCAGATGTAACAAAATCAGAAGTGCTTCCTCTTCAAGAATTAATTTTTGTTTCTCCGTGCTAGACACAGAAAACCAAACAGCAAAGCTAAATTTGCAGCATTCCAGCTGTTAGTTCGATTTGCAGTTCAGTTGAACGATATATTAAGCAACTCTTTAGAACAGGCTTGTACTTCTCAGTGCCATTCAAATGGAAAGTATACATCTCTGTAAATTTTTACTATATTAACCAGTTTTTTTTTGCAACTACATGTGTATTAATTACACTTAATAGATATTTATTAATCACACTTACTACTTACACAACTTATTTGCAATGAAGAACTTCATCTAATGTTACCTTTATTTCAGCCTCTACAATTTTGTGGGATTCGGAAGTATTACAAATAATCTGATTCTCCATAGCCTTAGAGATTGTTTTTATCTTTTCATTAATTCTTCTTTCAGTTAATTTTTACCAGGCTACCAACACTGGACATCAACATATTTCAGCAAACAGTCCCAAACCAACAGTGTTGTATCTGTGTCATCCAGCCACCCAGCTCAAATGGATTAGTAGATTTTATTGGCATTGGTTAGGGAATCACTTTCGTTAGGTTCCATCTTAGAATGACTTTACAGAACTACTTAAGAAAAAGCAACTCGTCAATGGAGTGAACTCCCTCGAAGCAGGGGGAATGTTTCACTCTTTATTTTGGTTCTGGACTTTTTCAGACCAATGTTAATGCGAAATGTGGACTTTTGGAAAGTTGAGAAACAAAGATTCTTTTTGATCAGATTTACAAGTGAAAAGAATCAAGAAGAGAATGTTCCCGCTATAACTAATGTATCTATACTGCTGAACAGCGAAAATGAAAAATTTCACCACAACTTCACTTCTAGTACCATTAATTTGCAAGATTATCCACACCACATGAGCCGCTTTTCAAAGAAAGAATGGATTGATTAAAAAGCCTGGAACCTAACAATAAACTATCATAATAGGGGGAACAGGAGAGGCAAAACACAATGAACTTAAATGTCTAGGTGGTAAACTATGCATGTTGTGCCAACTGTATAAATTTTTACTAGCATTTCTTGTTTCTCTACTGTTATTGCTTCTACTGCAGTTTCACAAAATCACAAGAAAGCAGTAGAAACTGCTGAAATAATTTCTCTGTGGAGAGTAGGCTCAATTTTATTTTATTTCTAGACAACCATCCAAGTTTATTAAAATATCTGCCTTCTAGTTGACATTATTTTCCTTCGGGTTAGTTTTCACAACTGATTATTTATTAGTATATAGGGAATAGAGCAATGTGATTCTTCAACTCAGAAACACGTTCAGGACCTGCCTCTTTTTGTAACTGTTCATGTTCAGATCTAGTGAGAATCTTTTCTAAGACATTTTAGCACATTCTGATTTTAATGGGGTTAGATATTCTACATTTCTAATTGTTAATATTTTGCATGCTTTATCTCGGATACCTTGGCTGATGTCGCTTCTATCCTGCCTTTGTGAGTTATTCAGCTACTTCCCAAGGTAACACTGATGTCATCACGAATACCTTCCAACAGCTGACCAAAATTACTTTGCTGTCCTCAAACACACTTGTACTACAAATAAGTATAATGACATGACTGAAAAGTAGTTTTAGATGTCAGTCATAAAGTCAAGTTTTTCATAAATGCACAGCCAAGCCTTCAACTTCCATTTCTGCATTTAGTAGTTGGAAGAACTGATCTGATAAAATGTTACTGAAGATAATGGAAATTGAACACCAACTTCAGAACTTGTTTAATTGCTTAAATACAGAATTCCAACAGAATAAAAACGTATATTCTAGAAATTAAAAATTACAATTTCTGGGAGGTTGCAATTACACAAAGGTTATAATTACTGGAGACACCTCTAGAACCATAATGATTTTAACAATCACACCTGTAGGCCAACAAACCCACAAGTGATACCAAAACACTCCAACCTGCATGTTAGACAATAAACAGACTTCTGTTTACGGGAAATTAACTATATTTCTAGATACTTGATATGTAAAATGTTACAGAATACTCAACACTGAAGAAAAGGAAAAATCAAAATAGCTCACGATTTATTGGAAAAATAAGTCTAAAACATAAAATCAGCTTTATTTACTAATGGCTCAATCTCTCTGTTCCTGAAAAAAATGTTACAATTAAAGAATATTAAAGCACTAAGCAGCTAAAAGCATTTATGGCTACAATATTAAATCCAACTAAGGGCAGGAGCTGACATGGAAGAAAAAGGGAAAGGGATTGCGAAAGAAGCAATTGCCATGTTCGCTTTCTAAACAGGAAGATCTGACAGAGCAGAATAAGAAGTGTTAAAAAAACCCCAGTACCCTGCCTATCTTCTAAGTAATAAAAAGGAACAAAAGTAACAAAAAAAAATTTTCCAAACTCGAAAGAGTATTCCAGCAACCAAATACTAGTATTAAAATATCAGCGTAACACAAAATCAATAAACTCTTACATTCCACTTAAAAGGGTCAATTCAATACTGTTAAATTATTTTCTACCCATTCGTCGTACTAGATTATTGTGGTAAGTGGAACGAAGAAAGAAGCTGCTATCTGGAAGAAAATCCATTACATTAGCATTTCATGTTCTACTATACAATTTCTACCTTTGTTAACCTAAGTGAAACTAGAAAGCAACAGAGCAGAGCAAGTGAGGAAAAGGATGATCTGTTTAACTATTTTTGAGGGGTGGTTGATGGCAGGACCTTGCTGAAACACCCTGAAGAATCTCAGATCACCAGAAGGTTGGAATGATTATTACTTGTATTATCCTAAAGTTACAGAAACCAGAGATCTCGTCAAGCTGGACAGCATAGGAATGAATGAAGAAAAACAACCGCCCTGGAAATATTTTTTCACCAGATCAATAATACAATTTCATGGTTGGAGTCTGGCACTCTTGTATCAGTAAGAGTGCATCTACGTGGTGCTAAGCAAATCTGCTGAAGCGCTGCTAGTGAATAGGAAAAAAGAATTAATTCTAATTGAAAAAAGTACAAGAAAACAATTTAAGAATCCCTGTTGAACTAGATGAGGAACAAAGGAATATATGAGATTTTTTTTTTCCTTTTCCCTAATAAATGTGACAAAAATATTAGTGACATATAATTAGTAGATACAGATGGCAACATACTGTAAGCAAAGCAAATCACTGGAATAAAATGGCATGTATATAAGTATTTATGTACATCCTTAAGCTTTAGTAATTTAAGAATAAGTGTCTGAACTTGCAATAAACTTGCAGGCAAGCACAATGGAGTATTAGCACAAGTTCCTACTTGTGAAAGAAAAGTTGCAAGTCTTTTAAGTAGTTGTTTTTAACTGACCAATGAACCTTTCTTCAAGACAGGAGTTTGTCATTTACGATTATAATACTGTAGATGAATACATCACGTGATGGAATAACATAAAAAAAATTCTCTAATATACTGTTACTCTTCAAAAATTACAACAAAACAGAATATAAAGGGGCCAGGAAGTCAACAGGAGGACAATATAAGATAGTAGAACTTTCAAATTGTGATCGAAGTTCTACAAAGGAAATACTTGAGAAAGCTGATGAGTATGAGAAACATAGGTAATTTCCTCTACCTATATTTCCTATACCTGTAGTTTAAGATGGCAAAAAGTCCCTCAAGATTCCATTTGAAAAAATAATGTGGTAGACAGCAAACTGAGGTACCTTCCAGACACGTAATTACTCAAATTAGTCAGGAATAAGAACAGATAAGAGTGAATATATTTTAGGAGAAGTGATGAATGAAACAGGATTTAAGAAAAACCAAAAATGGCAGAAACTAAACAGAGGTCATTTAAACTAGTTAGATCCTTCTGTATTTTAAGCAGGAACTCCAAGATCACTGCATACAACTCAGCTAACACTTTTGACTGCTTGTATTTAGTAACGTAAGAGATAGAATAATAAACAATTCTGCAAATACTACTGAGCTGTTATACGGTTCAATAGAGATCCACCACATGTACATCTGGAACACCATGTGCCATCCTGGTACATTACCTGACAAGATGCAGCAGTAACTGAAGGACACGCAGATCTAAACAACATGAATAATCTCTGAAAGTATGACCCAAATTTAAATAAAAAGTACAGATTTTGTACAACATTTAGAATCAAGATATAATTAAAGGATAAAACCCAAAGAATAATATGAAAGAAGGACAGACAGTAGTTCCATTTTTATCTCCCAAGTGATAAAGTAAAAGAAAAACAAACCAAACCCAAAGTAAACCACCAAACTGCCTTCTGTATGTTATTCTCAGATACACAGGTGGATTCACAAAAAAACTCTGAAAGTCATCAATTTTCACAGCAAATAGTCAGAGATAGTATACTTGAGCATCCATGTAGCTTTAGTTTGTCCAGGTTCTGATATAGTTATTGCATTTGGAAATATTAGTGAGCTGTGGTTAATTTACACAAATTAAAACAGAAGGAGAAAGGAAATGACACAAAGCTATATACCTCTTCATGCTGATTTTACTTCTGCTGTTACAAGCTCTGCTCTGTTATTTTGCTCTGACAAGGAAATTTTGTCTAAACAAAGTATGGGGAACTTCTCCTCAATAAGATTCAAAAAAAACCCCCATGTAATTCCTATTTAAGATGCAGAAAGATTTCAAAGCTTTTATACAGTACATGAAGGATTTTTTTTTAACATTAATAGATATGAAAGTGACCTAATGTACTAAACATTATCTTGTAGAGCTGGTTATTGAAAATACAAGCCAGAACACGTCCTGCATTTATTTTATCATGTACTTTGGGAGGTACAAAATCCCCAAAAGGAAGACTTCATAAAATATGAGAAACATAGAGCTAAACATGCAACAAAATCATGAGCACAGATCAAATGCCTTCTACATAAGCCAAACAAAAGGTCTACTCCAGCTGCAACTAGGAGAGCACTCAAGGACCAAAACGTATTATGATAAAAGAGTAATGGAGTGCGTTGAATATATCTGAAAACGAATAGTTAGAAAAGAAATAAAAAAAAACAGTTGTAGAGTAACACTCAAACATTGCACAAAGAAATTCTAGTGCATTCAGAAAAGTTTGGCACTGGAAGGAAAATTACAAACATCCTATGTAAAGCAGAACATTTCTCTACCTCTTCTACTGAAGTTCTATGCTTTTTTCAAGCTGATATAGATCATTTAGGATGGTGATGCTTCAGGCTCAAAACCCATGGCAAATAGATTTTGCGGTAAGGGTCTGCATCTCCAGAAGACCGTCCAGAAACCACAATGTGTTGAGTAAACACAGCATTACTTGTAGCTCAGAAGTGTTTTCAGTTTTAAATATAATATACAACTAATATTAGGAGAAGCTTAGGGAACTAATGATCTTTCTGTAGCATTTTCATTTTAAAGATGCTAAAAAATGCAAAAAAAGCAGATTTACAACGAATGCTTGGGATTTTTGTTTTACTTACATATCTTTGTGATCCATCGTATTCACACCGCTCAATTTTTCCCAAGCTGCCATCTGAAAAGTAAAGTTTCTCCGCCCTATGATCAATGGTAAGTCCATTTGGTGTCAGAATATCTGTACTAATGATAACCTGTGCATTTTTGCCCGAGAGGGTAGATCTCATGATGCTTGGAAGCTGCTCGTTCCAGTTAGTCCAAAACATTAAGCTGTATTAAAATCAAAATAACAAACAAAACCATGAGATACATTTTATAATTCAATTCTCTATGAAATGAGCAAGAAAAAAAACATATGCCTGTGTAGACAATTGCAAATGGCATTTGTAAGTAATTGTCATAATCAATGTTGAGTAAGAAAATGCGATAGCCAACATCCTATAAATTATATAGCAGTATCACAGTTCATTAACTTGTACACAAGTACAGATTTTTTTGCTTTCACAGGTCCGTTCAATTCTGATCATGTCTCTATACTAATATACCATTACTGATAGATATAAGATGCTTACAACATAAACTTAATTCGGCTAATGTGTTTATTAGCAATTTCTAACAGTGAAAGTAATCTGCAGCTTTTCCCATCTTACAACGGTGATACTGACCAAAGGACTGGTACGTAGAAGGATGATAATGGGGATTCAAGTGACCTTAATATGCTCTATAGGAGGCACAATTGGCCCCTTGCTACTGTTAAACAAGGGTGGACAAAATGAGCTGTGGATGTAATTTATACACCGATCAGAACCTGCACATTCCGTCATTGCAATCTTCATCAGTATTTAGTTGATTTATGACATCTAGATAAATCATATTTCACAATACGGTATATACTCCTGATTTGCATAAACTGTACGTGAAGTCACACACGGAAATAACCTCCTTGACTACCCACGCAACATCGTACATTCAGCTATCACAAATTAAAAATAGAACATAATAAGGCAGAAATGTAGCCTAGCTTTCCCAAAGGGGAGATAATTAAAAGACACAGAAACATCAGGTTGCTTTTCTTCCAGAATTAACAAAGACAACAGTAGAAGAAGTAGAAATTCGAATTTTAAGAAGCTTATTAAAAAAAGGCTGAAGTAGAAATATAAGCCCTTTTATTATCTTACGAGGAAATACAGTTTTCTTGAGAGTGGCAGGAAGGGAACTAAGTCAGACTACTTTCCATGATGTTGTCCGCAAGCTCCATAAACGTACATCTCTTGTTATATAATTTTATAAAACACTGATCTTTGTGATAAACACATGAGCCTATCAGTTTGCCACACAAGAAACTCAGATTCCTCTTCCTAAAGGCTTTAATTCATTTTGATTTTATTTAAACAATAAGAGTAACATGACTGAAAAAAGAAATTAGTAAACTGATTGCTCTTTATAATCTACATTTAGCTCACTTTTCTTGAAACAAGCATGAATTTGTTTAATATTCCATGAAAATACAATGATTATTTTATCTCAAATATCACAGAATCACAGAATGGTTTGGGTTGGAAGGGACCTTAAAGATCATCTAGTTCCAAACCCCCTTCCCTGTGCAGGGACGCCTCCCACTAGACCAGGCTGCTCATAAAAACATATATATCTTAATTCTGCAATTGCTTTAAAAAGTTAATACTAACATTTGTCTCCTAAACCAAGAAATCTACTGAACCTTCACGGCGTTCAACAATATTAGTTGACTGTGAAATAAAGATGGCAAAAATTTGACATTAGGCAAAAATTAAAAACTGGTAGGAAAGATATAATACATACTTTTGACATTCATCTAGAGCTAGCACGTGTGGATGATCATCTTCAGACATTGTTATTACTGCTTCCCGGTTGAAAGCTCCTCGCCGTCTCTGGTCAACAGTGTGTCTTGTGATGGAGGATGTGGTTGAACTGGTCCAATAGAGAGTGTCCCAAGCTCTATGGTAAGCAAGTCCCTCCACTGACCCAACATCTGGAAGACATGGTTACAGATAGAGCAAATAAAACTCCTTCTAACAAGACATTTGTTCTTCTTTTTCCTTGAAGTTGATCCTGCAGAATCACAGAGTAATTCAGCCTATTGACTGTCAGTTCTTTTATCATTTCACCTGTTTAGGTTTTAATTGGAATAAAAGGCTTATTGTTTTTTTCATAAATTTAAATAAAAAAAACCATAGAGGGCAAGATCACCATTAATAACCCTGGACTATATTTGTAAACTCTAACGCTCATTAAATTAATATTTTTACTACAGTGTCCCCGGATAATACATTAGAAATAATAACCATTTATTCAAGACAGCAATAATTTAGTCACAACTTCAAACATCACGTAAGCTAAGTCTCGGGCATGTTTTCTCTAATTACTTGTATTATTTAGCATTATCTTTCGATGTATTTTCTAGCACAGATACAAATTACATTAATAGGGATCAAGGTGTCCTTTTGTTATTAACTGTATAGTTAATTTTTTTAAACACCTGAAAAATACTGAAAAAAGACAAACTCTGAAGGTCTCAGCATCAATACATCGTTTTAATAAGCCACAATACCACACACTTTCATTCTCTATAAAAAATGGTGAGCTAGAAACAAAGGCAAATATTAATAAGCACCTAAAGCATATATTTAATGTCCAGAAGAGATAAATTGAACCTGATTCCAATATATAAAAGTGACAGACTGTGAGAAATAGGAGTAATTACATCCTACCGTTATTTTTGAATTACTACAGAAATGTACGTTGACTACTTCACTTATTATTTTGTTAGAAACAAATACTTTTAGACCAGAAGGTTCATGCAGCTTATTAATGAACTACAGAAGGCAAAACCCTAGAAATATAATAAGGATTACACTACGCTAGTTATTACAATTTACATTCAGCTAGCTGGAGATGTAATTTTTAGCATGCAATTCATATACACAGAAGAGAAATATGTTTGATCACACCGAAAGTGCTAACACTAAATCAAAACTGAGGCCAATAAATCAAAACTATACGACAAATAATTATTTATCAGTTTGGTTTTTTTTTTATATTTCTCTTTCTAAAGCATTTGGAGATCTTCTGAGTACATTTTCATGATATATCTGTCGAAAAGTCTCAGTGACTTGTCTTAAAGAAGAAAGAACAGAAAAAACAAATTAAAGGGAGGTGAATATATCGAAAATGGGGTTTCCTGTTTAAAAAGCAGAATTTATTAAAAAAAAGATATATTCAGCTCACATACAAGCAACTCAAGAAAGTGACTGGGTTGAACTTTAAAGTCGCATTGAAGGCAACTTGAAATTTCAAAAAATTCTACTGACCATTGCAAAGATGACCCTTCAGATAAGAATTCTGGTTTTCAAAAAGGTGAATAAGTTACAAGTATTCTTTCTTTAAATGCAATATTCAGTTGTCTTATTAATTTATTTTGAATTTGAAGCAACAAAAATGTATTGAGATACCACAAAGGTTTTATTTATTTCAGAAATCACCAACTAAAAATCAAAGACAAGCAGTTCCTTCAAACACCATGACAGACATGGGCAAACACCTACTGAAGTATTTTAAAACCAGTTAGAACCCACCTGAACGCAGGCTCATTATCAGCTCTGGTTTCTGCAGTTTCTGGGTACATCTGTCTGTACTATGAAGTGAGAAAATCAATTCATTCTTGGGTCTTGCAACCCTGAGCACCACGTGAACATTGCTTTATACCAGGGCTACCTTCTGGAATAAAACAACCAGTTCCTTCTGAGATGTAATGGAGGTATTCTTCTGGCAAAAATTTGCTGCTCTTTCAGAAAAAAATTTCTTTTGGGGTACAAACAAGACCACATCAGGTTTTGTTCCTTTTGCCTATAGAGACCTTCCAAATACTAAAATCTCTACACCTCAAACACACCTTAATTTTCTCACACCATGCATCAGGACGTGCAAAAAAGCTAGATGTGGTTTTGAGCACCCTGGTCTAGTGGGAAGTGTCCCTGCCCATGGCAGGGGGTTGGAACTGGATGATCTTTAAGGTTCCTTCCAACCTAAACCATTCTATGATTCTATGATCAAAATATCACTCTTAGGACTGACATACAGCCAGCACACAATTTTAGGCAGCATCAGACAGAAGAAATCCTAAAAAAATGATGATATCTTAGAGCCAGAGAAACACGACATAGGATTCAAAGAAAACCCAGACAGCCCAAATCATCCTAGTGGCGCCAGGCCAAGCACTGCCTACATGAACTACCCCACTCCCTGGTCTGGGCCCTCGGATCATTCCCAGGGGCAGAAATCTGTGCGGTTTAGACATGGGCTCTGATATACTTCTTGGACACTTCTTGCAAATCTTCCACTAACTGTGAAATTAAAAGAAAACTCAGTAAGAGTGATAAATGTTAAAATAAAGAGTCAGGAATGCAATTCTAACTTAAGCTACTAATTTCTATTTGAATTATATGATGAATCCCAATTTACTAAAATCAACACTCTTAGAATATAATTTAAACAAAGGTCTTAGTTATATGGTTTAACTCTTAGGCTTCCCTGTGCGGAGTCAGGAACGGGTCTCAATGATCCTTGTGGGTCCCTTCCAGCTTAGGGCATTCTATTAAAAAATCACGGAAGATGCATTGACATTTTCTGACCAATTCTACACTTTGTTTGTAATGAACAAGCCATTAGAGCATTTATTGCCCTGGTTTTACCTTTCATATCTGTGAATTTCAAGTGTTTCCTCATTTTTATTACGGAAGTTTTTAGAAAAATGTCATCGAGTCTTTGTCTTGTGGTGAAAGACAGTCCTCCGGACATGAGGATTTAGCTAAGATTTGCTGCAAATGCTGCTCTTCATTTGAAAGATGACTATAAAAAAAATAAATTGCAATTCCCTCATGTAACCTCTTGAATTTTTATCAACTTCAGTTTTGTTCCTTGTCTGAATCTGTCAAGGAATTTGAAAGCAAACTGTTTATACAACATAGCCTAAAACTCTTCTGTAGTAGACAAAAGATAATGATGTTGTTCCTGCCACAGCTCGATGTGGTGAACCAGAACACAACTGGAATGATGAAAGTGCTCTTCAAATAAAAGATGCAGGTTTACTTGTAATTTCTATACTTAAGAGAAGCACTCATTTTTTTCTACAGGAATCAGAAAGTACAGCTTCACATTCTTGAACTGGATTAACACATCATATCGCAACTCCATATCAGGGTCTGTAACTTGTGACAGAAGGTTTCATTCAAAATTACTATTTAGGAAATGGAAATTTTTACATTTTGAGAAAACAGAGTCATGGAAAGTTACGCTATACATGGAGACAAGCAAACTTTTAGCATACAGATGAAAAATGCAGCTTCCTCTTGTTTTAACAAAATGTGCAGTTTTGGACAACCTTGTTGTAAATACTTATGTTCTGATCGGAGCAGAATTGAAACAAAGCAATCAATAAAACATTTTTCTTTAAAACAGAAAAGCAGCAGCAACTTTAAAAGAAAATCAAGAAGCTAAGATAAAAAAAAAGAAATCTCTACCTTAATGGAAATGTCAGTGATTAAGACTGTGACTGAAAAGAAAAACAAATCAAAACAAAAAAACCACAACCAAATAATCTGAAAATAACCCAGCAACAGAATCAGGCTGTAAAAGCTGCCTGAAATAAAACATCTGATATCCAATTAGGGAAACGTTTTATCACAAATAAAACTTTAGGAACTGCTTGATGTATATATGCTTTTTAACGAAGAAGAGAGGGATCCTTATTAGATGATCACATCTTCAAGAAAATTAAATCTGAAACTATCAAAACGTTCAGGTTACAAGCCTGTGAATGATAATGGTTTCGTAACCACCACAAACACAAAAATTCTGAGTAAAAAGATATGCTTTTTGTTAAAAAAAAAATTCTGAGTAAAAAAATATGTTTTTTTTAAAAAAAAAAAAAAAAAATAAATCTTTCAGAGGAATTCAATTGCCTTGATGTAAGATAAGAAAAAAAAAAAACAATTAAATATAAAACAGTCTGCTGCAAACACATACCAAGTGCGTCTGTTTGGCTGCACCAAAGGTATAAATTCTGAAGGATTAACACCAAACGCTTTTATTTGCCAATAACCCTTTAGTTTTATCATGTTCCTTACTTATGTAATTGAGAACTCCACCAACACAGAGGAGAATAATTTAAAACTTCTAGAAATCTGTGAGTAAGGTGGTTTTAAAGCCAATGGCATAAGACCTAGAGAGTAGGTGCTACAGCGATCCAAGATTTAGATAAATTCTTCCAATGGAAATTACAGCTAACTTTATTCTTATGAGCATGTAGTAGGAGCTGGATGAAGTACCACCACTACACAACTCAGGCAAATCTTCAGTGTAATAAGTTATATTAATAGAGTACTTTTTGTTAGTTTATATTGTTTCTAGGTTAAAATAAACTGGTTTTGAGGTTAGTGAAGAATCCCGAAATTCATGTAAACCCTTTTATCAATGCTAATACAGGTGCCAACTGAGCATACAAATGTACCTAGAAATGGTCCTCTAGCCACTTTCAGGTGGTTCGTTGAAACTAAACTAAACTTCTATCAACTTCATATTGCCAAAGACAAGACATTGGAGAAGATTCCCAAGCTACCGCATTCTAATATGATATCATTACCAGTTTGCATTGATATTATTTAATATTTACTTATTTCACACATCCTTAAAGAATATTCTACAGCATTTTTTTTCCAAGTTAATTTCTCATTCGATATTGAGTTACTTTAAAATATATCAGAAATACATACTCATCCAATTTGGTGCTACAATTCGGGGATTCAGTCCCAAAATCTACTGACAGGATGAAAATTAGCAATTTGTTTACTCTCAGATTCATATTTTCACAGCATCATATAATATTCTGAATTAGTAAAGCATAAAGAAACTGGAAATGAAAAGAAACACATTTGTTTCACTGACATATTGAATTAAAACACTGATGGCATTAGATGCCTACAGCACTGATTAAATTTATTCTAGCCATGAAGCAACAGTCTATGATTTTCACATGAATAGCATACTTAAATGAAAGGAACATTAATACAATATGATATTAATATACAAATACTCACATTATTCACCTGCCACTGACATTCTGAATTAAATCAGTAATGGGGTGTATAACTGATTAAATATCTACACAAGAGAATGCAACAGCTTATGATTTACAAAGGCAATGGTAGAGTGATCACATCATTACATTGCCAAATGCTATCTATCACTTTTACTGAACTTAACGAAGATGGATTGCATCCCACAGATGAGACGCAGCCTATAAATATTGTCATGCTGATCTTCATCTGACTTTCCCAGGGAACAGACAAGCAACAAATCAATAACTGAAGAACGCAGATTAGAGCTCCCTCATTACTGCAAACACAAAATAAAAATACTAAAGGACATAAAGTTTAAATTATCCAATAGCTGTTGCCAACTAATGTATATATGATGTAACATACATATTCTTTCTCAGTTTCCAAGATTTTTATCTCCTATCTTCTACTTTTAAAATTCTCTAGAAAGTTTATAGTCAAAATTTCCCCATTTTGACGAGGACTGCATCAGTTCAGCTACCTTTTCCCTTTAATTTCATATTCTTACACACTCCTTTTCTTTAGCACAGTTGTAAAGCGAGAACAATTGTCAACATCATAATTTTTTTAATACTGACAAGCCATCAAAGTAATAAAATTGAGCATAAACAGCACTTTGATATCAGGACTTTGGCTTTAATGTTCAGTACTTAACATTAAACACCTGCTTGATCTTTATTGATTCTGTGGATTGGCTTTCACAATTTACCTTTCAGGATACAACCCGTCAATTGCTACACCAGACCGGTCACAGGACACAACAGTGCTTTCTGTCAATCTCTTTGCTAAAGATTATGGTTCTAGATAACAGGTGATCACCACTTGATCTGGGGTGAAAAGAATGCCTCACAAGCAATAAAGCACCTGAAGAAAAGGGTTTATAGTTCACATTTCTAACTGACTGCACAATCACAACTTTAAATAATTCTTTACTCTTCTACTTTGCTCTTCAAGTAGCCATAAAGGAGGAAGTCTTTCTGCTTAACAAAAATTCTAAAACAATAATAAGTTGGAATAAATAAAAAAAAGCAGCAAAACGAGTTCCATTGGTCTCAAAAATTAGAGGGCAATTTAATTTCTTAATAGCTTCTGTCAGTCACATGTAAAACAAATCCATCGTATATTCTAAGAGAAATCTTAAATACCAAATATGGCATAAACAACTCTGTACCGTAATAAACAATTATTTTATTATCATATTTAGCCTAGAGGATATTATTTTATGTTAGAGCCACGTAAATTTTGCTAAAATTATACCATAAATCAGCAAACATCTGTATAATTTTCTCTATCTCCTACAGAAAAAACCATGCTATATGCTATTACACATTAAAGATTATTAAATTTAATAAATAGTATAAACAAAGGCTTTGGGTTCCTCAAGGCAACAACTAGCTTAAGTTCAAGACACTTTAAATATCTCCACGGATGTAACCTTATTATTCCTTCAAACGCACTGCGGTGGCCTGTATTGGAAAGCGTGAACATTTATTGGGAACAATCTAAAGAGATAATTCATTTTAGAATCCACC
>VXBH01003213.1:494795-545329 GCA_013400035.1 Rynchops niger
TCACTTATTCCAAAAGGTCGACGACTTTAATCACACTTTCGTGAACTAACCAGCCAACTGAATAGCATATGATAGATGGATGCTACTTGTGTGCAGTGAAGTGCATCAGGCACTGGTTCAGTGTCCCCGTGGGACAGCCCCGCTGCCACCCACTCTGGAGCCTTGGAGAGCAGGTGGCCTAACAATGCTGGGGAACACCCGCACGCTCACTAAACGTCGGCTTATAACTTGGAGAGTGCCGATAACGTAAACAGGACAGAGACACCAGGAGGAAAAGCTCATCCTGAAAGGATCACTCGGTAAGTCGTACAGGGTTTCTGGAACATTTTGTTGGTTTTCAGTGTCATTACGGAGACGGACAGAAATACGTTATTCACTCTCATAACAATTTTCAGTTATTCAGGCAGAGCTCTGTAAAATTTTAACGCCAAGAAAGAGATAATTAATAGCAGCATTTCAAATTTTAGATTTTTTTGTTGTTATTATTTTTTAGTTTTGTTTCTTTTTTTTAATCGGTCACCTATCCACACTGATGGTTTTTGTACATTTTGCTTTACAGCTTAGCTCACTTCTGGATCAAACAAATGAGCTCAGAAACTCACAGTGAGAGAACAGAAACACCACCACTAACTTTTTGGTCCTTTTTACCTGAATGTACACAGAACAAGGAACTGACTTGTTCAAATGAGGAAAAAAGTGACTTTGAAAACAGTAAGCCTGTTCCAGAACTATGCCCATATATGCATATATACACGCTTTTGTCTCCCAGTTAACAGCATTTAAAAAACAGACTAGTCAAGCCATAGTAGATAGTATCATCATAATTTGCCGTGATAATCAGCTTTTAAAAGTCAAGCCTGGTTTATGTTAGGAAATACAGCAATTATGTATTTAATCCTATGTCTACATTCTTGTGGACCATAGTATTTCTTCAAATAATGACTTAGCCTTGTTCCCTCATGAGGGAAAAAATAGCCAGCAACTTGCTTTGAGGAAATCTGTATCTACCTCTAATTACCTTTTTTTTTTTTTTTTTTTGCAACAATGGATATAGCCCATCCGTAGTTATTCTCTGACAGCTCACTGAAGAAACCACCATCAACAGAAATGTAAACTTACAATATTCTGCCCTCTATTATTCTAGGTATAATTTACTCCTTGATTAGGCTTAGGGACTGTCTTGCGGTCAGTGGGGAATAACGTAACAAAGGATTAATGATACATGATATACTTCAGGAAATATAGGGAACTCAACAAATTAGAAAAAGAATAGTATTTTGTATAACTGTAAACCGTAACCCTCTGAGTATAGTTCAATATATTATTACTAGTTAACAGGTGTTATAATATCATAAGTTCAAAATAGTTAAAAGTTTCCATGTAAAAGAGGCTTTAAAAGCAGAAAGACTTTTAGAATGGGAAGCCAGCACATAGAGATGGAAGCCTTTTATTAAGTTTTTAAAAATCTCAACAATTGAAGGATTCCACAACGTGGAAGAATTTTTTTCCTAATTACAAGAGGCCGCATTATCTTTTCATGCCTTACACGTAGACTCTCAAAAAAACCTCCTTTAAATCAATACCAATTACCATTACCATTAGGGTGCCTATGCTAAGATTAAGTCAGTCTTCTCATAAATACATATAATCACACATTTTTCTTATTATTGTTGAAGTAAAACCAAACAGTATAGAGATATTAGAAACATTAACAGCAGAATAGCCTAATAAACTATTAATATTTGCTGGATTACATTACTCTCTAGAATAAAACAAAGGAGAAATGTCAAGAAATGTTCTTCTGTAGAGCTTTTTCCTGACAAGTCACCAAATAGTTTTGCATTTTATGCAACTAAGCCACAGCTGCTGATGTACAAACTTACTTCAGCAGATATTTACATCAATAAAAATTTAAGGGCAACGTGGAAAGTTGAAGCAGTCACAAACAATATTAATTCTTCATGAATAATCTCAAGTTTAACAGGCAGAAGCACCTTTCCTGAACACTGAGGCTGGGAACGCTCGGGACATACTGAACGGAAAGATCAGAGTGTGCCAGCTCCCATCATGAATACATTTCGGAGTTTCAAACCAGCAACAGCTAAACAAAGCGTGAAATCTGCAGAAATACGTATTTCTAGAATAACAACTGCTTAATATAAAGTTAGTAAACTTTATCCACCTATCGTAACAGTTATTTACTGAACAGCTCATAAACTTGATCCATTAATCATAATATGCAGCCACATCCAGAAATAAATAGAGGGTAAACCAGACTGTTTGGTTTTCACTCGCAAGGCAGCAGTTGTAATTATAAATTTTAGTTTTTCCTACTTAAGTGTCCTAGACTTAACAATAGCCTCTCACTTTCCCTCCTTTAAAAAGTAAAAATCACTGGACCTATATTCCAACATACACAATTAAAACGAAACTAAAAATCACGGGGCCTATATTCCAACACACTCAATTATAACGAATCTAATTCATTTATGAAATGAAAAGCAACAATACTAAAGTATTTATTTTTAACAGATTAAAAATTTCTTTCCTGGAGAAGAAAGCTCCAAAACTAAAGGGACCTCAGACAATATACCAAATTTAATGCTCCGTGAGAGAAATGGGAACATAAATGCCTTTTTGACAGTTAAATTGGACCCATTTAGTTAGAAAGAATAGTAGCACACATTGGAACAACTTTAAAAGATTCAGACTGTAAAAAGCCTTACAATACATCACAGGATCTGACACACTACGTTAGCAGTGAAAAGATTTTTGCCTCCTGGAGACACCAGCACCTAAAGTTCAAAACAGAAGCAGCGTTTTTCCACATAACGCTTCCTTTTGTGCTGTGATAGACACTGGCAAAATGTCTCAGTGCCACTGTTTACAAAGTTCGGAAGAAAATCAGCTCACTGAAAGTACCTCATCTTAATGCTTTCTCCTTTTGCTCCTTTGCTTTCTTTTGCCTTTCCTCCTCCTTCCCCCCCCCCTTCTCTCTTCTTAAGTTTCTAACTTCTTCAATTGCTCTCCTTTCTAGTGTCGTGCCACTACATTAAACCACCTTGAACGCTGCACTGCTTTTCTACACATAGACTGAGGCAGGCTTTGGTTAATGAATATATTACCCTCAAACTTCTACCTGTGATAAAAAAAAGGAGACTGCACTATTAGCTCAGAAACTGAGAATTTTTTTTTTTTATTTTTTTTTAAAAAAAAAAACCAAAGTCTTCCTTGCATAAACGTAAGCTTTTAAACAAGTTAGGAAAACCAAACACAATTTCCAGAAATGCTATGAGGCAGCGTCTTGTTTCCCACTGTAAATTAATCATCAACTAGCATATCATCCACTGTCTAAAGCTAAACTTAATTTGCATTTTTACTGGGATGAAAGATAGCTCACACAGATGGTTTATCAGAGAGATGGTTTGAGATGGTCTTCTCTCCGTTCTCAGTTGACAGAAATTTTAGGCTTTTTCAGAGCTGCTGATCCACAATGTCATGTTCACCAGGAAGGAAGAAGGAAAACAGACGCTCCTCTGGCACACCGCTTCTAGGCAGGCAGAGAAGGAAGGACGTCAAAGTAAAGAGCAGAAGTTTAGCAGATGGTTTGCAAATTAGGGCTTAATCTTGGATGTCATAGAAGAAAAAACATACGTTTATCCCATCCAATAGAATATATGTTTTGCTTAACGGGTCAATCCACAGCAGTAATCATCTTACGTGTAATAGGAAACAAGAAGTTTAGCATGCTGGTTTTCCTTATTTTAATTTAATTAAGGCTCCCATTAGTTGCTTGCTCCATTATAACATAAAAAAAATCTACTTGGTGAATGATATACTATCTTTCACTGACTTTCTCCGGGTCAAACTGAGACCTCTAATTCCCTGTAGAAGAAATCTCACTTGAGATCATCACATCATTAAACATAAAGTCAACTCGTGGTTTATCAGCTGACAAACCAAACAACAGGCAATGGGAGACGTGGTCTGAGAGGGGATAAGCATATAATATTAAAAATTGCATATATCAAATAGATGCTTGCTTCTGTCGCAACATTTTGAATTCCAGTTGTTTCAATCTACTTTTAAATTACTTGAAGATGGAAGATAGGTCTATTTAGATCCATAAAAGATTTGAAGTCCTTCATATATATTTATCAGAGTGCCTTTGAATTGGCTTCCAGTTTGAATACTACAGAAACTGGTTCAGAAGTTTGAAATAATAGTGTTGTTCTGTCTGGAAGTTATTAACGACAAAGAAAATAAAATTCTCCCCTGGGCTCCCTCTGAGAGGAGAACAGACTCTGTTGTTCCAAATGGAACTGGTAACCTGTAGCAATTTTGAACAAGTAGGATTTCCACATACCTCCCTACATAACCCTCTGCCTTTTACTGCTACCAATTCCTGTTCATTCTTTCTGTTCTGCTCCATTACCTCATTTTAGCCTTGGTTTTCAGTAACAAATTCTTCCGGAGAGACTTGCAACAGTTAGAAGGTCTACTACTGGTAGGGCTGAACAGAAATTGTAAAGATTATTTGGAGATGGCCACCCCAATATATTGATTTAAACTCAGTGTCACTTCCATATAAATGTTTTACCTGTTCTGTCTCCTTTTGTATTTCAGGCCTTCTTTCTATTTTCTACAAAGACTACAGGCCATGGGGGACTAAAATTAAATGAAAGACAACTTCCAAAATGTATGCAATCTCTCTGGGTCTTGTCTGGATATGGTTTGTCGAGGCACTGGCTCTCACAATCTAAAGCACCAGAAAGCTTATGTGAAATGAAAAAAATACTCCTTTTTGCAGAGTGAATCCTGCACGATCCCTCAAACTGGAAGAGCAGAGGAAGTGCATATATATAGCATGAATTTTCCAAACATAATCCCTGTGACTTTTTGTTTTACAAAGGACTATCATTGACAATGAAGAATAGGAACATCATCAAGGTTCTCAAACATTTTGCCTTAACAGGTTCACGAAGCTTTTACAACACGACGGGATACAGAAGTACACACCTGTGCAGCTAGCTTCGGTTACAGGTTAGAAGCAGATGTGGTTTAACCTATGCAAAGTGAACTGCAAGGCTGACCTTTACAGCTTACAGCTAAAGCGTGGAAAGTTAAAACGGAATTAGTGGGTGGGCGGAACCACGCAGCAAGTACCTACTCACTCCTACATAGCCTGATACTTAAGTGTGTACTTAAAGCAAGAAAGACAATAAAATATAACCTCTTACACTCTTTTTGTAAGGAAAGACTGAGATCAAAACACGATACAGATGGTAGTCATGTCACAACATATTTAAAATAGGCATTGGCACATTGCTAAGGTAATTTTAAAAATGTCTGCAGACTGGATTAAACTGTACATGATGCTATAGCAACAAAATCATGAATGATAACGAATGATTAGATAATTCGTCACCCAAAAGAATATTTGTGGGAAATCACAGCCAAGAAGAACGTAAATTTTTAAAAATTGGCAATCAAGAAAGATTAACCCCATAAAATGACTTATAAAAATATTAAAGAAAAAGCCCCGACTGAGTGACCAAAGGAAACAATGCTCTTTTCGTCAGTAGAGTCCAGAGAAAAGGAAGAATTCATCCCCCAAAAACCCACAGTGCACAAAAAAAGAAAGGTTTGGGCTATGGCTTACTATGCACATGCTACGCTGGGTTTTTTTGTTGTCGTTATTGTTCTTCCTGCTGAAGACAGTACCCTATCGGGTACTGGGTTCTTGGTGAGTTTTGAATCCATTTTTAGTGAACTGGAACAAGTTAGATAAAGTTGTTTATATGCTGTAAATCTACTTTCCCTGAGCCGAAAATGTGTTAGCTAATGGGTTGTTTATGAGTTGCAAATCTGTTCAGTGAGGTGAAAATTTGTCAGATAATGGGTTGTTTATGAATTCTAAATCAATATTCAGTGAGTCGGAACTATGTTAGATAATAGCTTGCGTATGGGTTGTAAATCTGTTTTCAGTGAACTGGAAACATGTTAGATAATGGGTTGTTTCTGGGTAGTAAATCTGTTCTCGGTGAGCTAAAAACATATTAGATAATGGGTTGCTCGTGAGTTGTAAATCTGTTTTTAGTGATCTGGAAACCTGTTTAATAAAGGGCTCTTTATATATCTTAACTCTGTTTTTAGTGTGCAGAAAAGTTCAATAATGTGTTAGATTTGAGTGGCGTATCTGATTTCAGTGAGGTAGAAAGCCATCAGCTAGTGGATTCTTTATGAGATCTACACTTGGTGAACTAAAAGTCTGGGACAATAGAATCTTGTATGTAAAGTACTCCATTTTCACTATTGGAGTCAAATACTGAGTTAAGATTTACAGGATTTGTAGGCTTCAACTTAATGAGGTATAAAGGGGTTTGTAGAATTTTTAGAACCACATTAGATCTTTCCGTTGTGGTTTTGAAACTCTTCCTAACAAAGAAAAACTTGCTACAGAGGTGTACTAATAATTTTGGAGGAAAACATAGCAAAGTGAATGTCAAAGATGTTAATTTTTAATCCTGCAATGAAACACTATTACTAAAATCTCTCAGCTGTATTCCATTTCCTAATTTCTGTGTAATCACGTATAGTTAACATTGAAATCAGAAAAGTTTAGAATTTTACACCTTCCAGTGAATAGAATCACTGCTGTGAACCAGTCTTACCACTGCTTTTTCCTTTATAGGTATCACTGTTGGTCAAATACTTCCATTATATCAAGCAGCTTCATGAGCCATTTTCTGTTTACAGCGAGAGAAAATAATGTGCAGACTGTGGAAAAGAAGGATATGTAGTACAAAAATACCAGTTTAAAATGAATGACTCAACATAAAGAAAAGGGGTTTAATACAGATGAAGGAGAACAATAAACTAACACATACTGGAATGTGATATCCCTTCTCATTTACAACGAAAAAACAACTGAAGCATTTCTAGGAAAAAAACATCATTGTTAACAAACACATTCCAAGCATATACGGTAAATTTTTTGCAAGGATAGAAAATTTCATCTGACATTCAATTATTCAGAGTGCTGACTCTGCTAATGAAAAATGAAATCGGGCATATTAAGAGTACAAGTAGAAACACTTCCTAACAATTTCTTAAAAGTATAATTCTCAACTACGCTTTATGGAATGTCTTTAGCTCTTGTACAACAACCTATTATAAAGTAATGAGGAATATTTTATTGTTCTTTTTTTTTAAAAAAAAACAATTTGTATCTGCATTGGTGCTTTACCAGTATTTCT
This sequence comes from Rynchops niger, assembly GCA_013400035.1. Classification (NCBI taxonomy): domain Eukaryota; kingdom Metazoa; phylum Chordata; class Aves; order Charadriiformes; family Laridae; genus Rynchops; species Rynchops niger. The sequence continues at coordinate 502,055 of VXBH01003213.1, forward strand.
TTCTTCTTTTTGTCTGTTTTAAATGTAAAAATTTCCAGTGGCTTTTCATATTATACTTTTAATCTCTTCCTATAGCACCAGAGTTAAAATAGTGCTTGTATGTCACCACTGCCTATTTCTGGGAGCTGTTTGTGTCTGTTGTATGGCTAACATCAACTCTGAATCCCTAGGTTTTAATGGTTTCCTGGGAGCCATGCGAACATCTGACAACATTATTTAGTTTCTCTTTAGCATATCTTAATACATTATCATTAATTCCTCTAAAATATGCACACATAAAAACTCAAAGTAAAAAAATACAAAAAAGGCCTTGTATCATATTTGAAAAAATGCTTTTCCATTCATTAGTGTCAACAGTTTTCATGACCACAAATACCTTCCCAGAAGCACAGTGCAGAGGTACATGATGATTCAATTATCAGTGTCAGTAGTAGAATAATATTTTGTCAGTTTGCAGCTGTTTCACTTTCTCTTTTCTGAAAATATTTCCATTACCATGCAACAGCAAAGGGCGATATATTGCACATCAAATGTTATTCCATTTTTCCTAATCATTTTCTTTGGTCTTGTTATTAAACTGTTTGACCCTAACCAATAGCTAAATGTAGCACTGCCATAGGCGGAACGACATACGACATCAGAAATTCAGATGGGAATTACCCACAACATATGGAGCAAAAGCTATACAGCACTTCAGACATTTTGGAAAACGGTTACCGAAACAAACTGTGGCCTCCAAAAAAACCAGACAGTACTCAAAAATTACGAGGAAGAGAAGAAACACAGTAAATACGTGCATCAGATATCTGGCTACAGATGAATAAGGTTTATTGCTTATTTAAGAACAATTAAATTGGAACAGAAATGAAAGATAGCAGAAGTTTTTAGAATACGTATTTTTGTAGCATGGATTTTGGGATGTGTAGAATTAAGGATATATTTCTTACATATCCGCAATTCAGATTTTCCTTGAATTCTAATTTTACCATGACAAGCCATGATAACTTTTTATGTACATCTAAAGTTATGTTAGACTTTGTTGATCAAGATTTCAGTGCCAAATCCTCAGAAGATTTTACTGAGCTGCAAAATATGTTTTGTGTCTTGTCCTGAAGACTTTGCTGATGATACCGGCGTCAATTCCTTGATAGCAGTGTCAGGCTTCAAGTTTTCAGAGGCTAAGAAAATGTCAAGTTTCATACAACTCCTCCTACTAGTGTGGTGAATGAAGGCATAGTAAACACACGAAGCTGCTGAGTGAGCCTCTATTAAAATAGACAATTTTGTAGGCTGAAATTTGCCACGGATTGTCACTCAGCACAAGCCACTTTTCTTGTGCTCCCTACAAGAAAGATGAGTCAACTGGACACGCTAATATTTCATGCTGATGAACTGTTATCTCAGCAGAGGTATCTTACAGAGGTATCTTTATCCCACTAACTAGAAAAATAAACAACCAGTAGGTTTGTGGGATAAGGAGACTTTTTCCATTTCTAGGTATTGCACAATGAAATTTTGTTTCAACAATAAAGCTCCTTAAAATCACAGTAATAAAAATTAAGCACCGTCATTATTACTTCTATTTTCTAGTAATGTGCTTCACACATCGTAATATTGTTATAAAACAAATTATTTTGAAGTTGTAATTCTAAAAATAATGTTTAAACGTATCTTATAGAAATAAATTACAATAATTGTGTCATATACTTAAGCATGGCAAAACTTTATTGACTCTTTTCCTCTATAAAGTCAAGCACTTATCAACTTTTCCCTTAATAAATTTTATTGAAACAAAATATGTATTTTGGGAAGTAATTTTTTTACTTACTTTCAATTAGCACTTTTCTGCCAGCCCAGTTGTCTTTAATTACTTGTATATTTCCAAAGTGTGCATCACTGAAGAATATGCGATTCGTACCTCTTCCTTTCAGACTGTAGTCAAAAGCAAGAGCTATCACATTTTTGAAGTACTCTGGATTTTCATATGGCCTTACTGGGGAATTTAAGTTGGTTTCATCTGAAAGATGTATACTCTTAAGTATTGTCCTTCCCGAGTACAACAGGTAACCTTCATGTCTCAGGCAAGTAATTCCATCTTCTGCAAGATAACCATGTGCACAAGCACACGTTCTCCGTGCATTTCCTCGATAAAGGCAAAGTTGATGACATCCACCATTATTCTTGGCACAAACGTTAGTACCTGTACAGAAAAATAAATAAATCTATCTTTTGTAACATTACGTTTAGCTAACTTAAATCAAACCAAAATTTTATGTATTCTAAGAATTCTCCTCTTAAAACTGTTTCTACAATATTCCCAAGTAAAACAACGGCCAAAACAGTTAAGAATGTAACTTTAACCACAACCCAAAGACAATTTTAATGAATACAGTTAGTGAGGAAATATAGTTAATGTTCTTTCCAATCCATGAGAGTGCGTATTTTATTAATAGCAAGTGGTAAAATGGGTTATTTCTCCATAATCAGCTAAAGACTGTTTCAAGTGCTTCGAAAGTTTTGGTTTTTTTTTTTATTTTTTTTTAAAACACCTGTTACTGCCAAAAAAGTCTAATTTACATACCATCAGAACACAGCACTGATGTTCTGTATTCTGATACAGATTCAGACAGACTGAATATAGACAATTTCTATCAAAATGAAAACATACATCTCGACATGTACAAAACTGTGTCAATCCAGTTCCCTGTTTTTAAGGAAGACATTTCCCTAACATTTTGTTCTAATTTCCTTTAAAACTTGACTTTAAAAACTTACTCCCTGAAAAACGTATACCATTAAGAAATTATTTCCAAATTAGTAACTTCAGTGACTTAAGCTACACTTGTTGCAAGCAATATTTAAAATTATAGTAATTGTCAATAATTAGGAGGTATTTTCCTTTGTCATTTTTGGACTATGTATGAACGACTATTATAGTTTGTTTAGATAATTTATTTTCTGTTTCTGACAGCACTTTCCATATAAAAACTCAACTCTTTCAACATAGCCATTTTCCCATTTCTGAAAGTCTTCCACATAGTAAAGCAGAAGAAAACATTTTAAATAGACTGTTTTCAGGTAGAAAACCATAATAATTCTCAGGGAATACGTAGTATCTGAAAGTACTGTTGATTGTATTTTCTAACTGCTACATTTCAAGCTGAAGACACTTTTAAGAAAAAATAATGGGGGATGAGAGTTAACTTGCTCTTAAAATTAGAAACATTGCATTTTTGTGTTCCTAGGCAAAAATACATGAGACATTTTCCTCTATAGTTATGTAAAAACATTTGAAGATTTAGCTGCATACATTTTTTGGATTTGGTTTGTTTTAAAGATTCTTTTAAAGTTGTATTAGGCTAGAAAAGTTAATATCTGTTTGGAAGGATGAGAGGTTGAGAAGAGAAAGGGAAAATATATGAAAGAGAACCTCAAGCTTCTAAAATCTCTCTTTGAAAAAGTCAATGCTTCCACAGTTCACCAGCTGTAAAGATCTTTAAAACTTGCCAATTCTAAACGCAGTGTACTTAGGACACCTCGTCGCACACATGTAAAATAGCACTGAAAGATAGGAATCTGCTTGTGAATAGCACTGCAGGACTGGCTCATCAGAAAGGGTAAAACAGGTGTTTGAAAAAAAAGCATTTATCACAATCAGCACAGGTTCTCGGGTTTTCGGTTGGGTGGTTGGTTTTTTTGTTTGGGGTTTTGTCTGTTTGTTCTAATAATAAAAGTTCGGGAAGCTAGCTCATTACAAGTTTTTAAAACAATGTTAACTACTTCTAGTTAGATGAACTTAAAAAATATATATATAATAGTGTGATATAGAAAAACATTCCAAAAATATTTTTCACCTGTTTTCCCTTTTGTCCTTCTGGCTCACTGACAGCCCCTCCCAAAGACATTAACCATTTGTACCCTAGTAAAATTTGAAAAACGTATTAAAAAATCATTCATTTATGTTTTTCAAACTAACATCAGAAGATTTGTAGGCTCAATACCCATTTCTTCTATTGCTCATGTGATCAAATCTTTAAAGCTATAAACAAAATCATTACATTCAAAGAAGCATTTTTTTATCCAATTGTTCTATTTTCCTAATTCTATAATAAAGCCCTTCCAAGCAAGCAGACATTAACTATTTGTAGCCTAATTAAAAGAATTGATAGGTTTTTGTGTGGATTTTATTTTTATCCACAAAATGTGATGCCCAGAGTACTCTGAAATTACATGCAGAAATTCTTAGCAAAATTAATATGCATATGTTTGGAACGTGATTTTTTTCAAAACTATTTAAATTTTCCTTTAGAGAAAAAATAGAGAGCTTTTCTTATTGATTGTTAAAGACGTTTTCTTTCAAAATGCAAATTTCTTTTACAAGTCACATTTAATGTGGCTAATTTAGGAAAGACGTATATAAAACAAGCAGGATCTTTGGGTATGTAATGCTGTGATTAAAGCAACTTTTGAGCACTACCAACACCAGACATATATTTGTATTAAAAAGTTTATCTTCTATTATAGAAGCATTTTCTTTTCTCTCTTTTTGAATACATTTATAGGAAATTTTGTCTGGATTGAGTGATAGCAGTTTGTTCTGAGGAAATCGTAATCATTTTTGGTAGACTTCTAACCACCTTTGTCCACTGAAACAAGTTTTTCAAGGTCTCTCCAAAACCAGAAATTTAGGAGGTAAAAGACAGCTAGAAGCAAGATTATTCTTAATCAGGTAGTAGAGAATAAAATGTAACCATCAATACTATAAATCACTGAGAGTATACGATAAGCTTTGCCTCTTGAATTCACAAATAAATTAAATATAATGGAAATCGGGTAATACCCAAGTAATTTCAGAAAATAAATATTTGAGACACAGAGGCTGGGAATTTCTAGCTGTGGAAAAAAAAAAAAAAAAANAAACCTGGTTTGCTTTCCAATAGAAATCCAAGACTACCAGAGATTACTGCTCTTAAAAGCACAGTTGAAGGTCACTCTCATTCCTAATGCTGTTTTTTCTTAAAAAAAAAACCCCAAAAAACAATAAAAACAAAACCAACAAACTGGGAATGACAGGAAGCGTTTTGGTTTTCGATTTTCTCCTTAAAACACTCAGAAGAATTTTAGTAGAATTTGTACTATATATTTTCTTTAGTACATTAGTTTTAGCTTAAAAAAAAAAAAATACTTCAAAAGTAAAGAGTGGAGATAAAATCAGAGATTACTTAACTTTTGGTATGCTTTAATATACATAAAAAGTAGGTGATATTAAAACAATTAATAGCATCCTTAAGAACAGCCAACCTTTCTCTCGTGCTCTATTAAAGACTTTCACTTCCTTCAGGTTTATTCCAAGGCCAGTCCTCATGGTCACAGCATCCGTGGCCTCATTCTTGTGGCCTCTTCTAATAGAGCCATTTGCATGTGCTCTGCCAAAAAAGTTGAAGATGTCTCATCAACAATCCTCAACTAATTAACACCAAACAAATGACTGAAGGGCAGCGGAGAGTTCGCCTAACAGAAGGTAAAGAAACCTCTTCTCATCTATGACACTGATACGCTTTAGCTTTCAGTCTCGGAAACGCCCTTTCTTTGGAAATTGCATAGCTTTCTGCGATCCTTTCTGTGACCTTGCTAGGGAATGGCTAATCCTAGAAAGGTGAAGCACCTGGCACTGAAATAACATTTTGAGACTCAAATACTTATGAAAAATAAATTACCTGTCAGACCAGTAGATGTAAGCTCCAAACACCGCGACTGAAAACATATCCACATTGCTCCCTGACAGCACAATCTCCCGATTCCCTCCACTCTCAAGGTCAATTCTTTCTATCTTGTCGGTACGAGCATCACACCAATATAATTTATTTTCCTAAAGATTAATTTTAAAGGAAATATCAACAGTCTTGTCCCAGTATTTCATTAAGAGTTATTAAGATTACATCAAAGTGGAAGACCAGCTGGCTTTAATGAAACATAACAAATACTCTACATTTTAACATATGCTGGAAGACAGAGGAACTAACCTCATAGTCGATGGAAATCCCATTAGGCCACGCAATCCCCAGGCTCACAAGCAGAACCTTCTTAGAGCCATCTAAGTGGGCCTTGCCTATGCAGGGGCTCTGTCCCCACTCTGTCCAAAATAAATACCTAAAATGTTATAGAAATGGCCAATTAAAATACCGTCAAAATAAGAGTTGAAAATGCGTAGTACTGTACACTACAATTGCAAACAAAATGCACCATTACCATTAAATAGGTATTTAAAAACATGATATGGCTTATATCTGTAAATAATCTTTAGAGATTAAATGTATCATAATACTTGTTTCATAGAACGCTTTGTTGAGAGATTTTTTGGAAATGACACATATGAAGCAATTCTCAAAGCTGTAATTGATCAGTCAATATGCAATTCTATTCCTTAAAGAATTCAGCTTTGCACTTGGGAAAATAAAAGCAAATTACAAAAAAAATTACTGGAACAGGAGCTCTTGCATCTAATTACTAATGAATGTTGTGATAATACAAGAGATGGATGTCTAATTTAGAAACAGCTTAAATACGAAGCAGTGAGGAGCGCTGTGGGAAATGGTAGAGCAAAGGGATTATATCTGGGTAGAAAATAGTCTTCCTGTTCCTCCTAATTCACATAGGAAGAATCTGCATCTTACTTACCTAATTTATATTGCTGTACACTTACTGGCACAGTAACATCACTACCTCAGGGTAAGACGCCAGGTTAAACTGCTGCCTTGACCTCCTACTTCTCAATCTGTAGCTTTAGGTATAACAAAATGAGGCCCCTGAATCTACACAGACCACGTCCTCTACTGAACAGTAACCTATGGAATAGCTTTAAGTAAATGTCTTTGTATCTACAAATATATATACATCCATGTACATGTACATGCATTAAAATGTATTATAAACACACACACAAATATATATAGATCTATTCTGAGCGAGAAATCTCCTTCTAAGATAACATAATTGAGGTCTAGCGTACTACTAATCGCCTAAGGAGAAGGATTTTCATAGAAAATGTTCGTAAGCAGGCACTAAAACATTCTTTAATAATATGCTGTACACAAAGTGAACAGAACATACAAAACCACTCTCCATTGGTTTTCCTCTGCGTGGCATGTATACAGTAGTCTGTTTTTAAAGATCACAAAAGTCTTCTGTGCGTTACTAACCCATTCTATCCCTCAGTCTGGCGGTATCATGCCAATCTGTTGTTAGATTGGCTTGGATGACTGCAGATACGTGAAATAAAGAGGGATAAAAATGGGAGAGGGGAAAAAAAATTGTATCCTGTAATTAGCTCATCAAATTTATCTTCTGAAATAATGTCCACCTTATTTTGGCTCTAATTATAGGGCTTATTAATTAAATTGATCTCATACTCCTTGACATAACAAACAATATTATGAATACTAACTGTAAAACTTATACTACATTAGGAAATTGAACTTCTACATTAGCTAAATTAAAAATATGTTTTGAAAATGTTAAAGTAGACAGTATTAACCAGCTGGATATCAACAATCACCGTTTAAGTTTAACACAACTTTAACCAGAATAATAACAGCACCTCTAAACAGATTTGAACTTGCTTTTGGGCATCTGGTAAGAGGTACTTTCGTAACTAAACAGGACATCAACTAAATGTCAACTACCGAAAGGTAGGCATTCAATATACTTGAATTAAACATTCCGTGCTCTTTCCTTAGACTTGCTACTCTGAGGAAAAAAAAAAAAACAAAACAAACAAAAAAAACCACCAAAAAACCAAACCATAATTAGCAGGTTAAATGAATCTATAACCCCCCCAAAAAAATCCTGAATAGCTGCCAAAAACGTAAGGCAAGTTACTTAATCCTATCTTAGTGGTTAATGATTATAAATATATGATATATAAACTTACATAAACTATTAATTAGTATAGAAAAACTTGATCTTCCCATACCTTCCCAAAAGCTCTGTGAAGTACCATCTAAAACACTTGTTTCCTGGACCTTTGTAGGTAGCAATACGCTACTGACACGTTTGGTGTATATACTGCAATGTTAGAATAACTATGACTCCCGTTATTTTGGAACTATCCCATATATAATTTACATAGTTGACATGGAGATGCAAATGGCGGAGATTCCATGCTGGACTAGAATCAAGTTTCAAAAAAAAACTTCTTTGGAAAAAATTAAATCAAGAGTTTGAACCCCCTCTCCCCCAAACCCTAAACACAAATGAAATTCCTGGAATGTTTTTCAAGGAGGTATCTTCAAAGTCTAAGAATTATTTCAGTATGAGCTTAACTCCATATTTCGATTACAATTCTGAGCTTGATCAGAAAACTGTTATTTAATTGGGGGAAAAAAAAAAAAAGTCAGACATGTTGTATGAATGAGTATAACTGATAAGGGACAAAGACACTCCTTTGTAGGACTACACATTCTTAACTTTTTCCTTAGTAACAATAAATAAAGTTACCAACCAGCTGAATGCTGGCTGCTTCATATCTTGGTACAACTGTCAGATTCAACGAGATCTAATAACTGCTATTTTCCTCTCCATTCTTATAGCTGTCAACTCAAGCTTCAAGAGAAATGAAGAATGTGAAGTCAGGGCAAGGGGAGAGAAGAATATCTTTGAAAGTTCTGCCTCATAAAGGGAAAGAGATACGACACTAATGGAGAGGGTAAAATGGCCTTAATCTTCCCACAGAAAGGTATAGCTGTACTTCAGTAGCAAAACATTGCTGTCCTCCTCAAGAAACTTTGATCTCAAGATATCTAAAGGTATCATTTTGTGTCAGCACAGTATTAAAAAAAAAGAGAGATGAAGCTTACCCACCTTCACAGAAGATACACCATTCTACCAGACACGTAAAATAATTACTAATTGTGGTCCTCTCAACCTCCTATGATTTCTCAAGTATTCTAAAAACATCCAAAAACTAACTATAAAACTCAACCAGATCAAAACATCTAAGGAATGTTTCACAACTGAATTCATTTCTACATTTAATATTTCTCCTCATTACTGTTTTTTGTTTCAAGTTCAATAATTTAAACCCCTTCAAATTACATTTTACCCACGTTTTATTAACATCTGCTTTCTGGTGGCACTACACTATTTTAAGACCAAAGGAGATGGGTCAGTGGCATCTCTTAATAAGCATTAACTTAAAAGCAGGAACTGTTTCTTTCCAAAGAATCATGTTAATATTGCGGGCTATTATTTCATCTGCTTATGTGCACACCTGTCATTTTGGCAAAATAAAACCAGGAAGTGTTGAATCAGAAAGCATCATGTGAAAATGTTGTCATTAAAATAAAAAAATCTGCACTTTAGTAAAAAAGCAACTTTTCTGTCAATAGCAGAATTAAATATTATTCTGCCAAGGGTCCTCCAGTTACTCTTCCTTATAGCAATTGTTAAACGTTGTATCTCATCTACAGTCCATCTTCCCTCTCTAAAGACTGTAGAAGAATTGATTACACTTTTTACCATTTCTAGCTGAAAATAATGGGTTTATGTAGTTAATATTACTTTAATATCTAAGTTTTGTCCAGAGAAACTGCATCTGCTGCACTTAGGGCTCACAGACGTCATGCCGGCTTTTCCTTTCCTTTGATGTGAGAGGTGAAAACCTATCTGTATATGTGTACAGCAAATGCATTATATACATATTGAGGAAAATTACATTATAAATTAATTATTGTTTTGAAGAAGTTTGATCTACCCTTCTGGTCAGAAGAATTTTATCAAGATTCTGTGTATTTACCTTCAAAAGTTTTTTAAATTTTTTTTTCCCTAACAGAAGACCACAGCTATACTGGTACATGAAAGACAAAAATATAATAATTAATTCAACCAGATCCTGACCAGGATCCGGAGAAGATCCTACCCTGAAGAACAGCATTAATCCTAAACTGTTAGCAGATACTGCCAAGCAACCAGTGCTGCTATAGGAACACGGCTGTAATGATTTGTGGCAAAAGCTACTACATTATGCAGAAAATAAAACCAGTTATTGCTTTCACCTTCATTCTAGTCTGAAAAATACACAGACCACTATGTCTAAATTCTCATAGCAGAAATCATGGCAAAGATCCAAACGGCATTTTGCATCGCTGGTATCAATCTGGCCTCAGTGAGAAGTCAGAATTCTTCATTACTATGGCTGCAAACTCCTCTGAGTACAGAGACTGCTTTCCTGAAAATGGCGAGATACTGATTAGATTGAATCTGGGGGAAGTGAGCTACAGTGTCATCTCTGGCTTTGGGGGCAGGTAGTTACTCCAATACTTCTTTAAGGTTTTGATACACACCATTTCACGCTTCGGTTTTAGCGGGGTAAGTGTAGCAGTTAAATCCACTGAGTCTTGTTTATATGCCTTTTCCTCAGAAAGTACATTTCCTACTCCCATGAAAAAAAGATGGGAATTCTTTGCAGAATTTACTGCTTTTGTCTTAGTTGTACCTCTGCTAATAATAGCTTTGGAGCTGAAAGGGGACAGAAGGTTTTCTGTCTCTGTTAATGCTGCAGCGTAGTCCCTACTCTCAACAAACAGTTGGATGAATACAGGTGTCATTTTTGACAACCCTTACTCTCCTACCCACACGCTTCATCTCCTGTTACTTTCAGCCACCCTGGCCAATCTCCTTGGCGGCTGTAGTGGGATGTTACATGCTACCAGAATTTATAACTACCGAATGATTTCATCATGATGTCGAGGTCTTCATTAGCTAAATGTGACTTCCTTGGGTCTGCTGGAAACTTAAGAACAGATTTAAGCATGCTTCGAGCAATGTCTATAACTTCAGTTGAAATGATTTTCGTAGAACATTAAAACTGTTTTTCAAAGAAAGTACAGTAATTATGTCACGTATACAGAGACCAATGAAAAAACTCAGCATACGATAAGAACACCACTTCCTTCCACCCATGCTCAGTTACAGTACGATAGTTTCACATACAATCCTGTGGGGTTTTATTAAATGCTTATTTATTAGAACGAAGGCCTTGATTTACTTATTGTAAGAGCTTCAGCGCTAGCATGCAAACTTTAAAAGAAATGCAAGTAGCCATGGTCATGTTACCCTTTCTCTGGGTGTACCGCAATAGATCTTGGCTGGTCCAAACCCTGGGATAGAATTACATATCGGAATGAGCCGTTGAGCCTGGCAACTTCAATTAAGTTGAAGCCATGATCCGTCCAATATATGTTACCTAGGAAAAATACCTTGAAGTTACTGGAAAAAGAAAAGACTACTGCAAAGTGTTTAAATCTTAAGTGCGTAAGTTAGGACCAGAACATAACTGCTGTATTTTAACTTATATGTATTTATACTTATTTGTAATTTTTAGTCCTATTCAGCCTTCCATTTTAAAATATAAACCGGTATTCACGGTTGTCACCGTTGAGACAGTCCATGTAAGAAACAGTGTCCAAGATATTTAAATAATTTTTCTGTCTGTAGTAAAACTGCAAAAACCATTGGTGGTGTATTCAAAGTAAACTATTCTATACATGTGGAATATTAGAAATAACAGATAAAAGCAAACCAAGTTATTTAGTCTTGAGCTGAAGGTGCGAGAGCGCACTGTCAGAAATCATGACAATTCCCGAAGCAGGTTAAGACCTACCTGCTATCCAGTCCACTGCAATGCCTTCAACTCTTCCCAAACCATTTGTAACAATGTCTTCCTTCCATGTCTGGTCTCGTTTAGATCTGCTGATTTTGTTGAAACCCATGTCTGTCCAATAGATTGTATCATTTCCTATAAAATACATACCAATGATTCTTAGATTAATTCAGTTACTTCAGTCCAAGTACCTACGTCAGTAACTATAAAACTTGACAATTATAACTTTATTAATTTGTCTCAGAGTAAACAGAAGTATGGTATCAAATCTTTCATCTTTAATTCCTCATTCTTTTTCCTATTATTTTGTTTTATTTAAAATAATAAAATCAGAATTCTAGGTTTTCTAGTGGTTTAGTACTGCACATATAATGCAATAGGGCCATGAGAACAAGACGAAAGCTACCACCCCTGTTGAAGATTACAATAAATATATTGTCCTTTATCTTTTCTAAAGGCATAAATCTTTGAAAAACATATGATTTTTTTTTTATAAATCACCATTCCACAATATTTAGGAGTCTGAAAAACTGCAGTGTAAAACTGCCTATACAGTCTTTTCCTTCAGTAATCACACAGATTGAATTTTGGCAGTATAAAAATAATTCAACTAGGAAAAAAAAATAGCGTGACATTTGGAAGCGATACACTGATAAAAGAATAAAAAATTGACCCTAGCCACAATTCACCTTTTATTGTAGATGTCCTGACAAGCTTTCACTAAGAGACTTTTTTGGTATTTAAGGCATTTCAGCTGTCTTCCCTGCCGTTCTGCTGCAGTTGGCTGTCCATAAGGCAGAAGAGAGGGACCATTATGTAGTCTTAGAATACAAACCTGTTTTCACTGACCATTTAAACTAGTCAGGCTGAGAATTTGGAGTGGCCAAAGCACAGACATGCACTCCTCTCTGCTGCCACAAAGCACCCTTAATAAAGAGATGGGGCAAACAAAATGACGACATCCCTCAAGCAGAATGCTCTGTATTTCCAGTGACAGAGTTCCGAGTTAGCAACGCAGATACGCTGCAGCCCACATTCTGGTTTCGAAGTCATCAGCTGGGGACCTCCTGAGTGAGCTATTTTCTCTGGGAAAGACATTTCTCAGAGATAAATAATATTTGTTCCTTCTTCAGTTTTTCATACTTTATATATCTGCTTCTAATTCCATAAGAGAGAGCGCGTACGTATATATAATATATATTTCTATATATAAATACAGGCATATTACATATATAAATATATATAATTATTAATATAACTACAGGTACAGACACACACATATATATAGATACATATACACACACACGTATGTGTGTATGTAAAGAGAGAAACAAAACTTACACAGATAACAGTCAATTCCAAGACCAAACCAGTCTGGTAGCTCAAGAACCCTAGCCACATCACTAATAAAATGAACGACAGATTCTGACTTCAAGTATCCCAAACATATAGTTTGATTATCACATATGGGAGCCAAGTATTTTGCTTCTTATTTCAAATGGGTACGAAAATTACACAGGTCTTAATANTTTATAAATCACCATTCCACAATATTTAGGAGTCTGAAAAACTGCAGTGTAAAACTGCCTATACAGTCTTTTCCTTCAGTAATCACACAGATTGAATTTTGGCAGTATAAAAATAATTCAACTAGGAAAAAAAAATAGCGTGACATTTGGAAGCGATACACTGATAAAAGAATAAAAAATTGACCCTAGCCACAATTCACCTTTTATTGTAGATGTCCTGACAAGCTTTCACTAAGAGACTTTTTTGGTATTTTAAGGCATTTCAGCTGTCTTCCCTGCCGTTCTGCTGCAGTTGGCTGTCCATAAGGCAGAAGAGAGGGACCATTATGTAGTCTTAGAATACAAACCTGTTTTCACTGACCATTTAAACTAGTCAGGCTGAGAATTTGGAGTGGCCAAAGCACAGACATGCACTCCTCTCTGCTGCCACAAAGCACCCTTAATAAAGAGATGGGGCAAACAAAATGACGACATCCCTCAAGCAGAATGCTCTGTATTTCCAGTGACAGAGTTCCGAGTTAGCAACGCAGATACGCTGCAGCCCACATTCTGGTTTCGAAGTCATCAGCTGGGGACCTCCTGAGTGAGCTATTTTCTCTGGGAAAGACATTTCTCAGAGATAAATAATATTTGTTCCTTCTTCAGTTTTTCATACTTTATATATCTGCTTCTAATTCCATAAGAGAGAGCGCGTACGTATATATAATATATATTTCTATATATAAATACAGGCATATTACATATATAAATATATATAATTATTAATATAACTACAGGTACAGACACACACATATATATAGATACATATACACACACACACGTATGTGTGTATGTAAAGAGAGAAACAAAACTTACACAGATAACAGTCAATTCCAAGACCAAACCAGTCTGGTAGCTCAAGAACCCTAGCCACATCACTAATAAAATGAACGACAGATTCTGACTTCAAGTATCCCAAACATATAGTTTGATTATCACATATGGGAGCCAAGTATTTTGCTTCTTATTTCAAATGGGTACGAAAATTACACAGGTCTTAATACTAGCTGCACATACATTCAACAATAAGATACTGATCTATGATTGTGTGCAAGTGTACGCCAAATAGTCTTCACAGGAAAATGACAGATAGAGCATTACTACAAAGTCTTATCTGAAAGTACGTAGTTAATAAAAAAAATATTTCTATCTAATATGTTTACCAACTGGATAACACATTCTACAAGTGAATTTTATGTATTTCATATTCCATTTTAATTCATCTCCATAAGAATAAACCACTTTGTATTCATACTATGACTATTTAAGTCATCCACGTGAGCAAGAATCCACATAATGGCTTAGAAACTGTTATAAGAACACAGAGATCTCTGTGGTTTCACTTCCATGACTAAATCTTAGTGTATATAGCACAACTGACTCTGTAGTGCTGTTTTCTTAAAATAGTTTTTTTCGGTAATCCAAAAATTCAAACACCTGGATCACCTGGATTTGCTTCCAGATAATCAGATGTTAGAGATAAAAACAATTTAAAAAAAATCACATTTCCCTTTAAAATATGTCATTACACAAAACAACCATTAAAAGCTTAAATTACTAATTTACTTTCTGTAAAATGCAGTGGTTTATGACACAGATTTGTTTTGTTAATGATAAACATTTTTCCTTAGTAAGCAACATACCTGACCTGAATATAAACAGGTAGAAAGCAACTAATGTACACGTACAAAAAGGGATGCTGAGGACATACAAAACCATGGAGGTGTGCAAATGTAACTTCAGAGATACAAAAACACTTCCCAGTAATGAAGTAAAACACATTTTCAATATAAATATTACAGGCAAAACTAATTTAGCATCCATCACATTGTATTTTTATTTAGTTGGTAGCGTTCCTGTAAAATGACCAGAATTTTTAAGCAAAATGTATCTGGTCTACAAACAAAAATTTTGTAAGTAGTTTTGGGACTGGAACTAATCAGGGAAACTCAAGTAATATTTGCTGTGCTGAAGAAGTTCTCAAAGCACATGCAGTTCACTGCTTCTAGAAAAGTATCCTTAAAAGTAAATGCTAACAGCTTGAGTATGCCTAGATAATAATTACCCAACCATACACTGATATTAAACCTCAGCTAACACATAATTTCCTCAAAATTCTCATATTCTTTTATGGTCCTGTGTCTTAGTTGTCTACACTTTGTATCCTGAATTAAACCTTCATTAAACTTCGTCGTAAAACGCATTGACTATGACATTTTGATGTAATTGTTCAAAGATGCATTCAAAGATGGGGGGGGGCAATCTTTTTTTTTTTTTTTTCCTGAAGTACTGATAAAGGTTACTTATTCACAGCAATGCAAAACTTTTCAGACGTTAAGTTCTTTCTAGACATTACACTGGAGAATATTTTTTTGATTTTTTCAGGTACTTCGTGGCAGCTCAAGAATAAAAACCAAACCACTATACTCTTTTTCTGTACAGTGTGAAAATATCCAAGCAATTAGTTGTCACCAAACTAATAAAGATGCCTGTGGGTTTCAGATGCAGACGATACTGCAGCATTTACCGAGTTTCAGTTTAGACTTGGATACAGATGGTATGATCCAAATGAGAACCCCCTCTCCTTTTACGGATACCTCCCACCTAGTACACACCTGTACGTATACCATGGATACCAATGCCTGGAGGCTCAGTGAGACAAGAGTAAGAGGGGGACAAAAAATTGAGACAAAAGTGTGGAAAAATATGTGACAGAACACCTCTGGGTTCCCAGCTCCCACCAAGTTCAGCAAAACTCAGTAAGGGAATGGGAAGACTGCTTTTCACAGAGGTAATATCTTGCAAATCTTAAGCTGTTTCTGTGACGAACTGCTGCAGAACTGAAAGGGGCTCAGCAATAACACTGTCATTTCAAAACTATCAACAATTTTAGCTATTACTCCACCTTAATGGAGGCTTTTCGGCACTAACGAAAACATTCCTGTAACCACTCCGCATTGTACTTTAAGAAGACAGAAATGCTACTATTCATTAAGCAGTTTGTACTTTCTAAGTTAGTAGGAGTTAAAATAGTGTCTCCCGATGAAAAGGATCACTTTCTTGGAGACTGTCCTGCTTTCAGCTGGGATGGAGTTGATTTTCTTCCTAGTAGCTGCTGTGTTTTGGATTTAGTAATTCTACCTATCAATTTGAAGACCATCGAATTACAAATAAACAAATGATGATGATGCAAATAAACACAATGCTCTCATTTCTTCAATACTTAGAATGCCTTTGGTGTCTCAAATACAGTAATGTCTCTCTGCTGTGCAGATTCTCCTCCAACCAGACCAAGCTTAAGTACAGAGTACCTCCCACCGTGTGAAATAAAGATTACAACAAATGCAAACCAGGTACTAAGGGAAAAAGTATGATGAACTTCCTGGAACAAGGTTGGCAGGAAAAAACAAAGGACGTTTGCATTTGTGAAGAAGTCTTCAGCAGCAGGGAAGAATCCATGCCATTATCTTTAACAATACAGAAATGAAAGGCTACTGGAATCACACTCAGTTTCATAAACCTATATCTTAAATAACACTGGTAACCCCATTCCCCAACAACTTCTAAAAAAGTCCAAAGGTCAAAACTACTCTTGTAGTTCTTTTATGAGAATTTAGAAGTACCAAGACATAGTAAGAAAAAAAGGCACATTTATCTCCTAGCTCTTTCATGTCTGCAAAAAATATTGCTGTAAGTCTTTTAACTATGATACGCTATACTACGAGCATATGTTAATGTATTTTAGCCACTCTGCACACCTGAACGTTACTGAGAGTAGATCAGAATTTGGGAATGTTTCACGATTAAAAATGAAATGCAAGCAATACTCGCTAAGTGAAAAAAAAACAAGATGAAATCTGGTCCACTTGCCTTCTGAATCATATTTGTTCATCAAAGGTTTTAGGAATGAATTCTCAAGGCACGTGGAGGAAAAGAAAGCTATCAGAAGTACTCAACATGGATTCACCAAGGGGAAATCATCCCTGACTAATCTGATAGCCTTCTATGATGGCATGACTGGATGGATAGATGAGGGGAGGGTGGTAGATGTGGTCTACCTTGACTTAAGCAAGGCGTTCGACATGGTCTCCCTCATAGGGAGTGGGCTTGATGAATGGACAGTAAGGTGGATAGATAACTGGTTAAAAGACAGAGCTCAGAGGGTCGTGATTAGGGGCACAGAGTCTAGTTGGAGGTCAGTGACGAGTGGTGTTCCCCAGGGGTCAGTACTGGGTCCAGTCCTCTTCAATATATTCATCAATGACCTGGATGAGGGGATAGAGTGCACCCTCAGCAAGTTCGCTGATGACACAAAGCTGNTTCTGGGCTCCCCAGTTCAAGAAGGACAGGGCACTGCTGGAGAGGGTGCAGCAGAGAGCTACCAAGATGATCAGGGGACTCGAACACCTCTCTGATGAAGAAAGGCTGAGGGATTTGGGATTTGGGTCTCTTCAGTCTGGAAAAAAGACAACTGAGGGGGGATCTTATCAACACTTATAAATACTGAAAGGGTGGGTGTCAGGAGGATGGGGCCAGGCTCTTTCCAGTGGTACCTGGGGACGGGACAAGAGGTAATGGGCACAAACTTGAGCATAGGAATTTCCACCTAAGCATGAGGAGGAACTTCTTTACTTTGAGGGTGGCAGAGCCCTGGCACAGGCTGCCCAGAGCGGTGGTGGAGTCTCCGTTTCTGGAGACATTCCAAACCTGCCTGGACGCGTTCCTGTGCCACCTGCTGTGGGTGACCCTGCTCTGGCAGGGGGTTGGACTAGATGATCTCCAGAGGTCCCTTCCAACCCTATGATTCTGTGATTCAGAAAATATCAAACTGAGAAAAACAATTGCTTTTTAAGCTGTAATACTGTTGAAAGCTGAACTGTAACTTTTTATAACACAGTATCCCCTTGTGATTTCACTGCTACAGGAGATTTACATTCACGTTTAGCAATGCATTTGTCATTGTCAATTGTATTCATGTTCCCTGTACTGATCATCACACAAGCGGCAAACCTCACTCAACTTCATCCTTCCTCAAATCTCATTTTTCCCAAAAAAGCTAAAATTTAGTACATGCATCTTATCCTTCCAAAATACTGATTTGGTATCGACTAGTGAAGTCCAAACAAAGCTGTCTGAAGTAGGAGCTAGCATATCCTATAAGTAGACTATACTAAAAAAATCCCCAAACCAAAGGAAACGCAAGATGCGAAGTCCCCAGTAAAATCCTAGAATCAGTTTTTCAGAACAAAAAGTTCAAATTTTAGATTTCTGTACTTCATGTCATAACTTTGTAAAGCTTGCAATACTTGTATTCAAAAATAGTATTTTTTTTTAAAGTAAGTATACTATAATAAAAAATATACCACTTCTTTATCATCCTGTATCTTTCCAGGAATTGATGGAATCAGCTGTATCATAGTCTTTCCCATCTAAGATATGTGTATAAAGGCATTGGCTTTTACGAGATTTTTATGCCTCAGTAGACTGTGACTGAACTATACCTAGGATATAATGAAATCTCTGAACATTAGCTGTCACTGAGTTGAAAGCAAAATACACAAGTATGAAGGCACTGTTAAATGTTGAGTGAACTTTAAATTTTGCTAGGCAGAGTAGAGGTGCAAGAGCATCAGCGAAGAACGGAGACCAAAAGAAGAGAAGACTTCAGTGAATTTAACTCCTAACCCATTAATAAAATTTTAGTGATATTTGTGTGATGAAGTAGACAAACAACAAGCATAAAAAGGTCTGGTTTTAATATGAAGCCATATATTAACATATACTTAAGCGACTTAGACTCTCTCAATGCAGAATTCCCAGGGAGAAGTTATTTCAAAATGAAAAACAATAGAGTATGACAAAATAATTGTGTTTCAGGCAGCCAATGTCCACATGTATATAACATAGCTAACTTAAAATTTTATTTCTAAACTGCTAGTTTGTCAACTCAATGGGTAAAAAAAGAAACACCTCACGAGAAAATTGGTTGAGAAGGAAGGCTGGTCAAAGACTCAATGGGCGGAAAATATGGAAATACACCAGATATCCCTAGAGGTATATAAAAACCGTGTAGATTTGGCACTTCACGGCATGCTCTAGTGTCAGAGATAGTAGGGGTTTTTTTTGTGTGTGTATGGTTGGACTCGATGATCTCAAATGTCCTTTCCAACCATGAAGATTCTGTGATTCTGTGTTTTCAGATCACTACTTGGTCACAGATTTCTTATTTTCTGTAAAGTAAATAAAAAGTTCCTAATGTCTTTGAAGGTATTCAGACACTGAATAGTAGCAGGAGGAGACATACCCAATTACTTCTGAGGATCTGAACCTTAATTTCTTGTCACCCTCTTTTCATGCAAAACAGATACCTCCTAATTTCACAGGCAACTTGTGAGGATACCTAAACTAAAACCAGTTTCCTATTTATACACTCCAGTGGAATGGTATGTAGTACACTTTAGATAGAAATGCCTGTTCTTGAGGCTGTTAGAGCACCCGCTTCTAAAAGGAAGAAAGAGATAGAGAGTTGGCTTGTAGGCAGCAGTGAAGTTGCTGAGCTTTACTGGACAGAAAGAAAACAATCCCACACAGCTGTCAAAATCATCTGCTAGCTACAATTCATAGGACTAAGAAAATTCAGGGGAAAAAACGTCATGACAGGAACAAGCCTTTTTCTATGAAAATGGAACTAATGAAACCTGCTTTCCTACAGATTTGTGACCACTTTCTGTAAAAACACCTGTTTCCTACTCAAGTTTTCAGTGATGTCTCCACTGAAAAGCAGCAGATAGTGCTGCTAAGGCGAGCTACATATACATAATACGTTTTTCTACCTACTGTAAATAATAAACAGCTAGAGGTTAACGTTGTAACACACAATCAACTTCAAATTCCTTTAAATGTAGTTGTATCTACTTCTAAGGTTTAAAAACTGGGGGCTTATTTCATTTGTAAGAATCGTGTACAATATTTACCATATATACAATAAACTACACATAATAGTTACCTGCATGGAAGTCTATGCCCACAGCAAACGAAGTTCCAGATATAGGCATTAAAGCATCCATTTTATCATTTGGATCAAGAGGAATTCCTCTAATTCCTTCATGAACAGAATACATAAGAAATGATTCAATACCTATGGGAAAAATATAATAGCCATGAGAGCAAAGCAGAGACTTCCCCAATTAACAAGACTTGAGGAATTAACAAGTACTAGACATATTTTTCCAATACTGCTCCATAGTTTCCAGAATAACTCCACTTCTTTGAAAAAGCATCCCTGAATTATTATGGTGTATTTCTAATTAAACGATAAAGGCAGCCTTATAAAGAGAAAGGAATCACTGTCTATTTCAAGCATCACCTTATAATTAAGTAATTAGCAGTAATGAAAAGTAAAACTTGAGAAGAAAATGTTTTTGAATTATGAGAAATTTAAGAATATTTTCAGTGCACGTTTGCACTTCCTGAACATATTCAGCAAGAGACAATTTTAAAGAACTTGTGGAAAGAAGGACTCAAGACTGTAAATTGTCTTTTGAGGCATGGGAATTATCTCTCCTCATTTAGTCATGCACACTTCCTTCCCAGACAATAGAGAGAACTACACAGTATTAGTGAACAATGCAGCTGATTCATTTTAAATGTCTACTTTTGTGTTAGATTAATCACACTCCAGATCCACCTATTAAGTAGGAAGAAATTCTAGTGCTTGGAAGTCTTCCTCTGTAGTCATTCTCGGTTGAGATGAATCACACCTAATTGTTGACAACCATAATTAGAACAAATACTTTGTTGCCCTAATCCTTTCGTATATCAGAACATTTCCTAAGTTTAAGGGAAATTACGCAGCGTGACAGTATTATTGAAGAAGTAAGTCATATTATTGAAGAATTTTAACTACCATACAGAAAAAAAAAAAAAAAAAGGCTCCTTTTTCTTCACACCAATTCTTTGAAAAACACTTTCTTTGTAAGGAGCTAACTAGTAGAAAACCCTAGGAATATGGACTAAGAAGTTTCAGGTAGAGAATTAGAAATTTTTCTTCAAAGCAAGAAGAAATCTAGCTCACAAATGAAAAGAACAATGCTAAACTAGTATATGTACAGAACAGTACTTGTCAGCTTTTCTCCATGAATTTTCAAGACAGAATAAAAATGTTTTTGACTCATGACCTCTTTTTAACTGAAGGAAAATTGAATCATGAAAGATGTTATGATCTAGAAAGTAGTATAAGTAGACATAAAGGAGGAATACATTTCAAATACACAATTTCCACCTGTTTTACCTTAACCCACAACTGACAGTTATAAATATCTGAAGAAGTAATTGTAACAGTAAAAATTACTACTTTGAAAACAAATAAAAACCCATTAAGAACACGTTATTAAATCACATATGAAAATCACTGAAGAAGGAAAGCCACATTTATGCTGCTTAATTCTGCTTCCATGTATACTTTGCTATTATTATAAGGTAGCAATCCCTCATAGGAATAAATAATATTAAATTTATGCAACTCTAAGGCACCTTGACCATAAGGCTGTTTTGCATTATTCAAGGAAAAGGTAAGACTTTGGATGTAAGCTATGTTTTGATCTTTTACATATTTATACTGCTATTAACGATGGCTCAGATGGTTTTGCTTTTCTGCCTATACTTAAAACATCCCAAAAAACTAAAAAATATTCCTCAGAGTTTCTATAAAGATCTGTGCGATATAAATAAAGAAATTAAAAGCTAAATTTAAAGTCTGTCCTAACTGAAACAGACACTTCTCTGTTACTGCTTTCATGAAGCATATTAAGGATGTTTATTTAACTTAAAATTAATAATGAAAGTTTATTCACTCATTACGGTGTTTCCATAAAACTGAAGTTAGTTAAAACAAGTATTAAAAGGCATTTTACCTTTGCAAGCCATGCGGTTTTTTTGAAGGTTGTAGCCTACTGTGCACACACAAGTCCTGGTGGTTTCTGATGTTGGTAAACAAAGCTGGGAGCAGCCACCATTGTTCAACTGGCAGGAATTGCTACCTATAACGTGACGGGACAAGAGACAAGAGGAAACAAAATTTGAACACTGCAATCCTGACTGAAAACGAGCATTGGCATCCATTTATTAGTATTACCAAAACCAAATTTTGTTCAGCTGTCTTTGAGAAATTGAGAGATGCGTAAAATATTTCAGGTTAGCTACTGGTCATGTACTCTTCCACGCTTCACAGATACGCTCCAATGTGATCTCACAGACCCATGCCCCCACTTCTTAATTAAAGCAACATTTGCTTTTAAGTAATAGATGAACACTTTTTAATAAGATTTATAATAAACATTATACACAGGACAATAGACACATCTGAGAAATTTGAAGCTTCGTGAAGAAACATTTAAGTCTACTAAGACATTCAAGGAATTAGTTGATTACAAGTTACCATGTCCATATGAATCACAGTGCTACTTGTCACATTTATTTTTGTTTTCCTCATTTTGAAGTAGAAAGCATTTCTTCATCTAAAATCAGAGATGTTTTCTAACAATCCAACCATAAAAATGGAAAAGACAGGTGAGGTTTCAAAGCCTCAGGTATCCTCAAAGGGACAAATTGTAGAGCAAAAAGAAAAAAAAAAAATCTAGGATGCCAGATTTGTATACAGAGAAATCTGTAAGTGCCCTCCTCACATTTGCTCTCATGCCACTTTGATTTAATGAAATGTAATATGCATACAAAATATGCAAAGATTCTTTAAAAAAAAAAAAAAAGTGCAAGTGTAAAGTTGAATCCCATCTGCAGTGTTTAATACTTGTATCCCAAACCCTTACATTGCTCTGTCAAAATATAATCAGCAAGGTGACATTTCACTGCACCACTTCAGGGCTCTCGTTACGGTTAAAGTTCAGTAGTACAAAAAGGCAGAACTGTTCCTTTTCTTGACATTTTACGATGGAAGATGCATATCGATGCCTGAGACACCAGATATTGCTAATGTTTGGGCACTCATGAGGCTACCTGTATGTCTCCATGGTAGGGAGCTCAAGCATTTTAAAATGATGCAAACATTACCGAACGCCCAAATTTTTATTATTTACTGTTCCACCACATTTAAAACTAAAGGCAAGACTGGCAGAGCACCTTTGGTGTTTCCTAGATTAGGTAAAATGGCAAGTGTTCCCAGCAGTGCTCAGTATGGAACTGATGTACTCTGTACAAAGACTACTTATTGTCCATCAGAGATCCGACAGTTTAGCTCCACCCTGTGTTTTTTTAGAAGCTTCTCTGCAAAATGTAGATCCCATCCTCATCACTTTCAGGGCAACCATCAATACTTCGAAAATAGCTGGAATCAGAAATAATCTCTTTCTAAAGAATCTCCCAAATGCCTTCATCTCTGATCTCCAAATTCATAAAACTGCGTGTACGACCTCGGATTACACTTTTTCATATTATCTTAGCTCCCACTTTGCCAACTAAGTTTTGTCAGTATTAGCAACTGACATTTTTCTCCTGTCTCACTTTTGATTTATACTACTGTCACCAAGAATATTAATGAATTCTCTCATAATACTTCACTTACTTAAAATTCAATAATTTGAGATGAGGTTCACACAATAACTGATTTTTTTTTTTGACTAAAAATTTTAAACTTAGATTATCTCAAACTTCACTGTAGTTTAAAATTCAGAAAACATCTTATAAAGTAAAATATATCAGGCAGATATTCTACATAAATTACCCTATTATATTCAGTAATTTATTAAATAGTAAAATATTTTATATTATTTTATCACGGAATTACAATGAAATACATATTCTTTTGTTCTAGCCACATTTGGAGAATAACATGGGAAAAGATACCATGCAGTCTGAAAGCTGGTTAAACATGTTTAAAATTTAACATACCTTGCTGCGCTGCTTTATCATACACTTTCATATGTACAACACCTGAAGTTTTGTTTCGCAGGACAGTTGGGTTTCTTCCATCTTTTTTGTTACAGGTACCGATCTGAGCTAAGTTCTGGTCTGCCCACCAAAGCTTCTTATCTGTAAAATTTTCAAGTTTTAAAATTTAAAAGGATCACTACCAAATCATATATGTTTGCAACCTAAGGTGGGAAAGAGCTTTTGAGGTTACTTCTCAGATCAATTTAAAGGAAAGTTGCTCAAAGAATAAATAATGTATTTTTTTTTTAATTTTAAAAACAGAAATTTTGCATTTATAAATTTACTTTTTTCTGTTTAGGTGATAGGTTTTCACACATTTTTAAGTGGAAAGATTGAATTCCCAATTCAGAACTGAAAATTACAAAACCTTATTCACAGATCATATACTACTACCACACTGGGACTGTTATCAAACTTTGCTCTACCTGTTCATTATGTACATAGAAATGACAAGAACTCCAGTTCCAGGTTTTCATTGCTTGACTGCAATGTTTGAACTAATAAGTATGACAGTTACCATAAAAATCACTAAGGATCTTGTTACTGTCTTCAAGAAATTATTAAAATTACCAACTCCCATCAACAGAATTTTTTTCCATCATAATTTACATAAGATTTTAAAAGAATAGAAAAAAATTGAGATCTGCTATGCACATAAAACTTCAAACCATCCTTCTCCATCCACACATGCAGAATACTTGAATCACAGGACCGGTCAAAAATTTATGACAGAATTCTCACCTGCTGCACAACTGCAGTATGTGAACATATTTTTCAAGGGTGGGATTTCATAAAGTCATAGAGATTTCACTTAAATTCAGCCAGGATTCTAAGTGATATGAGGATAGGAATGCTAAGCTTGGTCACATTGCTGTGGCCATATTGGTTACTGTGGATGGTCATTTTTCATTAAAAAAGAAGACAGAACTGTCAGCATTAATGTAAAGATATATTTCATAACAATGTAAGCAACAATGTATGAAGACAAGCAATTTTAAAGAAATTTCAAGAAACTGAAAGGTATACATGAGATGTTTATTCTCTACTTCACTCACTTCAGGAAAATGTTATTTTTGACGCCCCATTAACATAATTTAAATATCAACATTAGCGATTGCTTTAGTTTTGATCAGAAACATACGACACTTATCAGTCTTATTTATCAGTTTGTCATTTTGAGACTTTGACTCATTACCTGTTGGAATTAATGAAAGAGTCTCTTCAGTTAAAGAGCTTGATAGTCTTTTATTCATCTAACGAAAGCTAGTAAGATGCCTCAGTGTCCATTGTTTACAATTTTTTTTACGGTCATAATCTTTACTACTTTTCCTTAAACCAATATCGGGGTGGTATTCCTACCAAGTTTTGAATATTTCATGTTTCATACCATCACTTGATATTGTACAAATGGGCTATAAAATAAGTCACAACAACCACAAAGCAAAAAGGAAAAAGCAAGGAAGACCTATCAGGAAACACAGCAAGAAGAAATAAAGCAAACAGAAGAAAATAATATTAAATATACTTTTTTGAAAACCTTCCCAGCACTTCTCACAGAAAATCTGTATTCCCTGTTGCTAAGGCTTGGAAGACAGAATAGGTTAAAACGAGGGGAAATCAGAAGAAAGCTACAAATGCCCTTCACTCTCTTGGTGTTTCATTATACGCATATAAAAGGCCACATTTACTAGCTTTACTGTAGCTCTGAAGGATGACATCAAGATCATTGAACTGCTTTTACAACAGCTACTTCCTGTCAGTGTTTGGATGAAGATGCCGGGGTGACAATGGAAAAGCTCTGTAGTACGGCACTGCTACTTGTAATGGCCATATTGTCAGGGACCAGAGTCGAGTGTCATGAACCGGAGGTGCCCAAGGACTGCTCACCCTTCTGCCACATCTGAGACTATCACTACGTAAGAATCAGGACACCAAAATCAGCCACAACATGCTTTTGTGACTTGCCAAGACTGAAAAAAAACCAACCTTTAAATTTCAGAGAATCACCTAGGTTGGAAAGGGACCTTTCAGATCATCTAGTCCAACCATTGTCATTGTACACTCAAGGTGGAGTCATTTGCTTAATGCTAACTAACATATTCTACGTGAATATCTTCCATGCTGTACATGGCGATGGTTCAGTTTAGAGGAAACTAAAGAATACACTGATATTGCAAAAGTGATTTTCTGAAAGGCAAGCAAACTTTTGTCAGATGCAAAAGAATAATAAGCATAGTAATGATGCTCACTGTCTAATTTTAACAGACTAAACACTAAACACTTGAGAACTTAAACTTGCTTCCAAAACAAGAACTCAGCTAACTCACAGCGACTGAATGTCACAGTGAAGAGCTCCTTACCTAACCAAAGCAAAGTCCTTCAGCTGGTTTTCCCCTTATAACATAATATTTTCGTGTTTATCATAGTTAATTTCAGCCAGCTTGTTCCCATTATTCATCAATCTCAATGGTTGCTGGAAGCAAAGCAAATCAGTCCTTTCTTGTCTGGGTGAGACTGAAACACCGAGCATACCGAACATACAGAAAACACTTAGCCAACGCTAACTCTTAATGACATCCTTCTGTCATCGGTAAAAGCATTATTTTAGTGAAGAACTTCCTGATGGTTCCAGCTCTAGACAAACAAATTCAATGCCAAGCACTGCCAGCTATTTCTATCAAGTATAATGGGAACAACAGCATCCCGTATTCTACTTTTCACAGTGGAGGAATGAGATACTTCTAGAAAAACAATGTACAGAACTAGCACAACCTTTGTCAAAATACAGATTTCCTTTTGAAGTGAAACCAAGAACATGCATATGCCATGCTTTCCTGACAAACTCAAAAGCCACCCCCCATACAAAATCTTGTCTGACCGAGCCCCAGCATACTGCGAAAGAGTGGAATAATTGACTGGTTGAATCCCCTCGGTTTGCTGGCAGGCAGATGGCCACGCAGCACACGTGCTGGCCAGCATCTTGCTTCATGTGCAGCTCCAGAGCGGTAACAGCCTGTGCTTTGTTTTGACACAGAGAAGATGGGGAACAGAGTGGAAAGAAAAAAGGGAAATTTAAGGAATATGTGAAGAAAACTGGGTATTCTGATAGCAAATTGTGGAACTGTGAATGGGGACAGGCTCTACAAATTCTTGCAGTAGAGACATCTGTTGTGCAGAGGAGAAACTGGAGTGAGGTCTTAGGGTGAGAGAAGATGTGGGGTATTGCGCTCGAGGTATTATGGAGAGAGGGTTATAGAGAGAAGCCGAAGTAACTGTATTATTACGATGCAGGAGACCTGAAAGCAGTCTTCACCAGTTCCACTTTTGCAGCAACAACTGCTGATTTGAGGCTACTTCCATAGAAAACTCTGAATTAAAATGCCTAGTTACATATGGAAATTCTACTGACTTTACTCTAGGGAAGAAAATTCATTTTCACAAGTGAACAAAATTGCTTGTAATGATAAAAAACATTTTTCGTTAAAAACAAATTATAATCAATAACTAATAAATCATGAAAAAAAAAAAAGAAAATCATGCTCTACCTCCCAATCTATATCCCATCAGAATATATTTTTGAACAGCTTTGATACCAAACTCAAACTTCAGTGAACTAATGGGCAAACACTGACACAGAAACCACAGCCAGTCCTCTGATTTCAAGTCTTTAACACAGTCCTCACCATCTCTAGAGTAGAGACAGATGTATGATGGGATGGTCTCAGTGTTCCAGGTGGACAAATAAGTTTCCCAGTCGTTAATACACTTCACAGTGCCTCGCTTCTCATTTTCCTTGAACGCCAGAACATCCTACCTGAGTCCTTAAGACTTAAGCCCCAAGATCTAAACAGAGCAATGACCTCCTCCTGGCTCACTGTGGCTTATCCATTCCTCCTGGCTTAGTCAACTCAATCACCTTAGTGACTGGCCAACGCTCTGGAGCTCTCTACTTCACTATCGATTCTTAAGTTACGAATATAAAATGACACTTCTGAGGATTTTTCCTGTATTCCTATATTATAAAGAAAATCAAGCTATTTTGTTAGTAAAATTTAATCAATCAAATCAAATGTAGTTCTGGTACTAGCCTTCTAGGAAGTCTCAGTAAAGAAACAAGGTTTCATTGGCTCATCTCTGTTATATTCTCTCAGTTTACAGAGACATTTTAATATCTTATTACCTCAGACCTAGCTTTGACCAACGGTCTTAAGGGCAATACAATGTAGTTTTGGTGCAGATGTTAAATTTAACCATGTAAGGAAAAACAACAGAAAAAGGAAAAGAAATCAGAGCAGCAATTTGATCTCAACTTTTTCTTCAATTTGCCACATGTATTTTCAAACGGGAACAATGTAAATGGCTATATAGAGGCAGTAGCACATGCTTAGGTTACTAAGAACCTATTGCTTTGCAGTGAGTTAACATTTCACTCATGACTACATTTAAAGTATTAATTACTGTGAAATATAATCTCACAGCAATGTTCTACATGAATAAAAAAGTATGACGATTTCCTTTTTTTCTCTAAATAGTTACGTATCTTCTATACATCTTAAATGAAATAATTAAATGGGGCAAGTTTGTATAATTGCAAGTTTAACATCATCAGCATTTTAATTTCAAACAGAAAAAGTTATTACTGTAGATGAACCATAAGTAAAACCCTAGATCAAAAAAACCTTAAACTTAAGGAACACTGCCTTTCCAACAGATGTTGTATATTAGCTTAATTTCTAGTTCATTTTCTTTTCAGTTAAATTAATTGTTGCCTGTGCTGCAGTTTTAATATTTAATTTAGATTTATAGAGCCAGCCAGTTGAGTGTTTCGTGATGAAAGCTGCAGATGTGAAAAATAATTTCCATTGCAGTAACTGTAAAGAGTTACTGCACAAAAGAAAATAAACTCTGAAAATATCAAGGAAAAAAAAAAAGCATTTACTGAGTAGTCTTCACAGGTATATGATGAGACAACAATCTATACAACAAAAATATCCTGACTATAAAGACTTGGAGACACAAATAGAACTCTCCAGTGAAATCTGTGTAAAATATAAAGGAAATCTATCATCCTATGCATCCAAAGGTGGCAGAATTGACCGAGTGAAAAGATCATCCTGCGATACCAATCTGCTAAATTAATAGTAGCTTGCAGCTGATGATGCTTTTTATCAGACAATCCTTAACAAGAAATGCCTGTGCTCAGTTTTGATGGTGTGAATTATAACAGAAAGACAGACCTGAGAAAAGAATATAAAGGTGACTATGTGGCATAATCCATTAGTGAAATCATGGGAATTTGCCTTCTTTTTCTTTTTTTCTGTGAGATTATGACCCGCAATTATGAATTATATATTCTAAAGGTTTAGGCTAACTTTTTCAAAGAAATGATCGTTTGCGAAGAAGTGATTTCATTCTTCAAATCACCTATTTCATCGTGAATCAGAATGGCCCATCAAATAATGCTGGTAATGACTGCAGTCTTGTGCACAGCATAACGCAACTTAACATTTTACATATCCAAACTCATCCAGAAATTTACAGGAAGGAAGCAAAACACATACAGTTTTGGTGTTTTGCATCACTGCAAAGCAGCAATCAAAAACTTTGAGGCATTTCTTTAGCATTTAGTGAAAAAATTCATTCTTGGCTATGGTTCCAACAGCTCCCCAAACTGCAATCTGCTGACCTGCCAGTCTTTAGGGAAGGAAAATAAACAAAACGCCCAAATTACCAACTTTCCATATTCTTTTACTGACAGATGAAGGCATGGCATGTGATTAAATCAAGAAGTTCAATTACCAACAATTACCTACACCACAAATAGTCTCCTTTCTCCCCTTTAGTACTGGTATAGAGCAAAACTATTTCTACAAAACCAACCGATTGTTCCATCATGTGGTTCTTTTGCTGACTGAGCTACTAAATGAGACTACTGCTACTTTTAACATACAGTTAACAGTATCTAGACAATTTCCATCAATGGTGTCATTCATGTCAGATAATGAAGTTCTTCTTTCACTCCCTTCACAACACAAAAAACCAAAATCATCACAGCATAAACTCGTTACAAGTCCTTGAAGTACTTGACTGTGAATACAGAGGTAGTTTCCTATGCCGCCTATACGGTCAAAAAGAACAAATCACTAGCGAGTACTCAAAATGCACTTCATAATGACTCTTTTAACTTCCTCTTCCATCCTCGTTAAGATGACACCTGCATAAACATTTAATTAAAAATATAGCTTACAAAAATCTTACTGAATTAGTGTTTGTTCTTCTGTTACGTGGAGGCTTTATATGGTGTACTACAAGTTTTAGAAAGATATACGGATACGGTATGGAAAGTTAAATGAGAAACACAACCTGAAAATTTAAGTAAGGTGAAGCTCATGCAAATCCTGACAATTCAGGTATATTACCAAAAAAAAAAAAAAAAAAAAGCCCCACAAAAAAACACAACAAAAAAAAAAAACCCAAACACAAAAACAACCCAAAAAAAAAAAACAAACAAAATGAAAACCGAACCAAAAAAACAACCCACAAACTCTGAAGTACAGATATCTTGAGGACAAGCCTCTTATGAAAACATGCCACAAAACAGTCACAGCTGGCCAGTTATGCCCAAAGACCCAAAGAATACAGGTTTTAATTGTTCAGAAACTGCTGGGTGGCCAATATATGCCACAACACAGCCTCACACCAAAAAACCCCAACATGTTACACTGTTATTTTTGACCACAATTCTAAGGAGAATTTTGGGCTATTTCTCTCTGCATTATTTATATAGTCTTTCAGTAGATAACTAATCTGTGATTTCTAATATTAGGACGAATTAATCCATTTCTAGATTAATTTTAAAATATACTAGGTGATTTTACAAAATGACTTGATTGTAGCATAAAGAAAACTTACTTTCACAAACTGGGGAAGAAATAACACTATCTGAAACCTTTAAATATCAACCTGAAGGTAAATCATTTTTGCTTGATTATGCTAACAAGTGTTGTTCGATCACTAATTACAATCTTGTTGCTGAAACTGGGTTATAATATACATTAAAATTGTTGTATTTATCCATTTTGTTGGGTAATTAGCATTAAGCGCAGCAACATCTTGGGAAACAGCAATTTCAAATGCCCAAAATTGCTACACTAGCATTGTGGACAGTCCTTTGGAGATTTCAAGCAGTACTCTGAATGCAAATTTTGATGGGCCATTAGTTTTCATTAATGGTGGTTTGAGTATTTATGGAAGACAACTATGTACTGCACTTAGAACTGGGCAAATTGCCTAGATATATTTCATATATTAATGCTAATGTAATGAATGGTGTTACGGCAATTAGAAGACTGATGACTTGGAAAATTAAGGTGTATGTATTTGAAGTTTCCTGATCTAAGCAGCCCCCTTCACTTCGCAATTATTACGTTCACCAAAGTCA
The DNA here is from genome assembly GCA_013400035.1 of Rynchops niger. Classification (NCBI taxonomy): domain Eukaryota; kingdom Metazoa; phylum Chordata; class Aves; order Charadriiformes; family Laridae; genus Rynchops; species Rynchops niger. Next base: position 533,667 of record VXBH01003213.1, read on the forward strand.
AAGATCCCACCATTTGAGTTACTAGAAATGCTAATTTTGAAGCTTTCTTAAGAATAAAACAAAAATCAAATAACCAATATATTATTTAATCACATGATGAAAGGAAATGGCAGCATGACTATATTTTGGCAATACGAACCCACATTTTCTGTCTAAAATGAAATATCGTCATTGTTACTGTCTATTTTGATTGCTTGAAAATACACCTTGATGGCAGTATTCTATACAGTTTGTGTTCAAAAGACATTGTTCTAATATCTACACTCCCACTGAAAAGCTCATATATATGTCTGATTTTGTTGTATTGCCGATTGTATTTTTTTTCCCCCTGAATTTCAAGAGAAATAGCACTCATACACGGATTCATTCACTTCATGAAGTTAATCTATTTTATACGAGTAAACAACAACTAGAAAATGCTATTACTTCACATCATGGAATATTTCCTTTGAAGTTTCTACCATAAGTATTTTTTTAAAAAAATCACCAGTGCACAACAAATTACATTCTCACTATACAACCTACATCATATTGCTATATTGTAGTGAACGTAGCTGAATATTTTGTGATTTTGTGTAAACCGTTTTTATGCGAGGACCTCATACAAAATCCAATCAATTACCTCCACCAAAACTGCTGACAGGAGCCTTCAATACCTTTTTCTTCTCAGCGACAAACTTACAATAACTAATCAATACTTTTCTGGCAGTGCTTAGTTTATGACTCAGAGCCACGTGTCATTCAGGAAAGAATATACCAGTTTGGAAATACATCAGATGATACTGCAAATTCCTTCTATTACAAGATACAAATCTTGTAATAGAATGGCTCTGCTCACCAATCCAGAAACATATCTAGTTCTCACCACAAAGGTAAATTTCCAACCAGTTTCAGTTACAGTCAAGGAATCCTTTTCATTAAGTATCTTGGAAGGTAGGAATGGGACTTCGTGCAGAACGCCAAATACTTCTATATAATTTGATTACATGCAGACACCGGCTACCAGAAGAACTGCTAAAATCAGATGCTGAAAATGATATATTAAACCCAAACCTGAATACAAGTATAGGAAGCATTTTCTTAATGTTGAAAAGAGGACTGCTCTACCCTCTAAGAAAATCAGCCATTCTGTCACATGGAACACCCTGAGTTTCAAAAACAGTGGCTGTATTTGTTATCAATTCATAAATGGCATCAGTAATGGGTGTTGAAAATTATGCATGGCATAGGGTGCTGTGCATTAGACAAGCTTCTAGAAGACCAGAAGAAAATTCAGAGGTTTTTGAACAATATAAAATGAACAGTTAACATAGTAGCAGAAGAAAACTACCATTGACCAAATGCAAGACAATAAACAGTGGGAGGTACTAAGCAAAATACTCACAGGCAATTTTGAATGGTAAACTAACTAAAAATGACTGATGTTGCATTCACTGACTTTTCACGCAGTGAATGTGTATTTGAAGAAAAACTGAGAGGAGTAGAAAACCAAATGTGACTTCATCATGGATTTATAGCAACATCTTTGTAATACTGAATGGCAAGAGTAAAAATAAATTTCTGTAGGTATGAAAAAAAATGGAGATTTTGTAGAAATTCAGACGCTTTATTTTCAAACGGAATATAATTTTCATTCCATCTATATCATGCTCAAAAAGAGGTAGCAAAAGCAGGCACCAAAAGACTAGAAATTTTGGAGCTCAGCATATGAAAAAAAGAAAGTTGACTGACACTACTGAGTAAAGAATCAATAAATGAAAGAACCAAAATACAGAAAGATGTAAATTGTATAACTTGTTTCCATTTCCCTCAAGGATAAACCTGAGAGTCGCTTTGGCACCAACTTGTTTGCCAACGTTATCATTACCTTCTATATGCTTCCACTAAAGGATGTGATTGTAGGAAAATGCTAAACAGAGTCCGGAAAGGACTAAGCAAGAGTAAACGCCTGAAACAGTAGTGGTAACTTCCAAATGGTTTACAACAGCTAAACTACAACACTGAAGTAGAGGGATTGAACACAATGAAGTACAAACAATGAGGAGACTGAGGAGTAGTACTAGAAGGAAGTGGCATTTGGCACTGCTTGGTGAAGCTATGAACTACTCCAGAAGCTATATTAAAACGCAAAGCAAAACTTCACTAACTTATCTAGTGTTATTTACAGAGTTCACATCACAGTATATAGCCAAGGAGTGCCTAACTGCTTCTCCTTTCTTTTCCCATTTTGAAATTAACAGAATCAAAGATGTAGATAACACAGAGATATAAGAACATCACAGAGATTACCAAAGCAAGACAGAAGTCAGTCTTCGGCCAAGCCTCTGTCAGTCATTAGTTCTGAAAAATCTTCTGGAACATAAACTCTAAGATACTGCACAAAACACTGGAAACTGTCAGAAGATCTGTTAGTTTTCTGTGCAAAAGGCTGTCCAGCCAAAGTGGAAGACACTAGCTCTTCATGCAGACTATTGGATTATCCTCAGGTGTCTCTAGGAGCTTGTGCTTTCTGACAAGGAGACTGATCGCTGGGAAAGATGCTAGTAAGGGGATGCTTTACAAACAGTGAAAAAAAAATTTCTGAAGCAAGGAGGACTGAGGTGCTAGAAGAGATCAGTGCTAGAATAAATTTATTAGAAATTCAGCAATTTTTCTGACAATCCCTTCTCCCCTAGTGCACCTGCCCTTGGCAGGGGCCAGGGGTCATAGGAACTGGGGCTATCTCGGATCACATTACTTTGCCCCCTCAATCCACTGAGCTTCCCTCCACCGTTTCCTTGTTTTAGCTCTTCAGACTGTTATGGTTTGAAGAGCCCACAACAATTTATTGTCATTTAGACAATTATTCTATCACTCAATGACCCCTCTCCACTTTGGAAGGGAAATCGGGAAAACACAAGGAAACCCAAGAGATTAAATAGAATAAGACTAAATAATTAACATTAATAATACTAAAGAACCAATATTGATCCCGATACCAATATAAACTATACAAGGATTATACTCAGCCCATTCTATCAGCAGGAAATTTTGCAGCGTGGGCAGCAAATGTGGGACACTGCGAGTACTATGCCTTCAGAAAGAAGAGAAGGGCTCAGGTGTCCGGCACCAAGCCAAGAAGTTCTCAGGATTGCAGCCATCATAGAAGAGAAAAAATCCTCAGCAAACTTTCAGATTTACATTAAATGTGACATTTATAGTATGAAATAATCCTGTTGGCCAGCTTGGGTTAAGTGCCCGGGTCTCGCTCCTCCTCATCCCTGCACCTGGTGAGCTCGAAAACACTAAGACCTTGAAACCTGCATACCATATCTGGCTATAAACTAAGTATTTTCACAAATTCAGACACTAGAGTCTTCTAGAAGTGCAGTTTTCCCTAGCAATAGAAGAGACTTTGCTGAAAACTAAAATTACTGAAAGACAAATTAATCCGGTGTCACTCAAACCACGACACAGATCAACAGAAGTTCTGATGATCAACAACAACTGACGCATGTATGGCCTGGTGAGAATACTGTAAAACAGAAGGCTCAAAATACCCAACTCCCTCTCCTCTTTCTGTTCCAGTGGAAACATAACCCAACAATACAACAAGATCATATACTTAAAATAAAGAAACAAAAAATATAATCTCCCCAAAATGCTTCTTTTACCTGAGGAGACACCAAATGTGAAAGACAGAAAAATGAAAAGACATCAGAAGCCAAGAGGACTCCGTAGCACTGAGTGGAATCCAAATGCCACAAAACAGTTAAGAATTTGGGCGCAGATAACGTATCTGTTTTCAGTCACTGATGAATTTGAGTGGTAAAAAAAGTTAGCTTCGTATATACACAGAGAAGAAACATTCCAGCTCATCTTGGGTTTTATGTATTTACTGTGTTTTTAGATAAAATAAGTCAAAATGACACAATAAACATCGGAATTCCTACTAAACTTGCAGGCAAAAAGATCAACAGGGGTACTAAATTTTCCTCACACTACTGTATTATATCTTACATTAGAATAAATTTTTTCATTCTTCTTTATATATTATTAGTTATGATCATTTATGAATTACAGATCTCTTATCTTGCTTCGTATCACATTGGATTTTCCATTCTCACCCATTTTAGATGCACGAAAGCCTGACGTAAACAAGCTGATGTAAAGCCACCAGCACTTCAGGAAAATAAATGGCATTTATGTTGCTACAATATGTTCCACAATATAAAAACATACAGGAAAAATGAATACAGAAACTTTTCATGTTTTTCAATCAGCACATACAGTACTGTTTATAAAACTGTATTTGTTTGCACTTTTCTCCAACAGATTTATATACAGAATCACACTGCAATGTCGTATTGCAGTTTATTACAGCTTATGGCTCCAAAAGACAAAACCCCAAAGCAAAACAAACAGAAAAACCCAAACACGTTGTAAGTTTTGTTTATAAATTTTGAGTAGGAAGAATCGGCATCACCCATAAAAACAAAGCATCCCAAACTAGGAATATTAGATGTATACATATGTTTAAAAACTACATAGAAATTCTCGCACCTCCACGTCTGCAAAAATTCCACTACTTTCATGCAAACAAGCATGACACACTCTTCTTTCGGTGATAGCTATAAACTCTTTATTCAATATCCCAGATGGATCATCACTGTTGTAGCTTCTGTGAATCACAGGTGAAGACTTGATGCCACAGACATCTCGGCGACAGTACGACCAAACACTCTTTACAATATCTCATATTAAAGACTTCCAATAGCTCCTTCAAGAAAGTTCATCTATTCATTCTATTTCTAGGCACAATCAAATCAAGGAAAGACAATTTTTCTGAATTAACATTCATGACTCCTTCTCACACAAAACTTGCTTTTGTTTATGAATGCATATATAAAAGCATTCCCTCTCCAACAGATTTTGACAGCATTTAGAGTTCAATACTAGCCAAATATGTGTATAATAAAACTGTTGTAGCAGTTACTACTTTAAAATATGACTTAATTTACACCATGTGCATAAAGTCTTCGGAGTTCATTTAGCATAACTGTCACAAGCACACCAACTATATGTACATTATGTAATTAATCAATCAAACAAAATATAAAAAGACTCTGGCAGTTGATGAGTCAACTATTCCAACAAAAGTCTATTTATCAAATGAATGTTTTTTGGAACATCTAAGATAAACGCAAATAATTTTTAATTGAACCAGAACAGGGGCGAGCAAAGCATTTGGAGGAAATGTGGAAAGCTCTAAAGTTATCTGTAGAATAATATAAACCACTAGTTCTCGGTCAGACTGGAATTTCTTAACACGCTGTACCCTAGCTCCAGAAAGGGCCAAGAGCTGAAGATGCATATGAGAAACAGTCAGTTTGAAGCAACTTTCTTATAGTATTCAGCCATCTGCAACTTAAAGGCTTCCTGAATTTTTTGGGGGAATTTTTCCTTATGTTACCATTCTTCTTTTGATTTTTTTTATAATGTATATGTTTTTAAACACTCTAAACATTTCTAATGTGCAAAGTATAAAAAACAGAACTTTTTTTTTTTAACGAATTTAATACACATAATTTTAGAAGACATCTGAAAATCCAAATCACCAATTTATCCAAATCATCAACTCATAACCCAAAGAAGTCTTCACAAAGCGCAAGCTAATGCCACTAACTAGGGCTATCCTGAACTAAAATAGGACAAGAGGAAATGGCTTCAAGTTGCGCCAGGGGAGGTTTAGGACAGATATTAGGAAAAAATTTCTTCACCGAAAGGATTCTCAAACATTTGAACAGGCTGTCTGGGGAGGTGGTAGAGTCACCGTCCCTGCAGGTATTTAAAAGACGGGTAGATGTGGTGCTGAGGGACATGGTTTAGTGGTGGACTTGGCAGTGTTAGGTCGATGGCGGGACTAGATGATTTTAAAGGCCCATTCCAACCTAGATGATTCTATGATTTCTATACTAGAAAAGTGAGCAGCAGAAGAAACAAGTCATAGAAAATTCTCTGAAATAAACAGCATAACACACCTCCTTCCAACATGCTTTACAAGTAGCTACAGTAAATAAAAGTCATCAGTCTGTTACCTTCATCCTGTGTATATATACGCAAGACTATATTTAGAAACCTATTCTTGTAATACAGATTGCAAACTGTCTGTTCAATTAAATATAAAATGTTTTTCACAAACAAAACATTCTCATTAGTGAATGTACTGTATGTATTATTTACATTAAAGGAACAACAGCTTCTCCAGGCTTTAGATATTTCATTATTAATTAGCTTCCAATAATTTAAAAACTGAGTTATTACCACTGGACTTACCCATAATAGTTAAAGCTGTGGCTTTTGTTAAGTCTTCTTTCATTGACTCTATTATTTCAAGATTACCACCATCCAAGTTACATCTATTTATGGTTCCATTTCCTGAACTGATCCAGTAAAGTTTGTTCTCCCCATAATCTATCGATAAACCTGTAATTAACACATATAACTTTAACTGTGGCTTGAATAGATAATATACACTTAGTGTTAAGCTGTTTTCATAACAAAAGTGTATTTAAGAAATATACACACACAATTATGTTATCTATCCGCTCAAACTTTGAAAAAAGCAATTGAGAAAACCAAACAAACTTGGCCATTCACAGTGAAAAAAACCATGCTTTTAAAAAGATTTCTCCCTTTTATTTCTCCCAACATCTGCAGAAATCAATCAGTGACTGACTGATGAAAGAATATTATCTGGCAATGTACAATTACTTGAATGAACTGAGCTCCTGAGCGAGGTCATTAACTGCTACTAAATCTGAACCAGAAACCATCATTCGTATTCTAAAATTATGAATACAGAAAGTGAAAACAAGGTCCTTTTTGTGATTCAGAACTATAAAAAGCCTCTTCTCTCCCTACATGCACAGACCGCTGTTTAGAATGCTGAAATACCAAAAGCTAATACTAGTTCTCAATAAATTTACAGTATTAATTTTAATTTAGCTTCATAGTGAACTGACCTCACAATCAGTTCTTTGGAGTTAGAAGCAAGAGAACTGTAGAAATAAAAATACTTGCAAAATAGCCTACTAAACAAACAAAGCATATAATTTTCTGGAAGTAAGAGCAAAGAACTAAGAGATAATGTATTTCAGACTTCTATAATCCTTTAAAAACGTTCAAGTAATTGTAGCAGGAGATTTTCCACCATGAAATACGCTTAGCTTGGTTACAATACATGCCACAATAATTTGCTTTGATCCTAGACTTTTCCCAGAACTCATGTTAGATGTCCAGCAGCAACTTGCCAAAAACCACTGCATTTCAGTCCATAGGTCAACCCTGATATCGCACAGTACTTCTTCCATCCTGTAAACGGCTTCTCTGTGGAAAGCCAGATCTATTTTCCCAGTCCTGACAGGAGACAGCAGGGACAGGTGCTGCAGTACTTACAGCTGGCATCATGACACTACTTTATGCACATTTGACAAAGTAGGTGTCCACTTTCCAAGCTTTTCAAAAACAACTTTCCAGTTCCTTTAAAATGACTCATATATTTTTTTTCCCCCTCTCTGCGAGCATATCACCCAGAAGAAAAGCAACACACGCTCCAGAGAGGATAAGGATACCAAGCAGTGCCTTCGGGAGAGCTGGACCTTGCAGTGTCTCCCTGCACATACGTGTTTCCTTGCTTGTACAACAAGCGTTGCCCGCAGCAAAAAGACAGCGCCACAGATGAGCGAAGCAGCATGTGCAGCACTTAGGCCTAGTACAGGAAACTTTCCTGGCAACATGGATGAGCCTTGCTCTGGGTTACAAAGGTAATACGGAAGTATAGACTCCAAGACAGACAGCACTTATCATTCCCTGGAACTCCTGACTGCTACCAGTCAGCTGCTCGCCGATTGCACCCAGACAGATCTATTTATGGGGTTGCTGTGAATGCAATCTACACAGCAATTACAATGTTATCTTGTCAGGTTTTCTACTTCAGATATTAAAACTGGTGTTTCTACACATGAGTATTCCAATTACACAGCAGCAACTGACAGAAATAACAATCCTATCTCCTTCTACCCAAGTCTACCAGATTTTTCTTCCCAAAGTATTTTCCTGTTGTGTCATTCCACCTGTTACCAACCTTTGTGAAAACATTATTTCTTATGTAGGCAGAGCGTGTTTGTTCAGATTTTTTCAGGAATTGTCCTGTTTTTCCTAATGAAAATGGGTGACTTAGTAACCATAAGCATCACCGACACTCTTGATGCATTCTAGCGTGGGTGACCAGCTTACACTTTATGCCCCAGCTGCCAAAGTCAACCTGAACATGTGAATTGTGAAATATTGCTCTCAGAGTATTCCGTTGGGTTTAAAAAAAAAAAAAAAAAATTACCATGACTTAGGCCACAATGTTTTCACCTGCACTTTCCAATTTCCTTACTCAAATTTCCAGAAATATGCTACTATTAAATAGTATATCCCAAAGGTTATTCCAGCAATACACAGAGGTACCAAACTTAAAGCCACAGATGTAACGGGATCTTAGATTCCACTGCCAGAAAATCAAGTTTGATGTTTTAATTTCCTGCATCTCTGAAGTTCAGGGGAATGACTCTTGATAATATTTTTCGTATTCTTATTGTTTAAATAATAAATGTTCCTATAACTTTATGTTTACCTGTGCAAATGTTCTCTAAAAAGCAGAGGATGCTTAAGGGAACAGTGTGTTCCAAGAGCATTAAAGGTGGGATTCATTCTTACTACCTAAATCAATTAAATGTTGGACACTGTTATTACAGTTTAGATGAATAGGAACAGTATTTGAAATAACTTAACCCATTAAAACAGGCATTTTGCATAAATTTGAACTTAGAATTTGACATTGGAAATTTAATACCCACTTTATCTATAGTGTATCTGATAATATTTCCTCAGACCTGCAACAGAATCTGCATTCATTTCCATCCTAACTGACTATTGAACTGAGCCAAGATGTATGCCAATTAAAATGTTTTTCAGCAATAATCAGGTGCAAGATTTATTTTCCCTTTACATACGTACACGTATATATATCTCAACGCTCTTTACACACTAGATATGCTAGCCTTTACAGACTTTGCAATTAAGCACGTCTTCAGACTGCCAAGAAGAAGGGAAAAACAATTAAATCTCTACGGTCTCCTTATTATGCAATAGGTCTCATTATTAAGCGATAAGAACCTTCAATCTGGAATATAACCTATTACAGGTAATTCTTATCAGATCTCAAAGGTGTTAAGAATTTATGTGATCCTACAGCAAGAAAACAAATTGGCTCACTTGCAACTCTGTGGTGAAGCAAAATAAACTTAGTCGAATTCATTCCTACGTGGCTCACAGGAATGTTTAACTGCATGAATAGTCCATCTGGCACCAGTGAGACCGTAGACATCCATGAAGAAAAACACCACAAAACCCACATGGATTTGCTCATGCAGCCGTTGACAGTACTGATATACTTACATTTAAAAAAAAAAAAAAAAAAAAAAAAAAAAAAGAGCACTTAAGTGTTCTACCATGTATTTGGCTCAGTGGCTTTACTGCTACTCAGGCCAAACTCAATGACAGACATAAGGACTGCAATTTAGGACCTTGTGACCTATGACCACAGGATATTCAGTGCAAAATTTTGCACACGGCCTTACTTCTTCCCATTGTTTTAATATTATTAAATGTGTTTATGCTTCACCTTAAAACTAGTGGGTTTGCCACTCTTTTTTTCTCCAGATAAATAGATAACTGTCTCTTCAAGCGGATAGATAATCAAATCAACAGTAAAAGAGTTACCAAATAACATCTGCAAAATTCTTTGAATTTGGTGTCTAAAATGCACGTCGTGTTCCTCTAATGTCGTATTTATTGACTTATTAAACTAAGTCATTTTTGCTTCTGCTTGCTTAATGCATTCAGTTATAAAAACCCATAAATGCTTTAAAATGTAATCACTCTATTGATGCACCATTAATAAGGCAACAACAATTGACGTAACCACTTTAGCTCTCTAAAAAATGAAATTACAAAAAGAAAGAAGCCTGAGCCCAAAATAAATAAATAATACTTACATAGAGAGCTTTTTTTTTTTATAGAAGTGCCATAATTTATCATCAACTATATTAATTCTCAAATACTAAAATGGAGGTTAAGTCATTATATGAAACCTATGCCTCAACTGTTGCTCTTTTCTCTATGTGAAAAGTTATAAGCCAAACTATCTTTTGATCATGCAGCTGGTGAGGAATGTTCTACATTTCCAGTCAAAGTATCCTCTGACATATATCCATAACTTATTAAAATCCCGCTCTCTATGTTTTTTTTAACCATGATCTAAAGATTGAGAGCTGCAGATGTGTTCTCCTTCACCTTCAATTTACACAACTACTGTAACACCCTAGCAGTTAATAATACTATACTTAACTCATTACAGGAGATTTCAATTAGAATGGGCAAAAAATATCTTAAATTGTGAAACAGAAAAGGACATCCGTGTTTTTCATGTCTTTATGCCTTTTCTTATCACTGTTATATAGGATATGAAAAAAATCACGATATACTTAAATAGTATTTCAAGATAACATCTATAATAAAGCACTAACAAATAAAAAAAAGAAACAGAAAGGAAAAAAGGTATTTACCAACAGGATCTTTTTGATTCTGAAAGAGTATTTTGCTGTTGCTGCCATCCATGTTTGCCATGTTAATTGTGTTTCCATCCGTCCAGTAGAGCTTACTGAAGAAGGGAATGAACATATTTATAATGTTGCTTTGTGTAGACAGTATTTTTAATGCATCAGTCTTGAAAATATTCATAAGTTTAGAAGCACGCAAAATATACAACTGAGTGTTATATGGTTTAATCAACAGTAAGCTTTGGTAGGGAAGCAGTACTCATTTAAGAAATTCTGAATAAAATCTTTCAAAGGCATGCATTTACTTTAAGTTTGAAAGAAAACAGAATAAGCAAACTCAAAACCTGAACTAAGAAGAAATGTTCTGAGTTTATTTAATAAACCAACAGACATCTTACCCCTTTACTGGGTGAACTGCAAGACACTGGGGTTTATCAATTCCATGGATGATTGAGGTTTTCAAGGAACCATCTAAATGTGCCACATTAATTTGTGTTTCATCAAATTCTGAGCTGATCCAATATAAATTACGTGATATCCAATCCACTGCAAGACCTCTGATACTCTGAATATCTGTAAAAAGTGAAAGTAGTTGTTCTTTTGATTTTTTTTTTCCCCTAGATTGTTCTCAGTCTTGGTGAAAAAAAGCCCAACAATTTCTGCTACAGTTTGTTAACAATATTGTGCAATATTCCAGCAAGATGTGTTTATAAACTAGTTGCCAAGAATTGGTAATCATTATTTCTCTTCTGGAGCCTCATACACTTACAATAAGAACATGAAAACCGCACTGAAGATTCGGGAAATCCTCCATAAATACTTCTCAAAAAATTAGCATAAAATCGAATGTCCAAAAATAGTAATCAGACTAATGCTGAATTTTTGCAGTGTAATTTTCTAATTAAGAAAGCATCTATTACTCAGTGTCCTATTAAAAAGTGTGGTTTGTTGTGGGTTGGTTGGTTGCTTTTTTTTTTTTTTTTTTTTTTTTTTTTGTGTTTGTGTTGTAGAATG
>VXBH01003213.1:545337-573396 GCA_013400035.1 Rynchops niger
GGTTGTTGTTTTTTTTTTTTTTTTTTTTTTTTTTTTTTTTTTTTTGAGATGATGACGTAGAATGAGTTAGCCTCCATTAAGAGGTTCAATAATTATATTTAAGAAACATAAGAATTACTCATAAGAGGAAGGTTCATACTTCTTTAGTTGGGAGTTATACTTTACATATAGAACCTTAGGTGGCTTTCTAAAAGAAAACTATGCTGAAGTGTAAAAGCTTACTTCCTTCTTTAGCACCAAGAAGGCTCAATACAGAATACTGGAATTAAAACAGATACAGCACATAAGTATGGAAGTAGTTACATCACTGAAGATGTTTTTTGGGTTTATTTCTGAAGATTTTGAAGACTCCAGCTTACTCCCCTGCTTTCCTGGAAATGGCTAAACATCTGTCAGCCGATGGGAAGTAGTCAATGAATTATTTATTTTGCTTTGCTTGTACACGCAGTTTTTGTGTTTCATATTAAACTGTCTTTATCTCAACCCATGAGTTTTCTCACTTTTACTCTTCTGATTCTCTTTCCCATCCCACTGTGGGGAGCGAGCGAGCAGCTGTGTGAGGCTTATCTGACTTTTGGGGTTAATCCACACCACCGGTGTTACCTGAGGTAGCAAAACATGCGTAAGATATGATTTATTTGGCAGCTTCATCAGTGTCTTTGTATGTGGTAGCCTTCCTTAGCAAGACACGGATTTAAAAAATGTTAATATATATATTAATATATATCTGCCTTAAATAACGGTATAAAATCGTTGCTCAAGATCTAGACACCAACATGCTGCTCTGTCTTGGCATAGCTCATATTGGCCTGCGTCTTTTCAGATGAGAAACCAGGCCAAGGGTGATTTAATGATTTCATTGTAGTTCGTAGTTTGTACACTATCTCTTTGTCAACTTAATGTGGTTACTTCCACTGACAGGATTATTGTCATTGACAAACTAACATGGATGTGGCCGCAGACTGGCTCGCATATACATAAGGTCAAACGGCGATTGGGCATTGGGCAGTTTGCCAGCTTTACAGGATGTAACAGAGGACAGCAAATACATACCCTTGACCCATTTTAAACTGATCCCCTGCCTTTTTAGTTTGGGTTTTTTTGGTTGAAGGAACTAGAAAACAAGCTTTTTATACTCTTAAATTAAAAGATTAAAGTATGGCTTTGGCATTTTTGTGACACCGGCACCGGCGTAAGCCTTCATCCAAGGAGAATCCCACTAGTATGTGCTTACTAAGCTTCTTATAAGAAATATGAAAATATAACTATAAAAAAATTAGATCATTTTCACATAAATACTCCTTATAACATTTTGATGTGCCAGAACATTATAATTTTGCAAATTTTACATATAATAAGTTACATCTGGCACAACATCCCCCCTACAAAAGTTCACCACAGAAGTTACCATAATAAAAAGAATATGAAAGAATGCAGGATAAACAGAAACATTCCCACATAGTAAGTTTCTTTAAGTTTCATTAATTTTCCTGGCAAGTTTTGTGATTTTTCATTATATATTTTGCATAATAAAACAATGTTTTTATTCCACTACCATTCAAAAAACTAACAGATCTTTCTCTTTCGAGCACCTCAATTCATGATGTAAAGAAAAGCTCTGTGATGCACTCTAAACCTCGTTCTTGTTACTGATACTGAAAAACATCTCCAAATGTTATTAAAGTTGTCTCTGAGATAGCAGTGGAAAAATAAAGCTACCCACACAGAATTACTTTATCAATCTAGACAGTCAAGTAGGGATATTGCCATATTTACCCAATGATTTCCCAAAATTCGCTAATACAGAACAAATTTCTTCTACAGTGACACCTGGGGCAGAGCTTTAATTAATTTTCTGAAGTCCCAAATAATCAAATTTTCGGTTTTTTTTTTAATTTGTTCTCAAAAATCGGAAAAGACCTGATCTTACAGAAGTGAGTTAATTCTTTTCTCCTCTTCCCCTTCAAACATACATTTAATGGCTGAGGAACCAGAGTTTGCAAAATTTACTCTACGTAGTCCCTGTCAGACAGTTTTCCTATTTCCGAGCAGGTAGCTACATTATAAAATAGAAGAACACCGTGTGCTGCCAGGAGAGGAACTGGCAGTGGTGGGAAAAAAAACCTACCAAACAAAAAGCACCACTAGTGAGGACAACAAATGGCATCACTTTAGTACCAGACTGACTGACATAGAGTTGAAGCAATCAGGTATAGACCTTACAATCCATTAAGTTTCTGTATTCAAGGCACAGAGCAAAAGTGTCAGAACAATGAAGGTGTTAACTGCAGAAAAAACAGCCAGCCATGATTTCCCATTTGCAATATTTTGTTTCCTTTTATTGCTGTAACCAACCTACCTATAATGAAAAAGCTCAGCAAAAAGAAAAACCTCCATTGTAGTATTTTAGGTAACTGAAGCATCAACGACAGAACAAACGTATACAGGATTCAAAGACATATTATCAAAAGACTCCACTTTGTCATGGCAGCCAAGTACTGCAAGCAGCCTGACGGCAATCAGTTTGAATATGACACGCGTTGCAAGAAGACAACAGGTAAATGCCTAACATCAGTAGCACCAAAATTACAAAGCCACCATAGCATGTATTTCACTGATGGTGCCCCAAAGCTGAAAGATCTATATGGACTGGAAAGAAAAAATAACTCTGATGGAGCCAATTTCTTTGCTAGGTTGGCACAGAAAGCCAAAGGATGTGAAAAATCCACAACAAAATTTTCAATGCAAACCTACATCAGGATGCTGTTCTTTTTCTGCTTTTCATCTTTTTTCTTTCTACCATCCCCAGGAGGCATTATTTCCATTGTTTACGACACAATTCAATCTTGTATAAAAGCAATGTTACAATTACATCCCAATTCATTTAAGTAAAAATGAATTATGAATCAATAAACGAACTAGAATCCTAAACAAAATTGTGCTTTCTTATTGTTTAGATCAATTATTCAATACCAGTGAAAGATATACCTAAGAAGAACTTGCAGACTCCTACTTCAGCATTCTTATAACACACATTTACCTATAATGAATTATTTTTACTGCAATGGTAGATTATTTACCTCTTGAAATAATTGTTTCTAAGCCAGTCCCATTAATGAAAGCACGCTTGATGGTCTGTGTTTTCACATCAGTCCAGTATAAGCGTTCCTCAACAGCATCAAAGTCTATGACCGTCACATCATCAATGTCAGGAACAGTGAAGGCTGTGATGAAGTTGAAGTATGGGTTTTCTATGTCCACACCTCTAATTTCTGAACGCCTTGCATAAAGAAGAAATTTCTTCCTTTCTGTTAGAAAAAAGGAAAACATCACTCCTCATCCTGTTCACAACATCCTTAACCTAAGTCAGTCATTCGTCTGAGATCACTCTACAAATCTGTAAATAAAGTTTATACAAATGATTTAATATCTCCAGAAAATCTGCAGCCTGGTGACAACTGAGAAATAACGTATGTTATGGAGGTGTAAAAATCACAGGAAAAATATACTAATTCTGGACACAAGACAAGATGTAACCGTGCCACAAAAGCGCAATGGTCTTGTGCAAGTCTACAGAAAAAAACTTAAATGCTATTTTAAACATTTTACCACACTTCTCCCAATCATAAAAATGCTGTTTCATTTGTACATCCTAACAGACATAAACGTTTGGTATCTCAGGGAAACAGAGTATCATGTAACAGGGAAGTTTTGCAAACAACAAAACTCAGAAGGAATTGCACAACATGTATATAAGCAGTGAAAAGTAAATAGGTGGAAGAAAAAGAACACATTAATTTTTCTAATTTAGAAACCCACTAATGAAAAAGGGCGATACATTAAAGGCAAAACGGAGCTTTTTCTTTTTTTTTTCCTCTCTCTTTTTTTTTTTTTTTTTACTATATCAACAGCGTAAATTATTGGAGTCAATTTCTGTGAATGAACAGTAAAGGTAGCTTTTTCCCCCCCGTGATATCCTTTATACAACAAAATATATATATATTTTTTAATTTCCTAAACATTATTAATCAACACTGAAAAGAGTAATGTAGTACAAGATTTTACAGATAATAGACACTATTATTTGACATTCTAACGGCTTTTGTAGCTTAAAAGTGTTTATTGTAACTTTTTATAAAACGCCCCTGCAAAGCTGCATGTCTAGCTCTTCATTTTTTTAATGCTTGAAAAATGAAACTAAGAAAATTGTAGAAGAACAGGTAGAGATTTAAGCTATTAAGCACCTTTTTGTTGTTCAGCTTACCTGACTCGTTTTTTGATGACACACTTTCAGTATAAATCTTTCTGTTTTGCAGAGATAAGTTTTACTAACTTATCATATATGTGAGGAACAGAAAAAATAGCTGTGGTAATAAATATCAAAGCTCCACGCGCTTCGTATATTGATACAAGTTACCAATTCTCAAAAAGTAGATGTCCCTTTAAAAATACATCATTCAAATGCACTGTAGAGATTGTTTTTAAGAGTATTTTAATTTGTCCAGTTCAAGATTCTAAAGTCAATACAACTGTCGGGCTTTGGGAGGAAAACTTACCATAACATGTTTTCTTGTCTAAAGACAGCTTCATCAGATGTGGACATGCACACGCAGCACTTCTGTTGTGATTGATCAGGCACATGTGAGAACATGGACCTCTGCCCTCATTAGCAGCGCACGGATTGGAAGCTAAAAGTGAATAATGAAACACACAAAATAATAAAACACCTTTTGGGATGAAGGTTTGTCAAACTAGCATAAGCTACGCTGGTGAGAGAGCGGTGAAAATTCTGTCTGAAGACAAATCCAGCCTCATTGATTCACTGAGCTGGTACTCTAATCACTTTCTCTATGCTAACAGGCTCATATTCAACTCTTGTCCAAGCATTTTTATTTTTTATTTTTTAGTACAACCACAAAATTTATCATTAGAATTTCATGAAGCCACTGGATAAAGTTTTCCCAGTGAGATATTAATTCTGCAGTCTATTTATAATGTTTAAATGTAAAGAATTGTACACTCCTAACCAGGACACGTGGGATAAAAAAAAGTGTTAATATGATGAGGACCTGAACAACAAATTTTGTTTTGTGAAGGGTCAAAGCTTAAATTATACAGCGAATTTTCGCAAATTCGATGTTCCTTCTCAATTTGATCTGCCTACCGGAATCTTAGTTGGAAATCTCACATACAAAGATAATTTGAAAAAAAACCACGCCAAACTATTTCTACTCTTCTCAAAGAAAAACCTCTCTTAAGTGTAGCTTTTTTCAAGTAGCTTCCTATATTTCACTGATAGAACAAGATGGCCAAAAATTGCTATAAAAAGCAGAAAGAAAGCTGACCAGAGACTTAGTTTACAAAACCTAGAAAGTGTTCTTATTATCTTCATTCATTATTACACACACGGAGAAAGTAACGTTGATTTTTCCATTTACTAAAAAAATCTTAGAAAATTAACAGTGCTGAAAAAAGGAAGCGGGAATGACTGACTCACAAAGACAAACTTATAATTAACAAAATCAATTAGTTTAGAATATATTCCTCCAACGCTGTGCTAGCCTGCAATATAAGTAATTCGATAACTAGAGAAATCTGATGTTTGAATTACTTCATGAAAGAAATTTAGCTCAAATTCAAGCCCTAAAATATGAAGACAAACTCAACGCTTTCTTCATTGAGCCATGTCTTTTTCATTAATGCGTGCTTCCCTAGATTTATCCACCGACTCCTGCATCCTTTAACTATACTTACTTGTCTGACCAGTAAGACAGGAAGAAAGAAATTTTCCATCCTTCTATCAAAAAATCACAGGCTTTTACAGTTTTCTGTAAAGTCATCCCATTTGCCCCTTTCAAACTCTGGCAGCACCGGAGGCCACTCTTCCAGCCTCTGCAGTTTCTCCCGCTATTCTAAGGTTTATTAAAAAGGAGCATCCCATATCCTCTCTGTCAGCTATTCTAAACCTCTGATTAAAAAAAAAAAAAANGGCCAATAAGCTTAAAAATATTTATTCTTGGTTAATGACTTAATATCTTGTTTGGCTGCTAATGGACTGTAAATACCTTCTTATCCTTATGTGGTGGCTGTATTTGATTCTGCCATTCTCAAAAATTACACCAGAGAAATGTTTATTTAACTTCATCACTTAATCTGTAGGAACAATGTGAAAAAATCGAATGATCTCTCCTAAGTTCAAAACTTTGTATGGAAGATACAAAATATGAAGCTGAAGAAGAGAGACTGAAGTTAAGAAGGTTCCAAGAGCCCTTCAAAATAAGAATCAATTATTAATGGTCCATTAATATTAGTAAATACAGGTCATCTATCTCTATGAACTGCACACCAAAAGTGAAACATCATTTCGGGTTTTGACAATATTGTGAAGATCATAGAATCATTGTTGTAAGGGATTTCGGGACATCACCTAGTGATTCAGCTTCCTGCAGATTTTGGCATTCTTAACACTGCTGCTGCGAGATTTACAATTTAGTCATACATTTTGAAAAAAAGCATTTCCTTTAATTTATTTGCCAATACAAGCCAGTAATTTCAGTGGAACCTCAGCCTCTTTATATGCATACAACTGTCTGTGACAAGGATCTGCTTAGGGCCTAAGTGCAAGCAGAACATTATGTTCTTCTCTACCAATGCTATTATTTGAGTATGGAATTCAAATAGAAGAACATACAGAAGACAAAACAAAAGGCATGCTGGTTAACTGTCATGTTAAAGAAAGAGTTGTGGTTAACTACCACAGTTAAGGTGTGCTACGAGCCACAACCAAGAGGAGACAGTACAATTTTTGTACTATATGTCCGTATCACAATTCCCTTTGTGTATCACGGAATACAAAATTGGTGGAAAAGAGTGAAGTGTTATTAAGCATATTTGCTTCCACCTGCACGCACAACTGGAGAAGTAAACCATCATAACCCAAAAATTACTTATACCAACACATAATACATATATTACTTTCATATTCATACTGCTTTCACTGAATAACAGCTAAGCCCATTCTTTATGTTCAAATAAAAACTAATTTTCTTGAAGGCAAATAGGTATGCTATTGCTTTGACTCTCCAAAATCCGGCTCTTTTATTTCCTTGAGCTAGTTCTAACACTTTCTTCTATGTCTATTGTGAATACTCGCCTAACCATTCCTTATTCACCTTCTCCATGCCATTTATGATTTCACAGGCTGGCATCACACAGAAGGCTGTCGATAAACTGTATTTCAAGAAGCATCAGTTTACCTGTTCTCATAGAAAAACCTTTCCCATACTCCTGATCTGCCTGTCAAGCTTTCTTGGCATCTTTTATCCGATCTGTGTACAGAGTATTCAAGATATGGGAGCGATATGGATTTATATAGCCATCACAGTTCACTATCTGCGGTTCTTTATTCCTTTCCTAATCATTTCCACCAATTTGTTCTCCTCTTGATCACAGAACTGGCATTTTTACCAGCTGGCCAGCCTTTTGCATTATTTAGTTGATCTCCACTGCTGATTGCTTGTCAATCTATTTCTCTTATGGTACCGTGCACAGATATACATATGTCACTCTTTTGCTTCATATTTCTTCTTGACTGCTCTCTAAAACATTATTTAAACAAAATGTTTATTTTTTTTCGACCAGTAACCCATAAAAAAACCCTCAGACACTCTACCACCAGTTGACAAATGAACGGTTACTCTGACAACGCCTGAATAAGCATTTACTATGGACCAACTTATCCTCCATAGGAAATTCATACCGAACCCACCCCTTCTTGGCATCAGATTTTAGCTAGACAAAATTTTAATCTTATATTGAATGGTGCACCACATGATTAAATTCTGCCTACACCTTCAAATATATGCACTACAGTTATATCAAAAGGATACTTTTAAATTGCTGACAATCTGTTCGCACTCATATTTAAAACCAGTTATAGATCTACTCCTCTGCTCACTGTCAACAATTTCTGTAGTATTGCTTTCCATAGGGCCAAAGATCCTTCTGCTGTACTCAGTCAAGTTAAAATCTTTATACTGCCTGATTATATCTGATTTGCAATTAATCTTTGAAATCTGCAAATATGGACTGATCAGAGAATGTATTAGTTCTAAAATACATATTTATTGCCGGTATTCACTATTTCTACTTCAGTTTTTTATCATTCACTTGAAGAATTAGTCAGTATGCCACCTAACAAAAATTTACATATTCACCATGAAACAAACAATAATATTATTAGTTCACAGTTTGCACAATTATTGACGATACTCTATTGTATATGGTATGATAGCTTTATAGTAATTCTGAAAGCTCTTGTTAATGATTCTCTGTCGTCCCTGTCATCCCCCCAAGTGTACAGTTTGAGATGAAAGGGTACTGCAAAAAAACCTCCAAAACAACAAAACCAAAAACAAACAGAAAAATGTAATAAATGATGTAACTCCAAAATTAAGCACGGGCTACTTGGAACGTCTGACTTTAAAAAAATATGCTGACAAACTAGGCAGATAAGAAACACAGACGTAAAAGAATAACAAATGTTGTAATGCTACGGTATTACCACAAGGGAAGGCCAAAGGCAATATTAGTTTTAGGAGCAGATGCTATGCTTTATAGAAAACTTTCAAAAAATCAGAAATTTACCGTTAAAGTAAAAAAAAAGAGGTGGCAAAGGATGAAATTAAATCCAAGCGTGAAAAGCTGTGCAAGAGTTACACGACAGAGTGACCGAGAAATAAAACATATGATAACACTCCATACACGTATAGTAATATACATGGGAAAAAAAACAATCTCAAGTTACGTACACAAGGGTGAGCACTGAAATAGCATCCATACCTCCAAGATCCTTTTCTGAAGCAACAGATAATATTTATACTTATTAAATGGCTGGCCGATACCACTCTCGTTACAAGAACTAGGACACGCTGAATAGAATTATCAAGTATTAGGGTGCAAACAAGCAAGACAAGGTCCTCTCTCACACAGTGCATAGTTACGCACCAGAGCCATCTGCCCAAAAAATTGTAGACATCAAGAGTTTGCGTAAGTTCAAAAGTCAACTAGTAAAGTTCACGCAAGAAGAATCAGTCAAAGGCTTTAAAGCCTTTGAAGCACAAAGATATCATTTTAGGTTCAACAGTCACTGAGTTACAGGTTACTGGACGCTGACAGGCTGTACGGGAGGAGCACGGCTGGTATCTTCCCTCCGGTCCGCTCTTTCCTGTAGGCACTGATCAGCCCTTGTCAAAGACAGGATGCTGAGTTAAGACACATGTAGAAAAGATTGCTTTCATAATTCCTAAAATAAAACTGGAACTTTCACAAGGCACAAAGGAATCCAATTTGAAGTTCAGAAAGGCTGTTCATGTTTTGCATGAATTATAATACATATACAAATCTTGCTGCTGGTTTTGCAGCAAAAAGAATGTGCACAAGAAGGTTGTGATAAAATCTCAAACTAATACAATTTTTTAAATCCCCCCCAAATAAAATAGTCAAAACTTTGCTCATCTGCATCTTAAGCTACATTTCTGCCAAAAATTTATTTATTTCAAACAGCTGGCAATCCAGGCCTCAGTAGAATATTGTAACAAAACAGTGCTACAAAGTTAAATGTTTTTCATGTTTTAATTACAAAAGAGCCCAGTAGTACCAATATACCTTATATTCAGCAATTATTATACTGCTTGTCCTGATTTTTAGTCTATAAAAATTCAATCTGCAAAAAGAAAAATAATGTCATGCCCATGTTGGGGTTTTTTCTTATTATTTTTAATTCAAAGTAATACCCTTGAGAAATGCAGAAAACTGGGGAACGTGTAAGGAATTCACAGCTTTCTAACTGTTTTCAAGCTGTGATCCTTCCTATGCACTGTATTTACTCCTCTCCTCACTATCCTCAGTAGTACAACTCATGGTACAAGTACAACTTCTTGCGCCTAAAATAGAAGACCTTGTTCTTTGCAGCAAGTGAATTTTTAAAATATAACGGTAGTTGAGAAAACATTCTTCCTAGAAAACCTGTGTTTGCTATCTTAATAGCATTCCTGAAACACAGCTTTGATTCTGTGAAGATAAGTAGGTCTCCAACTCATATTCCTGAGACATGACATTCTTCTGCGTTAGATCATGAAGGCTTCCACATTACCTGTGATTTACTGACAGATGAACCCCTCATCCACACAAACATCTCAGTATAACCTCGCTACCTTAAATTAGCACCTGTCCTAGATTAACTGAAATAGCGCTGCTTTAGGCTACAGGAATTCATTTAGCCCTGCTCTACTGTATTTCAATCAAAATAAGTTGCATGAAATATTTTAAAAGCTAATAACCTTTCACCTACATAGGTGACCCGGATGTATACCTATGGAGCTAAGACTACAAAATGTTTGTCCTTCAGAGCTATATTTATACTGACGTTTTGCAATGTAAATCTACCGTTAATTTTACTTTGGGATTCTAAACTGCATGTTACCTTGTTTCATTTACTGCAAAATTGCTACAAATTCAAAGGAAAAATTAGGAAGTTATCACATAGTATCACCGTTTTTCTCTAGCTCCAATAAAGCTAGATACTGGAGATTTGCAGAAAGAAATTGCTTCCACTGAAAGAGAATAATTTAGAGCAAACCCAGAAGGCCAATCATAAACTGGAATCTGGGGTTCTATACATCATAAAATAAAAGCTGCAATTACACAACTTGATATTTGAACTTCTTGATCCTGGCAAAGAAATGCTGAAAACTCTTCTACACCTTATACCTTGCCTTGAGGCCAAGGTATCAGCGACTATGGAATACTGACTGATGTCTCCCTCGGCTATGGTCTCTCTCTAAAGACGTTGCCTGGCCCCAGGCCAAACAGAAAATAGTTGAGTTTTTCTGACAGCAAGAAATGGCTAATGGGAACTCTACTGCTAGTGTGAAAACATCAAATATAGAACACGGTTCCTCAAAACCCTAAGGTTCAGGAAGTGATTAATTAGAAAAAATAGCAAAACCTACTACATTAAAAGAGTGTGCAGAGATACATATTTACTCCATCCATAAATTAAAATCCTGGGCATACATACTCTTTTGTCCAGAAGGCTTTGTTGGAACAGTACCCTGGCCTGAAGACTAAATTCTCTTAAGAGGCTTACTTCAAAAAGTAGAAAGCCCAAGGACCTTAACGACCACTGAAAAACAGTAACATTCTTCTTTAATGCAAGTTCATAATTATTTTAAAATAAAACCATCAGAAAAATGTATCCTGACAGCAAGTCACATATTGCAAGGTAGATTAGGAGTTGATCATTGCGAGTCCTTACCGCGGTTGTCATCATGCTTAGACTCACGAACTAACGGTGAATTGTAGTTGTTGCTCTCCTTTTTTCAATGCATGCTATTAGAGAGAATTCTTCAAATCTTTTGACTACTAGTGGGCAGGGAGAATTTTACTTCCTGGTACTCATTTACATTAGAACTATATCCAGAGTACTCTATGTATAACTAATGTTCTAAAACATTTACAAAGCCATACAAAATTGTCAGAATTTAATATATGCAAATAAAGATTGCTCAGAACCTACTAACATAGAAGTATGAATAGCTCACTGAGCACTACCAACCCTAGGTGAAAAGAAAAACAAAATATCTTTTCTCAATATTAAAAACCCCAAGTATACGTGTTAGGAATTTTAAAGCAGTTTCTACCACCATCAACTTTTTGGCAAAAGAGTTTAAATTTATCCAGAGATCATGGAACATTCTATAACTAATTGGTGGTCATCCTCCAGTAGTAGTTTTTACTTTCATATATTTACATATAAATTAAGTAATTGTCCTTTGTTATATCTCACAATAAAAACACAGATTCAATTCTTTTTTCAGCATCGGTATTTTCCAGGGCACACCCAAAGAGCTTCAATAGCTAGATATGGCCCAGACGTGTCCTTTTAAAACAGAACTTAATTTACTAATAGATAATACACCTGGTCCTATCTCAAGCATGTCAGAATGTAACATTAAACTCAAATCTCTAAAAATAAAGGGGAAAATGTACACATACATTTGCATATGTGAAGTAGATTATGTACAAAGGTATATGTTTTAAGTATATACTCGCACAATACTATGCAGTATTAGAGATGTGATATCTATAAAACATGTATTATTCACACCCTAGATTATCTGTATCCTTAAGCCCATTTACACTAACTGACCTACAGAAATTCAGAGAGGTGATGGAGAATTAGAGACGGTAAAGTTACTAGGGAAGAATGGACACCTTATGGCAGATGGGAGGCAGTAAGACTGCTGCAGAAGAATAGATGCTGGAGTAAACTCAAATATATATATAATCAATAAAAGAGTAACTCACCTCGTTCATTAATCATAACTTGTTCTGTTCTTGATTAACTGCTTTGTTGCTTACAACTAACCCATGAGTTATTCATATAAGAATACAAAAAAAAGCCTTCAGAGACTTAATTCTTCCCTCCGATGGCTGCTATGCGTGTACAGGAAAGCTATATTGAAGAGTTGGATTATTTTGAGAAAGTTGGCATTTCAGCTGTGGTTGAGAGGTTCTGAGCTCTGTTCTCTTTTTGATCAATACTCTAACGTATCTCTTTCCAAGAATAGGTTCTGAAATTATCAGCAATATCATAATAATGTCTTCCTGTCCTATATTTGGGTTTGTAACTTTAAATCTATTTTAAACTTCAATGCAGCTATAGTCGTATCAAAAAATGTCACTTTATATAATTCTTCATTTTACATGGGGATACGCCGAGAGAACTGATCTCCAAGTACCCTTCCAACAAAATAACTGAAAAAAAGTTTAATCAGGATCATTTTCTTCTGCTCAGCATCCTATCATATCCTTTCATTACTACTTCAGCTAACCACCTCATCCCCATTATTTCACAGTGAATTAAGTCAAGCCTCTGATTCAGAAATCCAAAGACTCCTAGTAAATGACTATATAACAACACTTTCCAACTATTTCCGTTCACGTTTAGGTCTCCCAAGTCAGGGATACAGGGACTTTGAAGAGCTCAACGGTTGAAAATTCAGAGAAGGAAGAACTATAAAGCCCAATTAAAATTCCTTTTTTTTTTTTTTTTTTTTTTATGATGGTAAAAGTGGACATAACTGTTCGGAAGAAGAATGTTGCCAGTTGTCAGCATTGTACTAAGTGTCTTGGTATCTTGGATTCACCTATCCCCAACTGGAGAGCAGCTGGGGAAAAAAAGAAGCATGAGGGAATGCAGGAAGATGTGTTTGGATCAGCAGCAGATAGTGCTACTAACAGGTAGGTTTCAAGATGAAATCACAGCAAAATGTGACAAGTCCCTATGTAATTAATTTGGATTTAACTATTGCTTATGTTATTAGCAACATGCTTAGATACAATCTATATATTGCCATAACCTAAGCCAGAAAATTTAGTGGAAAATAATTTTGCACCAGTTAAATATAGTATCAGTGGTTTTAATCCTCATAATCCTCAGAGAAGTAATAAATAACAGTTATACTCTAGAAAAATATTAGATATGCAACTAATGGGCTACTCTGTGATTACTTTCTGGGTCCTCATGAAATTTCACACCTAGGACCATCTGAATGAGAGATTCACTATTCAGTGACAAAATCATTTGAAGCTTCAGCTGAAATTATAGGAAAATCATGAGTCTTTTTACCCTATGTGACACATTGCAAATCTGTCTCAAGAGGCCAAGTTTTAAAGGTTGCTGCATTTTTCATTAGGAATTAAATAGACTATTTCATTAAACCAGATAGATAAAATCAGGTCATTTTTCATTTTCAAGATTAATACAGTTTTATCTTTAGTTATTGTAGCTGAAGATTACTAAATACACAACTACTGTTGGACTATGTAGCTAATGACAAAGCCTATGCACTTACCATAATTATACAGCACTGCTCTGCTATAAATAGATGTTACACTATAAAAGCCGGTATAAAATTGAAATGGAAATACACACAGACAAAGAGGTAACCTCTATAAAGATGAAAGTGTGAAGTTAAAGTTACAAAATAATGTACCAGAAATAAAGAATTTCCTACTATTTAATTAATGCATATACTGTGACCTTCCTTTCAGTTTTGATTGTTATGTGCGCCAAAACTAAGTTTTGGTACTTCTTGAAGTTTTGAACTCGAACTCATGCCTCCAGCAGGTTGAGTTAATTCTCCCATGAAAGACATACTGTGCTAATTTGAAATTTAAAATTGTAAATGTTATTTTCAGATAAAAGCTGTTGAGTGAATAGGATACACTTTGGAAATGCATCAGTTTATGGAAAACACCCAGTTGGGGCTATTTAAGTAGAAAAGTAAGAGTCTGAAGTCCTAAGAGTGAAAAAGACGACTAAGTAAGTAGAGATGGAGAAGTCAAGGAGGGCCATGAAGATGATCAGAGGGCTGGAGCACCTCTCCTATGAAGACAGGCTGAGAGAGTTGGGGTTGTTCAGCCCAGAAAAGAGAATGCTCCGGGGAGACCTTATAGCCCCTTCCAGTACCTAAAAAGGGCCTACAGGAAAGATGTGGAGGGACTCTTTACAAGGGTATATAGTGATAGGAGAAGGGGTAATGTCTTTAAACTGAAAGAGGGGAGACTTACATTCGGTATTAGGAAGAAATTATTAGTGGTGAGGCACTGGAACAGGTTGCCTAGAGGAGCTGCGGATGCCCCATCCATGGAGGTGTTCAAGGCCAGGCTGAATGGGGCTTTGCGTAACCTGGTCTAGCAGGAGGTGTCCCTGCCCATGGCAGGGCTTGGGACTCAATGACCTTTAAGGACCCACTTCCAACACAAAACATTCTATGATTCTAAGTGAAAGAGTAAATTAGGGCAAATTATAGCACAAAGTGAATATTTAAACCTAAGAATTGTATACACAGTTTATTTCACAGATAAGTTCATCTTCCTCTGGAGAGAAGCAAGAGAAAGACAGCTAACACTAATAGGTTTACTTTTGTCAGACTAGTTACTCCAGTTAAAAAAATAATTTAGTTGGAAGCCTTTTAAACAAGTGTGGTTCAGCACTATATTTGTCATAGATCAAGAACAAGAGTCCAAATATTCACAGACACTGATCCCAAGAAGCTTATGGTTTGAATGAAGATCCTGTTACCACCCAAGGAACACTAGTGTTGAATATGACATTTAATTAATAATTGCCAGTTGAAGGCAAATTCATATACAGGTATTTGTACATAAAAAGAATACTTTTTTTCCCCTCATAGGAATAATATTTAATTATTCTATAAGTAGTCACCTTGTGGTTGACGACTTGGATGATATATCTGAAGATCAAAAGGCTGAGCACTTGTTTTTTGTATTACACTGACGTTTTGGCCAGTCCATTTATTGGCTTTTGCAAGTGTATTGGTCCGCCAATCTGTCCAATATACTTCACTCCCATACAGAGAAACAGCAAAAGGGTGAGAAAGATATTCATGACCCCGTATAATCTCGATCATGCCGGTTCCATCATATAATGCAGAATAAATGGCATCTGACCTACAAGATAACCCCAAATTTAAGATTAAATAAAGCTAAAATAAAACCCCCACAAGTATTACAACATTGGTGCAAAATGTATAAAAGCATTACTCTTGCATGGTGGTAGGACCTAAGAATGTTTACAGTGCAGTCATTAACTTCAGAGATGACTTAGTTCACATTATTAATTTAACTAGGGATGCAAAATACTGCTTTTGGTCTACACTGTTTTTAAATTAAAATTTACTTCAATACTGTGAAAGCACAGCAGGAAAAATCAGTTTCAATTCAGATGAACTTACAGAAAAAATAATGAAATAGCTTGGTCTTCCATGTGTAAGTGTCAGGGAGGACAAATGGGTGGCTGCTCCGTAAGGCACAGGGAGTCAGAAGCTATGGATGATACCACAGCTGGTAGGGCAGAAGCTTCACTGTCCAGGACCACATCCCACTGCCCCTGAGCAATGCGAGCAGGGCAGGCCCCAGGGTAGGTATCCAGGTTCAACCAAGAGTCCAAATCACCAGAAAAGTTTGTGGTGATGAGATGGCTCAGGCCAGGAAGCCACCCTGGGGGTTGGGGTCTCGACCAACAGGGCCCATTGCCTGGCAGTGCTGGGCTGGAGACTGGTGCTCCAGTGGTGTCACTCGGGCAGGGGCCGAGTTCCAGGGCTGAGCTGAAATGGGCTCCTGGGACCACGGGCAGGGTGTGTGAGGGGAGGTCCCTGAGAAGCCTGGTCAGGGCCGTTAAGGTCTGTTGGTACAGACCATGAAGAAATTACATAAAATAGTAATGGAATTAGAGAAACGTATTTGCACACAGGACTCTTTATGTACATAATGTACATAACTACAATCCTCTTACAATGTAGTTCACATTTCTGTGTGTAAGAATAAGGATTTATAAACAGATAAGAAGAATACTGTTATCACTTTACCTGGCATCTGTCCATACTATTCTTTTTTCAAAGTGATCCACAGTAAGGCCATTAGGCCATGCTCCAGTATCCATATCTTTATATATGATCTTTCTTTCCGCTCCGCTCATGGAAGCAGATTCGATGCGAGGAAAATTTGCATCCCAGTCTGTCCAAAACAGAATTCTGGTGAGAGGAAAGGGAAGAGAAGAGAGATATAAGAAAATATCAAAGCACACAGAATAATTTCAAATTATATTTCAATAAGACACAGTTGGAAAAATATTTCAAACATTCACATGTTTTAAATTAAAGAAATAAACAGATAAATTTGGACAACTACATAAATTCCTTGAAGTAATAGGGTAACATTGAGGTAATATTTCATTATTAGTGATAGAATACTCATGAAACTCAAGAAGTTTCTTAAAAACTAGAAGTTTAATAGCATTCCCTTTTTCATGTCCATTAATACAAGTAACAGCTTGTCTTGCCTTCCTTCCATAATTAGAAACCCAGCTCATTACAAAAAATTATAATGAGAGCCTTTGAAAGCGATCCACAGATGAGGAGTATTGGGAGGGGAGATAGGTAAGAAAGGTGATATGAGGTAGCAGGGATTAAGGAACATGACAAACTAGAGTTTTCCATTTAATATTAAGAGCGTTCCAATGAAGACCCCTAGATTTGGGCATTTCACTAATGAATTTTATACAGATTAGTCTTTCTAAGAAAACTGAAAACCTTTGTTGTATGGTAGGCTGTCTCAGTTACGTACTATCTCCAATCTATTTCCCAATAAGGAGAGCTTTCATCTATATAACCAAAGAAGTTTCTTGTTAAGTAACAGAAGCAGTGTCACTGAAAGGCCAAAAATACACTAACTGTTCTTAGCTTGTTTTCAATGACAGAGGGTTTTTTTTTTTTATATTTTACCGGAGAAGAATATTTTTGACATGAAAACTTTTAATTAGTTGTAAAGAGACAATTGCACAGAGTCAGACTGTAACAAAACTTCTGACAAGTAACATTGGACAGCTTCAGTCCAGAACATATACTCTAATAAGGCCTCTCCTGTAGTGCCTGGGAACAAATAGTAGATGCTGCATTTAAATAATAAGGGACAAGGGTATAAAAAGGCCTGTCTTCCTGCTAAACTCCCTTTCTGTCTCCCTGGGTGTCTCCGCTCCCTGTGCACTGTGTGTGCAGACAGCTGTGTGCCAGCGGCTGGAGCCAGACAACAGGTCCCAGGCCTGTACTTCCAGGGTGCCAGCCACCGGAGCGAGCGGGGGTGCGTACGTCAGCGTGGGATCCCTGGCAAAGGCAAAGCCAGACTAATTGCTGGGGGGGCTTAAGCGGCTTGGCAGCCAGATGCATGCATATGTCTCTGGGAGCAAGGCACCTGGGGGAGTTGGCTACCAGAGGGACTAGGGGTCCAGGCCAACTGGCAGAGAGACCATGCGGTCTGGGACCTGGCTGAGAGACATTTACGTGTCTGTGTGTGCGTGGCAGCTGGGGACAGCGAGGATCCAGGGCTAGCTGCTGGGTAGCACTGGGTGCCTACACCCAGCTACAGCAGTGCATGTGGTGGAATCCCCACCAGCAGCTGGTGTGGGGCTGCAGCCTCGAGGGCTCATACGTCCTGGCGTCAGCGGTGGGGGAGCCCAGCGATCCTGGGGCCAACCGCTGGGTAGGCTGACTGTCTAAACACACTACTGGAGGAATCCACTTTATATATACATATATGTTTCCCACTAAAAGACCTTCATCCTTAACAGCCAGAGAGGTTAACAGGATAAAACCACTGGTGCTGTTTGTTTGTGTCAATACTGAGAGTGTCACCTTTGTCGGCAAACATCTGTATATGTACATACGTTTATGTATGTCGTATATGTGCATCTGTGTGCGTGGGGACTGGGAATACAGCCTCACTGCAGGTTGGAATCAAAGGCACGGAGCTATGGCAGCCTCGCCATCTACTTTGAATCATCAGTTGCTGTTTATTCATATTTATTTGTGAAAAGATTGAAGAGCTGTTCTCACCTGTGTTCAAAGATTTTACTCCTTCCTCACTTCTAACAAAATGTAGCACAAAATTGCTTCTAGCTTTTCAAATGGCAGATTAAGCCTTCAGTTTCAGGAAAAGTGGCGATTTGACACACCACACACCCCCCCACACACACACCCCCGCCCCATTTAATTTGAACAGCTTATCTGCCAATTCTTCTGCCAACAGGATGCCTCTTTTTAAAGATCTCTATAGGTAAGTGATGCGCTCTGTAAATAAGCTTTCTAGCACCTGAATTACAAGGCCATGATCCTTTCATTAAAGCATGTACCTCCTAATTCAGAATTTTAGGTCCCAGAATCTGGGCCCTTAACCTACTTTTCTTTTTATGTCCACAGCAGTGTTTCCAAAATAAATATTCAGTGAAGACAAAATGCTAGACCATAGCAGGTTCCTAAAGAAAGTTAAACACGCTGATTCTGCAAACTCATTGTAATTTATATTGGTTTTGGCCACATTTAATTGTTTGCTTTGTGGTTGTTTTATTTTTTTTTGTGTTCTTTTTTTTTTTTTTAATTCTCTGAAAGAACAATAATTAAGAGAAGGGGATGTAGCTATAGACCATTACCTTTTGGTCACTCTAGAAGGATACGGCTACACGCAATATTGGGTAATGGGGTTTCTGTAATGAGTTTGTAGATTCATATAGCCTCAAAACACTGCTCTAACTCCAAGAATCATAAAATTTCTGTATTTCAATACAGAACAGAACTGACAGCTTTTCTTAACCCTTTTCATTGGGGCAAAATACACTCATAGTGCATTGTATTTCACTCAACATAGACTTTCAAGAACTGTTAAATTAGGAACTATAACTTACAGAGAAAAGGAAATCAAAATCCCACACTTAAACCTGTCTTTAAAATACTTTGCAACACAAAAAAGTAACTTTTTTTCTAATTACCCGTATCTGGGATCCAAAGCAATAGCCCTCGGGTGTTCCATAGCTCCTGCTATTAATGTTGTTCTCAAAGTTCCATCTAGTTTTGCTACTTCAATTTGATCCAAATTGCTGTCTATCCAGTATATGTTTCCTGCAATCCAATCTACAGTAAGACCTTCAGGTGTGGCCAGGCCATGTTGTACTACGACCTCAATGGCACTAACACCTTAAAAAAAAAAAGAAAGGGGAAAGGGGGGAGAAAGAGAGAGTCTTAAGGAACTAGCGCAGAGTCTGATACAGCGAACATGGACATACAAGTCTATCATATGCTCTTGGAATGAATTCTTGATTAATCTTTTGGATGATAACACCTTGTTCCACATGACATTTTTCCTTTATAAATGCAATAGACTGCTGTAAAAAAGCATGCTCTTGGCAATATCCAAATCAACTTCATCCCATAGCAATAGAAATTTTTAGTTGTTTGATGCTTTAGTAAGTAAGTAAAGCTCTGAAACTTTCAATGAAGGTCAGAGATCACATGAAGAGTAAGACAGGAGATGTGCATGTGCCTTATTACCAGGCACCTCTTCTGCAGCATCTGTGAAAGACACGCTCATGCTTTGCCTCCCAGAGACTAGACATACTAGATAAAACTCATGCAGCTCTATTTCAGTTCTTTCCCAATCAGAAAAAGAGAAAACTGAAAGACTGTGATGAAGACAGAAATGGCAGGGAGAACCCTGTTTGGACTACATATATGGAAAAACTCTACAACAAATCTCCTTACTTTGTTCCTTTGAATTCACATGCACAGTTCATACTGTCACTGTCTAAAAACAGCTGACCCCTCCAGAATGTCTGGAGGGTCTCAAAGTTTTTCTCACAAAGGACAACTGCAGTAGCATTCTGTTAGCCCTCAGGACTTCCATGAAGGCTGCTTTTTGCCTTGAAGGCTTGCAGCCTTGACAGCTGCAAGACAGAGGGAGTAAATTATTATTTTGTTTTAATCGAGCACAGAAGTCACTTGGGTTCTGGTACAGTGTGATTACAATGCAGCGAGACGACAATAGATTACTTTACTGGTTTCATACAAACACCACAACCATTAATGAAAAGTGGAAAATCTTTGGCTGTCTTTACATACTTAGCAGTGCAGGATATTTCTTTCATGGTCTGGGTCTGTGGATATAAAAATGCCCACAAATGCCATCTACTAAGGAGAAGAAAAAAACCCAGGAAACAAAACCCCAAGTGTGTCGGAGAACATACGCACGAATGCATACGTGAATTTTTAACAAAAGCAAGTTAAACATGCTTATGCCTGTTAGCTCATGCAGGAATGAAAACACCTGATTATACACTTCAATAAAGAACAGGTTTTAGAACAGTTTTGTATGGATTATGAGATTATATTGAATTATAGGCCATAATTATGTCATCAGGGCAAAGTACAAGTCTTTCTGAACGCAATACATTTTGAAGCAGTCTTTCACCTAGTGAGAGGAGATAATTTATCAGATGTCTTATAAACTCTTATACTTTTTTAATAAGGTGAAGGTAAACTACAAAAAATGAAAAAAAAAACAACCAACCAACCAAACAAACAAAAAAAACAAACAAGCCAAACCAAAAAAACAACCTGCACTCATTGGACCGTGAAGAAATATCAGCCCTTTTCGTTTGCCACTTTCTGCCTCCTATAGCCTATTGCAAAAGGAAAAACTTGTATAATAAAAAGTCTACATCAAGCACAATCTAGATAGACACATTTTTAAAGGCAGAATGCCACCATAAATTCCATTTCTGTGAATGGTAGTGCAGTTACGATTTATCAGGTCCAACATCCTGTAATAGCAGTTGTTCTTACTGTTAAGAAATTTTAGATTAAGTTCATACCTCCAGTATCAGAGAGCTTGCCTCTGTAAATTTTGTCCTCCACCACATCAGTCCAGTAGAGTAAACTCTGACTGAAATGAAAATCAAGTGCTATTGTGTTTCTTAAACCAGGAACTAAGAGGCTGTAGTCACGTTTGTGAAGATCAATTTTTCTGATCTCATGTCGAATGGAAAAAATTATGAAAGCCTCAAACGGATCTGGAAGCAGAAGATTATACATTTCAAAATAATGAAAAAGATATTGGTACATATTGATATAAATGACAAGTAGAATAAGACCAAGAGAATACGTTATCAGGAGAAACAGATGATTAAAACAATTCATCTTCTGATAAGGAGTCTTTCAAATACATCTTTAGTCCCCCAGACTTCTCATTTTTCCCTTCTAGCATTATCTTTGATCCCAACTACAGATATCAAACATTAAATTCTGGAATATCAAACTCAACTAACTGAACTGTGTTTTGTAGCTCTACCACAAGGAGTCCATAATTAAAGCTTTAAAAAGACACGTTAACAAAATCAGAATCTGTTTTCTCAAAAGTTTCAGAAAAAAAATAATCCATTAAAATTATATGTTGTTTCAAATGCCACTTAGTTGAAACAATTCACTAAAATATATTTAACATACCTTTGTTTTCAATTGAATTTCTTAAAAAAAAAAAAAAACAACCCTCACCCTAGACTACCAAGCAAGGAAATGAACATTTTATATGATTATTGATACACCCCATCACAAATACAACTACCACTAAAATTCTCTTTCCTTTGCTATTCAATGATTGCTAGATTATTTGTGCCTCTAAGTTTATAGTAAATTATACATAAATATCTCTAAATGCTCTCTACATATGTCAACCGTAATATCAAACTGATTTTTTTATTATCGTTCTTGCATATATTAGATTAGGAAAAAAATTTCAAACAAATAGCTATTTGACCAAAAGCAAACTAGAAAGACAAAAAATGGATTCTTTAACCGTTGAATCAACTCAGCATATCCGCTTCAATAAAGAAAGTTTTTCACACCAATCTTCTCCCCCTCCCCCCAATTCTTTCTCCTGGAGCGAAATACAAATGATACTGGGGGGTTTGTTTTCTATACAATTAAACCTCCATTTTATATAGAAGACAGATTATTGGCAGTTTATGGCAATAGGCAATATTGCATTGTTCTTCTAAAATATTCAAAGAAAATGTCACCCAAGTTATCACCAAACAGAAAGATGCTTATACACCTCTTTTTGAAAAGTTTAATTTCCTGGTGGTCTCCTGATAACCACTGCACATACAGATTAAATTATCTGTGATGATTTAAATTAATCGGGTACCTCAGTAGAGCTATGTTTCTGCTCTTGAAGTACTCGTTCATAATCTGGCTTGGACTTTCCAAACGATCCTCCTATTTGTTAAAGCAATAAATTACTTTTTGCAAAGCCAGTTTTTCAAAGCTCTGCAGTAGTATCCAAACCTGAGAAACGCTTTAATGGCACTTCCCAATTTCTGATAAATTGGCAGCTATTATGCAGGAGACCACAAGCTACTCATATACTAGAGTTTAGGCAACTCCAATGCATACGAACATACATGATGAACATCACCAGTAGCTTCTTTGATGTTTCTCAGTAATTAGCACCACAACGGAAAAAAGAAATCTAATAAATCTGTGCTATGTTGGAAGGGACTTTTTCATTCAAAGTAGAGGAAGTCTAGCTTAAGCCACATAACTTACAGGGCAAATTATCAAGTACACTGATGAAAAGGATTAGAGTTCAATGGGATCTTGACAAATTTAAGGTATAACACTTATGAATGTAAATCAACAAGAATAAATGGGTAGGAAATATGTGTAGGCAAAGTAACACCATTTTCTTTATTTGGACATTTTGGTTTAAATAAGCAGGTCATATGCTGCCCCCCCCCTCCTTGCCCTTCCCTTAATGCAAAGATGTAAATTCAGATCCCTGGTTACTGTGACTGATATACAGTCAAGTCACAGATGTGATGCTACATAAAACAAAACAATGATTGATAATGCAACAAACAAGACAATGCATTACACTGCAAAATTTCTCTGGAAAGAATTCAGAAAGCAGACAGAAAGCAGTTTTACATAGGTTCCTCTATGATAAGGCTATTTAAATATAGCCAAATGGATGGCAGTAATTATTGCCTGGCTGCTGAGTTGTGAGCCAGAGTTCAGCCACCACTCCGCTCCACCTAACGTAGCAATCAATCTCTGTAGCCTGGATGACTGGAGTCTAGAATTGTATTATTGTATGTATACTAAGTACCATGTTTCAAGGATAATAAGCTGCATAAAATTGAGTATACAACTGATGGGATATCACATCTGTTGGAAAGAATCTAGAAAAGTAGATCAACAATGGCATGGCACTGTAAATAAGGTCAACTCAAGGTTTGCACTTGAAATAAATATGACATAACCCTTCCGCTCCCTCCTCTAAGCTTTGGTGAAGGCAGTCTACAATACTGTACCCTGTTCTGAGCACAGCTCATAAAGAAGGATGTGAATCAACTACAGGAATGCAAGAGGAAATCAGGAAGTGTTGTAAGAGGTCTAGAAAGTATGGCCTGCAAGGAAAGAACGAGCAAACTGGAATTGCTCAGTTTAAAAACCAACAGAATAAGATGATAAGTGGAAGCACATAAAATTCTCCAAAGACATAAAAGTCTGATGAATTGAAAATGGGAAACCCATTGTTTTCTGTATAAATAAGAAGTAGGCCAAGGATTAAGGGCTTAAACTGGAGCAGGAAGACTCAATTCAATATAATAGTTATCAATTCCATTCTTTAAAACTTTTTTTAGAGAAAAGTAATTGTTAACAATTTATTACAGAAAAATCATACATTTCTGTACCTTCTGATTTCATGAATGCACCAAGCTTTTTCACTATATAGGTAAGTGTATAAAATACATGATATAAACATAAAGCATGAACTGCTTTAACAGTTGTAAGAAAAAATTCTGATAGAAGAAAACTGCCTAAACAACACCCTCAAAAAAGACTGTATAGGAAGAATAATGCTTCACCTTTTCCAGTGGATTTAATTTAAAATTCTTTCTTGGGAAAAATGCTAATGGAAGCTTAGCGTAATAGCAGTCACACAGTAAGCAACCTACACTGGGCTTTTATGAAATTTACCTCAAAGGAAAATGATAACTTCATAAAGAGTCCAAAAAAGAAATAATCATTAAATGTTTGACATTGCTCAGAGAGGACTGGACCACCCAACGCCCATTTTAGCATTGAAAGCTGTCTGGAAAGTCTAACAAAATTGAATTTAAACCCAGCTAAAACTGATCAAACATACAGATACATCATACTTTTTTCCAAATACACGTATCTGGTCACGTATCAGAGTTCCCACAGCTTAGAAAAGGTTGACGGTCATTTTTAACTAAATCTATACTAAGCTGAGTGTTTCTGAGTTCGTCTAACTTTTATTACACAAAATTCTGAAAGGCTGAACATAAACAGGGAATTTAAATACCTTTCAATAACAGGTTTTTTTTCTGTTATTCTTATTATCATCTAAAAGAGTTCAAGTGCAATATTTCAGCACAACATATTTTGAAATGTGTTCCAACAGAAACTAGGAAGAAGAGTATGAAAATATATAATTTATATTGACTTTCTATCTGAATAATGGAGCTCTATAGTATACTTCTAGTTCAATCAATACATATTTAAACGTGAACGAAACATTTAGTCTTTGGAAAGTCAGTAATGTAACAGTACATGTGCCAGAACAGCAATAAGAAAACTAGATGAAAACAAAAGATATGGAAAGCGAAGAAAGTCTGAAGGAGAAAAACACTTCAACACTTAAAACCCTCAAAAAATGAAGAAAACATAAGCAGAAGTAAGGGAAAACAGGGAAAACTAAGAGAAAAAACATTGAAAGAAA
Organism: Rynchops niger; assembly: GCA_013400035.1. Classification (NCBI taxonomy): domain Eukaryota; kingdom Metazoa; phylum Chordata; class Aves; order Charadriiformes; family Laridae; genus Rynchops; species Rynchops niger. The sequence continues at coordinate 570,559 of VXBH01003213.1, forward strand.
CACTGAAAGAGAAACTATAAAGAAAAGAACTGCTTAATTCAAGCAATTTATTTCTGTATTATTCCATTCCATTATATTTCTCTCGTAATTCATTAGATTCTTCTGAAAAGCACACTATTTGATTCCTCTGACAAGCACATCATATAAAAAAAAAAAAAAAAAAAATCCCATACATTACTGCATCTTCAGTATTCCTACTCCCATTAGATTTCTGATGGACACTCAAGTAAATGTTTTTACAATATTTTGAAAAAGCTAAGTGTTGCGTACCAACTTTACAGGGTATTGCTGCCTGCTAGTGAAATGTTTGACTGCATATAGGAAAGTGCTATTTTAGATAGCAAAAAAAAAAAAAAAAAAAAAATGTAAGGGCAAGGTAATCATTCTCCTCTGAGTAATTTTTTTTTTTTTCTCCTGGAAAAATGATTATTAGTTACTGCTGTAATATAATAGACATCTACTCCCGGTACAAGGCACTTTAAATCACTATGGCTCTTCTAAGAATTACTTTATACCAACCGGTATTATTGAAGAAGTAGTTGGCATTTGGGGGACTGTTTATCTTCGCAAGATCACTTTGAACTCTACTTGTAATAGTACTTGAAAGCTTTTTCTTTATTTTATGTTCATTTAAGATCTCATGCAGAGAGACATAAATGGTATGGACATTTTGAGACTAACAGATTCACAAATGAGACCAAAATTGTGCTCACTTTACTAAAATGCTGTTCGCATAATCAATAACTAAAGTATCAGAGGATCTGTCCTTCAGAGTATTTATCATGCCTTTCAAATGAAATAAACTGAAAGGGGTCAAGAGTATTAGTGGCTATAAAAGCATATGTCATATTTAATATGGAATAATTTTGTTGCAGCTCTGATGGTAATAGGATAGTATCTTCATAGTTTTTTAAAGAAAGGTATCATTTTTTCTTTATACCAGCTGACATCACTGGTCTCAGATCATATATTAAATACTACATTCTTTGCGAAAGTCTGTAAAAATCAATTTGTAACTTCAGATTCTCACCAACATCAGTAAACATTAAGCAGAAATATCTCACAGGCTTAAGAAAACCTGAGAAAGTCTAGTCTCACTTTCCTTACTTTTCAGTACAAATGACTATATTTCACGTTGGGGTTTTCTTCCTTCCAAATACCAGACTTTTCTATCTGCTTTAATTTAAAGCTTCTTTCAAGCTTTCCTCCACTAAATTCCTATCATTTTTTAAATGATTTTAATACTTTCATTTCTGTAATCCAGTAAGAATGTGCTTTTTGAATTATTGGAAATGTCCATAATAAAACAAATCAGATTAATCAAAAGTCAATGAGAAGAAGACTAAAGCAGTGTCATAAAATAAGAATTTTAACAGCAAAAAAATAAGGCTCAGACATACAGAACCACAGCAATATGCCAGTGAAGGATGATTCGAGAGTCTACTATCAGCGTAGCTCAGTAATGACTGAACAGCATAGATTCCAGATCTTATACTGAAGTAGAAACTATTTGCATATGATAGTAACAATTATGGAGACACAAAGACTTAACTGGGAGATCATTCTGGAAATTATAACAACAGTTATTCCAGTCTGATTAATGCAAACCACACTCTTAATGAATTGAAAGAATAGCTCAAAGGCAAGATGTGTAATTTAAGAGAACATCCATGACATAAAACTAAATTTTAATTATTCATTGTTTCCCAAAAAGAAACATTATTTTTATTACATGCAATAGATATTTTGGCCATAAGTAAATTATGGGCTTCATTACTACTCTAACCAAGTTCTAAAATGTTTTGTAAATTAGCTCAAACATTGTCAAAGCAGAATTTGCCTTTTCTGAAATATTGACCGTTAAGTTGCCTACTAACTACTAAATTATTTCAGGTGAGTAGCAATAGGAAACTTGGGCTTTTATTTCTAGCTTACTGATTCAGAGTTTTTTCATGTGATTCGTCTGAGGAAATGCTAAGTATCTGGAATAAATCAAGAACATCTTAATCATAATATCTATTGAATTAGGAAATATGCAAATAAGTTGGGAGATATTTCTATTCAGAATTGATAAGATACCATCAACGAATAAAGATAATAAAGAATAAAAATATCAAAGAATCTTAAACTGAAATTTTGAAAATGAAGACAGCAAAATCAATGATATTTTTAAATCCCTACACAGGAGTAAAGATGTGATGACAGTTTATACTACACATACATGTTTGCGTTTATACACATTTTCACCCTGCACTTGAATAGACACCCATGTTTTCTAAATCATGCTTCAGTAGATATCAATACTGAGCAATGAGGGGAATGTATTCCTCTCTCCTATTTTGGCTTATGTTAGTTTTCTTCTTGATTAGCGAGCCGAACGGACTTACTGATGTCAAAAAAAGAAAAAGTAACAATGTCACACGTGAAAAATTAGCTTAAATTGTGAATGCTAACAGGCAGTAGATAATGGACTATGTGTGTGTGCATGTACTTTCAAAATTAAACTCCTGAACCATCAAGTAAAACTGACCAATATTATGATGTCACAGATTGATCCGTTTCTTCAAAGTACGTAGAAGATCCCTCCCTCATATTCCATATAAAGATACAGAAATATACATCTCCCTGCATATTAAACATACATGAAAACTGTATAAAACTTCAAACAACTTAGACATTATTTGGTATTAAAATTCTTAGAAAGTCTTATAAGCAAGGAACTAACATTGCAATACCCCTTCATCCTGCATCAAGAATAGGGACAGCTTTAGTGAGTTCTTCAGACTGCCATCAGCCCCACGCTTGGATAACCCAAGCCTACATTTCTTATTAAAAAAA
>VXBH01003213.1:573441-603755 GCA_013400035.1 Rynchops niger
CCTCTCACTAAATGGATATAACAACTTTTAACACCTAGAATATGGAAAATTGATGGAATTTCAACTTACCAGTACTAATGCAACTTTCTCCATCCTTACTGAGCTTCCAGCCTTCGTAACACGAGCACTTGACAGTATTTTTATGCTGTTCACATACTTGGCTACACTTCAGGTGCTTGGTACAGTAATCCATAATTTCACAAGTTTTGTTGTCTATACTAAGACTGAATCCTGCAGGGCAGGAGCACACAATTCTTCCTCCAGGAACCACAGAACACTGATGGCTACATCCACCATTGTTGAGTGAACATTCATCTGAAATAACATGGAAAAAACCCATTAAGGTCTGTAAGGGCTGTCAGTTATATTGTATATTCTTAAAGTCACCAGGTCAACCAAAATGCATAAAAGACCACTAAAGAAATGCAAGCTGAATGTTAAATTTTTTAAACAGCTTTCTATATTTAGTTTTTAAATTATCTAATTTGTAATTATCCAGCGTGGTTACTTTACTGCAACCCTTCAAGATTTCAGCATAGCAGATGTACAATGTATGTACATTTTCAGACTTTCATGCATATTATTCATTCATTAATGATTAAAGAGTGTCCATACAGTCAGTTCAAAGACCATCATAGCTCAACCATCTTCAATGGTGATCAAAAACTGATGCACACAGCATCGTTTGGGATGCTCTGTGCATTGGGGAAAGCATACTTTCCCAAATACTTCCCCCTTGCTTCCAGCCACTTGACCTTTCAGGGACAAGGCTCCAACTCTTAGTCCTACATGTCTGTATCACAAGTAACTTGCCAAAGAAACGTGTACAAATATGTAGTAAATATCAGGATTTTTTTCTCCTCCTTTTCCAAAACAGCTAGTGGACAGTACTTCTGTATTCTCTGTGTCGGTGCTCTCACGTTATATTCTGCAGGTAACTGATGATTTGCAAAGCTCTGGTAAACGAATTGAAGGTGATTTGTGAAACCTTTAAAGCATCTGCGTTAAAAGCATGATAATTGTGTCTGTGAGAAATTTCGTGACCTCTGGAGCAAAAAAGCATAGAACTACTCCTTACCTCATAGTACTATTGATATCCAGGGAATCAATAGGAGGGCCAAACTGGTCTGTTGTTGCACTGAAAACTAGGCTTCACTTTGATTTTTTTAATCTACTTGTGTCTTTAGTTATTTTGTTTGATTCTAAGAAGTCTCTGAAAGCCTTGCTCACTTGTGATAAGAGTAAGAAATACAACAGTTTTCCATAGAAGAATTATTTCCTTCCCACAAACAAAAAAANTAACAGTTCAGATTTCAAGTTTGGATTTTCAGGGCTTTTTTTATCATCACAGAAAGAATGAAGCTCCTTAATGCATCTAACATGCAAATGTGTTGCTCAGCATCCCACATTTTGCCCTTCAGTTTATGCTTAGGTATGCTTTAAAACTAAATACTAGAAAAAATACTAAAAGCTACATGATAAATAAATAAATACTAAAGACTAAAAAATACTAAAAATAATTAATAACTGCTGAAATACCTGTTGACCAATAACACACCATCTAGAAAATAACCATGCAAACCCAAGCTTGGCCCTGTATAGTATCCAACAGGATATAGGTGTCATAACGGGCACAGAAATAGCATAGAAATAATACAAATGACCTTATGCTACAATTTATTTCCCCTGGAGTCTAGACAGCATGAGATCCACATCTAGCTCTCAGAGGACTTATGGCTACAACATAATCTTAACACATTCCAGAGGAACAGTGAATTTAAGATCCCCTCTTACAGTAGTCCGCAGACCAACAGAGCAGGACAGCGTGAAGATCTCTTTGCCATATCCTGCAGCAGCTGCTGCCCAGCCAGTGAACTCTGCCTCCTGTGCTGAGCAACTGCGCTTAGCCCAGCGCAGGGGCTCCTAGTAAAGATAGATCCTAGAGGGTAAAAAAGCTTGCAAACATCTCCAAGTGCTTTGTAACAATGCTGGAGATTGTAAAATATTTTATGCAAAGCAAGGTCAGTGGGGAGCGGCAAGTTGTTGATATAATAAAAAAGAATTATAAAATTACTTAAGTTTTTCCTACAAACCATGTTTCACTGTTATCCCTAAACCATCACTATAGTACACTACTACTGCTATAGCATTATAAGCTCTTTTAAAATCTATTCATTTTATCTTTGCATATATTTTAGAATAATTCAATTAGGTTATCTATTATATTTATAAAACTACTTTTGTATATTTTTTATTGAATATAATTTTGCTGAGATAAACTACATTATCTGACATGCCCTGAAATCCTTTCAACACCAGCATCAGGGAGACATGTTCACTCCTCCTAGTCATCCCAATGCATTTCTTCATGAACTCCTACACAGCTACGGACAGGATTCTACCAACTTGAGCTTCTGTAGTTGGAGAGAACTGCAAATTAGCTTAAATCCTTTAATAGATACCAGAGCCTTTTAAATTGTTTACCTCCAGGAGTGTTTTAAGGCGTTAGGAAATTAAAAACTTGCTTAAGGAACTATGTTTTCCCTTCTTTGAAGAAAACTAATACTTAAACCACAACCCAGTATGTTCTAAATTAAGTAAAAATCCTCACATAGGCTACTGTGATAAAATTTCAGGAAGAGTAACATGAGAACTGTTTTTTCAATAGTAAGTATTGTGACAGACAATATGAAGAATAATCAGGAAAATGTGTCTAAAAGTAGTACCACAAAGATCGCCTTCATCAGATCCATCAGGACAATCTCTTCTCCCATTGCAGAGCTTCTCAGGCTGTAGGCAGATGGAGGTATCATTAGCACAAGGGTATTTTGGTGGTCCACACATATAGCCCTCGCAATTATCCTCATCAGACTGATCCTCACAATCAATATCGCCATCACATAGCCACGCTTTGCTAATGCATCTCCCTTGGAGAAAAGAGACAATAAACACAGGAAATCAGACTGGAAGCACACTTTAGAAAAAAACCTTCAATAACATTACACAGATATTCTTTTTTATTATGTTTTTCTATTAATAATACTTTCCTCTTAGGTGAGCAGAAAGAAACCAACTTATACTCTGAAGCATCATCCACATCAGTGTTGGCAGTCTAATTTTCCAAAAAACATCAATCCTAATCATTCCTACACTGAACAGAACTGCACGCAGGCAAGACATATCCTCATAATCTGTTAAATATACCAAATTATACTAAAATGTTTTAACTTTTTTTTCCCCTGCTTTTCTTCATCTCTCTCTCTTTACCTTCTACTCCAACAGCCTTCCATAGGAGCAATGTTTCAACATCTGACTTTATAAGCATGGCTTTGAGAAACAAAAATCTTCCTAGGAAGTATACCCAATACATTCCCAGATTATGTCAGATACAGGATCAGCTTTTAGACAAAACTACAGCAGATGAAACTTCTTACATGATCTCAGTTTTATCAAACCAAGGTCCAGATCATTTCCTATGCTCCTTAGAAGGGGGAAAAAAATTTCCTCTTTTGTGCTGACCATCGTTGTTCAGAGATGCAACATATCTCTTGATTGAGAAAGGAGTTATGATCTTTAGAAAACATACAGGTATTAAGTTAGAACCACTCAAGCCAGGGATTTTAATAGCTGAAAAATAACCAAGATTGTCAACAGTTATTGTGTCTGCGTGTCTGTGTCGTGTCTCTGTGTGTACTCCTGTCCCAAACAATTTTTCAACTCTCAAGCATAAACTTGTGACTTGCTAGTTACAACCAGTAGGGGCTACCTGTAAATTTTCATAACACCCTGACTGAACAGAAGCGGCATGTTCAGAACTGGCATTTATTCTCCATTTAATAAAGAAACTCATGGTTCTACCTGTTGTCAAGGAAGCTGATCTTGCACAGTGTTTCTACCTAAACTATTTAGGTAGGGAAAACCAGACTGGAACGGGAGACTGGAGGTCCTGGAAACGTCTGGATCTGTTGACAGCAATGCTGATGCATGCCCTCGAGTAACTGGTGATGCCTGAGACTGGTAACTGGAAACTGTTGCACAGCATGAACTGACAATACAACTTTGTGCCCAACCGTCCCAGTTTGGCAGCAATCTTCTCAGTAAGAAATCGAGACTGATTATGACTTTGTGAGGTAAGCAAGGAAGTAAGCATGTGAAATAATCAGTTTGAGTAAAACTCCAGTCTTCTTGGTTCTTTAATAAACCTTCAGTGTCAAATCTGCTACAGGCTGTCTTTTACTCTGTATCGCCCATGACGTGGTTCAATATAAAACCACCTCCAATTCTGTGCAGTTGTCCACACAACGTAGCAACTCTGCCTAACCGTAACTCTACTGTCTGCCATACTACAGTAGTAGATTTCAATTTCCTTTAAAACAAATATTTGCTTAAGATTAGCGTAATGCTTTCCGTTTGATATTTTCGTCTTCTTTTAATGGGAAGGGTGTCGTCGTTCTCACAGAATGACAATGGAATAAAATACAGTGAAATTAGACCAGTCGAAAAGAATACATTTCTGCAGCGTCTCACAAGGCAAATGTGAGACTGCCTTCACTTTTTTTGGAGAAGAAAAGCAGGAAGGGAACCTTCGGGATCATCTACAGTGAGTGCAGTTTCAAACACAACATGATTTTACCAGTACAAAAATCACCTGGAAAACTTAAATAGGGAGCGGTGTCAATTAGATTGAAAAGCTTTCACCATTTTCTATAGTGGTCAATGTCCCAAATATCCTACACTGAAAAGACAGAATTGCACTGACACAAGGAAACAAAGTTGTATGCATTATATATATGCAGCTTATGCAATCACAAGTGTTTCAAAAAAGTGTCCATATTCATTATTATCTTGAGATGATCATTGATTTTATATATTATTACAACACAGCAGTAGAATGAAAGCTAATGAAAAACACCGTCAAGCAAACTAACCAGATCCCAGAGTAAACTGATGTTGCTTCCAGGACAGCTCTTAATCTGTTTTTTAATCTTTTATACATACAAATATTTACAGCACTAATCAGTTTTCCTGCCTTTCTCTTACCTTAATGAAGATATATTTTATAATAAAAGATTCATCTTCCACTATGATAGCCATGACATGTTCTTAAGCAGAATATACTTTCAAGGAATTAATCTTTGCCAAAATTCTAGAGATAGACTTAATGAAGTATTATGACTGTCTTCAAATCATTACTTAACATTCACTGATATTATTTATTGCCCCTTATTGAAATTTACATTTTTGGTTTCTAGGAACCTTTTTAGTAAGATTCCATCATAAATCAATTGCCTCAATGGACATATCTGTTCTTTTCCATAGCTCTTCTGTGTTAACACAGAAGATATACATGTAAGGCAGTGAATCAGAAGTTCTGAAGCAACAAGTATGTGGGAAAGCCAGATACAAATGTTTCTCCAACATTTTTTTACTTCTTACAAATACCAGCAAGTATAACAGAATTAAGTTCTTATATACTATTCAGTCTTTGTTGGGATATTGAGCCCAGGAAGTTTTTCGGCAGGTTATATATTTAATTGTAGGAAAACTACTTTGGTGGAGTGTTAATTCCATTCAGTTTCCTCTTACACTTATTTCTTACTGCCTAAAGCTGTAATGCCTTCCTAACCTATAGAACGGACCCAATCTAATTTCTATCAAAATGAAAAAATGTTCTAGTCTGACATACTTAACAAAATGTTGTGATGATCAATGATATTGCTTGTCTTTTAGGACAAACCTGAGACTTAGACTGAACTACTTTGTTTCAAGAACATAATAATTTCTGGTATTTAAAAGCTTTTTGTAGAAAGCAGGTGTTTATAAATGTCTCTTGCATGAGACAGAAGAAAAAAATTCTGCACCTAAAAAAAAAGACAGTTGTTACCACAGAAAACAATGATAACATGAACTGAGGATAAAACCAGTATTGGAACAATATATACCATTTTCTAGTTTACTTGCTTTGGTGGTTTCTTTTAATTTAAATTTTTAATGTCAACAGAATTCACCCCTCCAGTCAGAAATTTCATCATTCTGAACAATCATTATCTTCATAAGGTTATTAAAGTAGTTGTACAAGATGTGCAGCTCTAAAGATCTAAAAGTGAGAGAGGACACAGAGCAGGGAGGGAACAAGAGGAAGCAACGCTGGTAAACCCACCTTATAACTGATACCCTTTCCACCCACCCTTTGAACTCCTCCATGCTTCCCATTCTGATGTTCTTACTGAGTGTTCTCCTCTTCCAAAACTCCTCTCATGCCGTATCTCTCCACCTTATCCTCCTCCTCAGCCTTCACATAAACTGTAGGGCAGCCCTACCGATTTCTTCATCTTCTTTCTTGAAAAGCCTTCCTTCCCAGCCTTCCTCAGTATTAACATCTCCCCATTCTTCTCTACTTGTCACATACTTGTATCTTGACTTACACTCCCCATTCAGACAGCACTATCGCTGTCTGCAGTATCACTGCGACAATCACCCCTTGACTTTATTTCTGCTCTATGTACATTCCTTATTTTCCATTCCAAAAAATCCTACTTCTTCCCTCATTTTTTACCCCTCTCTAGTATATTATTAACATGTGAGAAAAAAGAAGTACAAAATAATAGCCCATAGGGCAGCACTAAAATGGTAAGATACAAAATGAACTGCTTCTTGAAAGAAATAAAAAAAGCAATAAGTACGACAAGTAGAAAATACAGTTCAGATCTACTGCTTACAACACTGCAGTATTCATGGCTCTCTTGCATTTGTCTTCACAAAAGTACTTAGTACTTGATTATGATCATTGGAGTAATTAGTTGACTTTTTAAGCGAGATTGCCCAGATTCTGCTCTTGGTCCAGTACTACTAACTGCAAAGTAGGACAACATAATAAAAAGGATAGATTTATGTAGTACATCAAAGTGATTTGAAGTACATGCCTGTAATAAATTTTGGAGGACAGAATCAGAATTTAAAGTAGGAAGCTGGACCTTAGTCAAATCTAATTTAGTCTAGTCTAATCTAAAAGAAGTCTAATCTAATTTAAAAGCAGAGAATAACTTCCTAGAAGCAGCCCAACAGGTCAGTCTCAATCAGGTAGTTATTGCATGTCATATACTACTGCTGCAGAAACTCTAGTACATTTTTCATTGCACATCAGCACAAACAACCATGTGACGTTTTTGAAGAAACTAGAAACGTCATTGTGACATCTGTTAACACAAGTACCCTGCAGCATTTTGGTTGACTTTGGATACCACAGCTCACAAACTGCAGAGGCAGGACAGTCCCAGTGAGATGAACAAGAATACTAAAGGTTTACAAATATAAAATAAAAATAGAGGACATGTGAGCGGAAAAAAAAAAGTATTTGTTTATTTAACAAAAAATGTAGTTAAGGAGACATATGACAGAAGTCTTTTAATACTCAAAAGATTTTTATACCAGTGAAAAGATGAAGACAATCAACTAAGCTTGGAGCAAAGATTTACACAACTCATTAGGAATATTAGAGGTAGATTATTAAAATGCTATCTATATAAGTTACAGAATACCCTCTTATTGGATATTCTTAAGTGCATATCAGAAAAGGGGATGGATGCGATGGGCTCTTGAGACCAACATTCCTCTAAGCAGAAAAATCACTTTTGTCTGAAGGCTGACAAAAGCTGTAACATGACACTCAGGCCTGTGGCATTGTGACAGATAAACCAGAGCCAACAAAAACTACAGTATGGAAAGACCTTGCAGCTACTACTTACAGCCATAAAACAAAAAAGACGTAAGCAAAAAAGTGGGCAGTAACACTTCACTATTACTTTTCTCACTGTCATTTCCCTCAAGATGTATTGGCTGTTTCACCTCCCCCCATACACACGTTCCTACCCAGACCCAACTTATTTTGTATTAGGAAATCAGATGTCACCACCTAGCAATCTGTAAGGGGAGAATTAGCCAGTTGCTCCTCACCTGACCAATTCTTATGAATGTGGATGCCAGACAGTATTATTTCTTTAGAACAATCCACAGGGAATAGGATGTTTAGTTTGAAAACTGAAAGGATTGTGACAGAAACTATTTCTCATAAACCCATTACTCATTTGTCCCACCATATGGAATTAAACTGAAAAGTAGCTAAACAAAAAACCAACAGTCTTGCTCTTTCCAGAACTGATGGAAGGAAAATAGTGAAAGAAGGAATTATGGATGAAAGTGTCACAACTGATTCCTAAAATGATGTTTCCAAACAACCAAGAAGCATGATTGCATCTACCTCTAACTCAAAGCCATATACCTTTGAATTTAGCAAGTGTTTGATGAAATTATATTTTTTTTCTGTACTTATATGTGCAGCTGGAGAAGTCACATTTCATCCTTCATCCTGTAAACTGACATATCGCCCTCCTTGCAATATGACTGTAAACATAGGTAAGTGCATAATGAGGCAGCGTAGTTCAAGACCTTTTCCCCATTGAAGCACTAGGAAAAAGACAGTACCAGGAAGTATTTCCTGTGTCAGGGTTTCTATCAGCCTATTTCAGGCAACAGACCATTCTATTAAAAGTGAATAATCCCTTTTTAGTTATTGAAGCCATTTCATTTAACTACTACTTGTTCTATGCATCTTTATGGAAACTGTAAGAACACAAAAGGAAATGTTTTGATTAGACAAAGTTCAGTATTTTGTATTTGTTTATCTGGACATCATGATTTCGCTAACTTTAAAACCCAAGTAGTAGCAAACCTCCTTTTCCAAGCTTTTCTAACACATCCTAAAGTAGTTCACTTATTAAAAAGGAACTCTTGGTTCACAGTATAGATTTGAATACAGTATTTTTACTGTATCCATACATGTTCAAAAATACTTTTGGACAGAGCTCTCGTAACTAGACTGCAACATTTATCACGCTTCGCATGATAACGCTATGCACACAGGCATTAGAATGGATTCTCCTTTCCTGTAATAATTATAGTTGCCTAATGGCAACAATATTACTACTTATTATATCCTGAACTAAATTTTGCTTTTAAATGCTATTTTACCCCCAGTATTTGATTAAGCTTTGAAGAAATTGTAAAAAGATTAATACAATGCTGACATATATTAATTTCTTCCTTAACTAGACTGTCCCTTAAGAAAACGTTCTAAGTATTATTTTGCAAAATATGCTTATGTAAAGATGTTCACATTCTTTCCACATTTTTTAATAAAGTATACTTAGCAAAATTTTATTTTAAACATTCTCAAAGCATTTATTTGTCTTCTGATATTGTGGTTTGTATTTCCAGTGATGTAGTTCTAAAACTTTGAAGTCTTCCGCCTAATCACTTTATACCATTTCCACCAACTTACTTATAGGGCCAAGATAGAAAACAGACAAAAATACTTGGGATTTTGAAGTACTATTAAATGCTACAATTAAGTATTTGGATTGATGTACTATCATACAGAACAGTGTCAGCTTTAAGTAATCTCAAACCCCATCCATTTTATATTGTAAATCAGAAAACGGGTTAAGAGAAGTATATTCATATTCTTTTCCTGGTGTAGAGTACAGTCAATAACATCACCTCAGTAGTATTAAACATTAAAGGCATTATTTAAATAGTAGATATGTGATCAAATCACACAGACACACAGATGCACTGAGCAAATGAGAGCAAAACATATCTGCAAGCACATACCTGTACTCTTGCAGGAGAACTTTGTTTTTTCATCACAAAGTCGTATAGTTCCATTGCAGCCCTTTTCATCACTGCCATCTTCACAGTCCTTTTCTCCATCACAGCGCCACAACTCAGGAACACAGTTCCCATCAGGACTGCACTGAAATTCCTTCCCATTGCATCTTCCAGGGGAGGGAGTTTCTTAGAAAAAGAAGAATTACATTGAAGAACTTGCTGACGTTGAGTTTTTTCCATTCCAAGTCTACAATGCCTTAGAATCCCCCTTCCTAATCAAAGCCAAATTCAGAGTCACAAGCATAACACTCAAAACTCACTAATCCTTTCTAACCCACCACTCCAACACGAGCTTCAGATTAGCTCTTTCTTATCCTGCTCACTCCCTCCACTTCCCCCCTCCACTACAGTTTCAAGGTAAATACCAATTTTTTTTTTTTTTTTTTTTGCATAGCTTTCTGACAAGAACTCATTTGGAGGTGTAAGGAGGACCAAGGCTGATGAAGTTTTCCTGGTGCTTCGTAAGCCCTGCCTCTCACCTTCAAGTTACATTCCCTCCTCTTTCTTCATTCTCGTCTTTTTTCCAACAAGGTCCATTTCCAACTTCACAAAACTTGAAAGGTCACATCTTTGCCCTACTGACACAAGAGTTCTGGCTCCGACACCTGCCTGGCTTGTGTTATTACAGCACTGACAGACTAGCTGTAGCCTTTCTGAATTCCACAGCAGGGAACTTCAGTTCAGTGCAGCTACGAAATTAGTCTTGAATGTTTCAAAACATAAAAACCATGTTNAGTATTTTCTAGAGTATGTCCTTTTCAATTTTATCCTTGCCCTCCTTTTCCCAAGCTATTACCACTGTGAGCATTTCTAACATTTCATAACTTACTAACGACAATAACATATATTTTAAAGTAATGATAAACCTATACATTCCTGTTTGTACCAAAAAGCATTTAAACAAATTCTTATAGGACTGTCTATAAATACATGGTTTATTTTATTAAAAGTTGCTGTGTTTTTTTTTTTTTCCTAAATATTCTGCATTCTTGCATTCCATTGTAAATAGCGGAAAGCCAAGGTGCTGGGCACGTGTACGTCATGTAGCAGAGCAGGACACAGAAGATGTACGAACTGACAATAACTGTGCTATTTCAGAGACAGGTGCACATCCCAACATAACATGGTATTGTATAAAAAGGTAGAACGGGGCTTTAAGCTCTGAGATAGACATGAACAGGGAGGAAAGCGAGTAGTTTAGGTCCAGAACAATTATTTTGATACAGATAAAAAAATAATAATAAACTTTCTAAATATATAAAAAATTAAGGACTTTACTCATGCACAGCATTCTGCTAATTCATCTATTTATACGAGGTCTGCAGCTAGACTTAGAATACAAACTTATGAGAAAGAACCAATAAAATTGTGAAAAATATAAAAGAAAAATAGTCCCTCATTCTTATCTGATTATTCTTTATCCTTTGGTACAAGCATCCTCCCCTTCTCTCCCCACCCAAATAAATACAATCTGTAGTATTTAAATGGGAATGTAGTTTGTTAAAACATTTTTATGCTTTAGTAACACGTGAAAAAAACAACATGGATCAACAAAAATTAGTGTTACTGCATAAAAAAAACCCAGAAAATATAAACAGTAACTTAAGGAATGCTGCTTAGTACCTCTTTATCTAGGTAGCATGCATCTCTGTAAAAGGAAAAGCATCACATTTCGCATAATTCAGTATAGTAAAACTACAAAAGTTATCTCAATATAATACCCGTTTGTTTTCAAATACATTTTTCTTCTACAATACACTTCTGCATTACCATATTATGCTTGACATCTTTTCCATTCCAACCTTTACCAAGGTTAAAAGCATTTTCTCTTTTTCCATTGACTGAAGACGGGTCCTCTGTATTTATCATGAAGTACTCTCTGTGTCTATAAGTATGAAAATGTGGGAAGAAAAAAAAACGCTAACCTTCCTTGCTGCAGTTTGTTTTGGTTTCATCACTGAAATCTCCACAGTCATTGTCACCATCACACGCCCAATGACTTGGGATACATCTACCGTTATAACATCTGAACTGATCGGCAGAACACGAGTGAATACAGCCTAGTTCATCACTTCCATCACCACAGTCGTCATCTGCAAATATTATTATTTTTATTATTTTAAAAGGTAAAAAAACGTGAATGAAAGATGCGAGGAGAAAAAGATATTTCCGAGAAGGCAAGAGAAAAATAACATGCAGTAAATAACATAGTATGTTTACTGACACAGGCATATGGTAAAATTATTTCTAATAGAAGTAACTCCTTAACTCTAATTTACCAACAGCACTTGACTCTCCGTCACATTGGACAGTCTAACCCCTTACACTTATTCACAGTTATTCAATCACAGACACCAGTAAGCATGAGAAGGCTGTAGATTCTGCTAATTTCTTTAGTCATGTGTAACTACACAGGCTTTCAAACACAGTGGTTTTACTTTATTCTCAGTGATTCGTTAACTTAGACAGTTAAGCACACACACACAGAGCTTCATAGAAACCAAAATGGAAATCTGATGTCAGAATTTCTTTTCAGTAGTATTACAAAGGTCGTTTCCATGTACTTGCAACAGTGCAAGGTGGAGAACGACAGCACATAAATAAGGGTGGAATGTAGTTTCTCATTACTCTAATGTTGTAGTCATTACAACAATCTTAAGGCAATTTCCATAATTTGATTGTGATCGTCAAGGGAGGGAAAAGATAAATATGTTAGGTAAACACTGAAGGGTCTCCTTGCACAGAATTTCAGTAAGCACACTGTGACAATTTGGAGAATTTGTCCATTTACAGCTATGAATCCCTGTCAGCCTCATAAGATTATAGTAATATGAAATGCTACGGTGGATGTAGGACCAACCCAACGTCATTAGGACTGGCGTGACATCGCTCCCATATCACAAGCTCTGAGAGAAGATTCATTTGAAGAGCTGTCATTCAAATACGTGCTCTTTCAGACAAAAGAAATAACTGCACTGTAAAGTCTTCCTAGGCTTTGCTCTTGAGGATGCTTTGTATTAATTTGAACTTGCCCACAAACAGAAATCAGATATTTTGGCCACTGGAACTATTTTGCTTTCTAAAAGTAGAAAATGCTTTCATAAGCAATAACTTAGCTGCCTTTTTTCTTTTTTTAGTAATGAAAGTTTACACCACACTTCATTCTACAGAATATACTATTTGTAACTATTACCATATCCACTGCATCATTCCTTATGTAAAGCTTATTATTGCTGCTTTCTAGGCCAGGTCAGTAATTTAAAAATACTATATTTGTTCTCTGATCGCTTACAAGCCAAGCTAGCAATATCAGTCTCCGAAGAAAAGAGTGAGCATCAAAGCAATATTTATGTAACATCTACCATGTTCGGTTCAGATATACAACACTTGATACTTGCCTGAATCACATAGCCATTTGCTGCTAATGCATCTTCCACTTTTGCATATAAATTGAGTTAGTGGCTCACACGTTGGGAATTCTGCAAAAGTGTTCAAAAAGAAATAAAAACTATTTAATGCTTATCCTCTTTAATTCTTCCACTCACCTACATGCATAAATTACACAAGCGTATTGTATTAAACATTTGCACCTGACAGATACTTAATCTGGAGAGGAGAAAAAGGTGAGACACCAAATAAAGAGGATAAAAAGGCTTTTAACTGTAAATATTAGTCCAAATCCTATCCTTCCTCAACACAGACCATTGAAATGCATTACTCTGTGTCATACAACATGATCCTATATTCCCATCAGACCATGGTTGTCTCTACCACTAAGCAAGCTAGTATTTATACCTATATTATACATCACAACTAAATATTATAGCCTGATGAGTGATACAAACCATATTTTCAATGTGTTTATTTATATTAAAGAAGTTCTCCAATTGCAATAACACTGACAGTAAAAGACAGGAAATGGAAAACCATAAAATGAGAAGGCTAAGAACAAAGCAGAACAGTCAAGACATAAAGTTGCTGTACACTGACATAATAAAATCCAAAAGTAAAATTTCAGTATTTACAATAATTTCTTCCAAGCATTCCAGTAAACGTAGTAGAAAATTGAGCCAATAACATTCATAGAGAGTCCTCTATATCAGAGATTTGTTTTTATAATTGTTTGATATGCTTCTGCATAGAACAACTCTAATTTTTTCAGACTTCTTTTTCTTCTAAAACCAATGACATAGCTAGACACATGTATTCATACCACTAACATTTTAAACAGCGCTTGCACTCATCCAGTTTGGAAAAATCTACTTCACAAAACCTAGCATTTCATAGGAAACAATCTAGAAGTCTACCTTGATTCAAAAGGAATAAGAAAGAGTCTAAATTCTCTACACAGACCATCAAGAGAATAAGGCACCTCTCAGTAACTGATACCTAATGCAAACCAAAGATGACAATGTGAACGATCTGCCTGAACTGCTACTTCAAGGTGTTTGTCCTTCACTGAAGGATTTCAGGTTGGAAGTTCCTGCACAGTACATTCTAAACGCAACAGAAAAAAACATCCAAAATCATGCGTAGTCCTGTCAGCCACACCAAGAGCGCCCAAGATTAGAACAAATCTCCAAGTGTATTTCTCATTAAGTTGCTCCAGCTAGATTGGGTTGTTCTAGTGTTGTCGCAACTGAGACTATCAAGCTAAGCTTCACGATGATTTTGAGAATTAGGCCATGTAATTAGTACTGAAGAGTTTTTCTAAACTTTTGAAACATGCCACATAAACTTTTCCTAAGGACAAGGACTGAAACGGTCAATGAATTTCTGACATGGGGTTGCTGTCTCTTGCCCTCTTTGGTGCAGATAACATTTTAAAGTTAATTCAAAAGTTGTTGGGGGTTTTTGTTTGTGTTTTTTGTTGTTGTTGTTGTTTTATTTTTTTTTTTTTTAACAGAAACTCAGGGAAAGTCTTGGCCTAAAAAAGTCACACAAGAAGCACCAAATCATACCAGCTACATCAAACAGTAACATTTAGAGATCACCAAGAACATCCTAAGACTGAAGTGATTATTCTGCTTCAACTCAGAAAAGGGTGCGAAGAAAAATTAACACTTATACTTATGACAACACTTTGTCAATAACTCCTAGAAAAGGTTGTGGGCTTTGGTTTGTGTGGTTTTGGTTTTTTTTTTTTTTTCTTTTTTTCTTTTTAATTTAACAAAAGAGAGAAAAAGCTGTTTTTCCTGGAGGAACACATTACAGTGACAACAAAAATCTGTTCCAAGACAAATAATGGAGATGTGCAACTACGATGGTACTTAGATACTTAAGTACCTTAAATGCTCCAAGCAAAGCTGAAAACAATTTTTATCTTTTTATCTGTTCAATAATTTTCCCACAAATTTAACTAATTTTCCCCTTAAAGTCATGAATGTCTTCATGACTTTATTTTTTTTAATGTTCATCTGTCTACCCAACAAGACCTGTATAAAGAGACTGAAACTAATTAAAATGAATTGTGATTACCCTCAGCCCACCACAGTCTTTCCAAGGATGTTTTGCGCTGTCTCCAGTGTTTGCTTCTCATAGCCCCAACCTCCACCATCATCCACAGCTCCCTCTCACATCCTAGAGGACAGGCACTATACCTCCCCTCATTGTCCCTGTGGTCTCCCCAGTACTCCTTCCTTTTCATATTTCACAGAAAATAGATGAACACCCTGTAGCTGATTCACAGCCATCCCTGTGCTGATTGCCTTGCAGACAAAGAAAGCAAGAATGGTGCCTCGTGAGCTCACAGGGAAGTCTCTCCACAGTGTAGACACCGATCTCGTTTCTCTCTGCTATCCAGCTGTTTTGTAAAACTCTGGTTCTTTGAGACTTCTTTCAATCTTTTGTTACTGAGTACAAATGGTATGACAACAAACTGATAAATAGATGGATACAAAAAGTGACCACGAGTCTTGTTTCCTTTAGGAAAGCAGCAGAAAAATAAAGAGGGTCTCTTTTCACATTTTCTTCAGAAATGTCATGCTTCTTAGTAAATCTGGTTGTATCTTAAGACGAAGTGTATGCATTATGATGCTAGCATCATCCGTCCAGTCCTGCTCACCCCAGCTCTATGCCAATATAAGTATGCTTAAGTTCTTGAATCAACAGGAGACAAAAGTTATTCATAGTTGAAGACTGGTGCAGCTAGAAATCAAAGATTTATAATGGTAACAAAAAAGCAAACCATGATTTTACTTTTAATATAAAAAATTACAAATACAAGAAGAATTTGAAAATGTTTCATAGAAGAAAATATATAACACTAAATAGAACAGCTAAATGAGTACCATTAGCATGCCCATTAGCTATCAAATTATAAGCAGAATGAAAAATGTCATATTTGACACATTTCCACAACCCCAGTGCTCAAGGATAAAGAAACAAGATTCGAAAACATGAAACATACGTGAACCTTGGCAAAACTGAAAAACAAGAGGTGAAATAAATGCGGATTAAATGATCTGAAGAAATATTCCAGATCAGCTGACATGGCCACCAAGATGATGAGAGGACTNTGGGTGACCCTGCTCTGGCAAGGGGTTGGACTAAATGATCTCCAGAGGTCCCTTCCAACCCCTACCATTCTGTGATACCAAACAAAACACATGGGAAAAAATTACAAAGATGACATTAACATCTGCATATTGATAAGGTGTTTAAGAACACAAAGTACAGTTAGTCAGATAAACTGTTATAGCACCAAGCGTCATGGTGTACCACTACACAGAATGTGATAATTTTAGAGCTGGCAAGATACAGTGAGTCCACAGGGATCACCTTTCTAGCTCCCTACACAACAGAACTTACTTGATTTGAAGCATGGCACTTAGAAATCTACCTTAATAACACTCTCATTTTTAGTCACATGACGACTTTATTTTGATACAGATTTTATTAAGTATTATCTATTTTGAAATATCAGTTACTGTCAATATAAAGTGAGCTTTTTTTTTTTTTCTGGTTTATATCACCATTACTAGAAGAAAAAGGAAAAAGGTAATAGGACAAGAGAAAGCAGGTGGATATTCCAGGAAATAGAACAACTATTTACCTGTAAAAATCTTGAATGCAGTTCTAGAAGAAGGAGATTTTGAGAATTACACATGGACTTAAAAAATAACAATGTAAACTCAACTAATGGGTAATGAATAACTCAAAATTAAACAAACTTAAGGGATTATATAAACATAATTTACTGATGGGATCCTACGTGTTGCCTTCCATAGCTTCTCTGGTAATTGAGGTCCTGGAGATTTAGTTTATGGAACTCAGGGCATCATGGCACCAGCACAAGATCATGGCGTCAGCCCATGACTTTTATTTATGCATTTACTTTCTATTTTTTTTCCCCGCTCTCCACTACAAGTGCTTCATAGGCATAGAGATATTTGAAAAAAAAAAAAAAAGCAAAACAAAACTGTAATCAGTAGTAGAACTTTAATAACTACAGAAAGGGTTTACAGCGGTAAGAAGTTTAAAAAAAGAAAAAAGGTAATGTTTTATCAACTACATTGCTTTTACAGTTTGATTTTGATTAGGAAACAATGTATTTTTATGACACTGAATCAAGTTAGAACATCAGCCTGAGAAAAATACAGGTCCAACTACTAAGTATCCTAACAAGTACTCTTTAGGTTTTAATTTCTTTTGTGCACAACCTGTCACTTCATGTTTACACGGCTGATACTACTAAAATAATCAGTCAGTATTCTTTCTTGAAAACCCTTGATAAGTAATTTCAAAAACATATCCTATTATATTGCAACACACTTACTAATTCATATTAGTAATTCAAATATCACAAACGTTACCTTGTAAACAGGGAACACCCTGATGCAATAGTTCGCAGACCACACTTTTGCTCTCAGACTCACAGGAGTTACCTGTGACCTACCGAAGGCAGCCTTGCTGACTCATAAACACCTTAATTGTTTGGAAGCAGCTGATTAGAGAGAGGCACCTCCCTTTGCCATATCTCAGAGAAGTAGCAATCAGCAGAGGTGCTGATACTGTCTCATGATACAACCAAGAATGACTAATTTTTTCTGCAAAATACAACATCAAAACATCCTTCTGTTCAGCCTTGAAACAGTCTCATTTTATTGACATCTAGAATAAGCTGAAGGGGCCCATGTGAAGAGGTGTGTGGCTGAGATAAATATCAGTTTCTGAGGGTGACGGTATTTGATAACGGGCTGTAAATTAGGAAAGTGTTGACTGATCTGCATATTTGGTACCCAATAATAGAAAATGCAGCCTTTACTTTGGGTTTATTTAGTAACCAAATAAATTATATTTGGAATTTCAGAAAGGATATTATCAGTTCATATAAAAACAAGAAGGCCCCTCATAATTCTATCCAAAAGTTCAGGTGAAATGAGATCCGTATCTGTTTAACTTCTTAGAGAATAATTTTACTTTTTCCCCCCAAATAAAGTTTACTTACCACAGGATGTCATTTCATCCGTTTCATCTCCACAGTCATCCTCCCTGTCACATAGCCATGATGTCGGAATACAGCGTCCATTCCCACAAGAAAATTGGTCAACCTGACACGTTCTTGCTGTCAAGACAAAACACTCCAAAAATGCAAGGGAAATGGACTAAACCTGTTAGGTCTCTTGGTGCATGTCTGTATGTAGAAGTTTGAAGTCTGGAGGGCATCTCCTGGCCTGCTGCTCATTGTACCTGATCTGACTAAACATCATTCATCTGCTTTCAGTTCAGAGAAAATTGAGGTCACCTGCAGGACTGTGTTCTGCCTCCTATGTAGAATTCTTAGTGGTTTCTTCAACATATGAGAAAAAAAGTTTTATATGGAATTATACAAAACTAGGTAGTAAAAGAGTATTTATGTTTGGTAAAATAACATTAGTGCTAGAGTTGAAAAAAAAAAAAAAAAAACAAACCAAAAATCAAGGCTTAAAAATTTCTAATTTGGAATATTAACAAGTTGTATTTCATAACACGAACAATGATCTATTGAGATTCATATTTACACAGAAAAATGGTGCTGTAATATGGGTGTGATGTGCCTGGCCTCACCGTTCTTAGAATCATTTGCCTTTGCAAATATGCACCTGTAATGATTCATTAAAGGAAAAGATGTGTGTCTTCTGAAGAAATAAAGATCACTAAAAGAAATCACGCTATGTAACTACATAAATTACTTTGAGACCTGATTAACAGTAAAACTTCCATAAAAATCTAACATATAAAACTAACATTACTTAATAATGTTGTTTATTCTAAATGTGAACCCATAACTACAATGCCAGTGATAGTGACACAGATCTTGATTCCAAATTTAAGCTTTTAGAGTTCATCTATATGTCATTCCATACTTCAAAAAAATGACTGAGATGACAGAAACCCCAATAATCAAAAGAATATTCCTTCATTTGCTATTCTCAATTACCATTTTCGTTTTTCTTGCTGGAAATAGCCCAAAATACAATAGAAGAATAGGAGTTTAAAATATTTCAAAGTAGTGGTTTTTTAAACATGAATAGTGTTTGCCACTGCAGGAACAACAGGAAAAACAGGAATACGAAATTCAACCCACAGCCAACTGACATAGGGAGGGAAATATGCTCTTCAAATCAGACTCTTATCCTACAAGCAAACCGCTGAATATTAAAGGATATCAAGATGCATTAGAATCCATATGAATACTGTGATATGGATTCTAAGAGGTGATATGGACACTATAGGTCTGCATTTGCACCAGAGGTCTTTTAGCCAAACCACACAAGTAACAAAGTGAACAGGTTATTACAAACATGGAAATTTAAATCAAGGAAAATGACTTCAGGGAATATTTTAATACATAACGTATGCTGTCTATCACGGCATTTCAGTTTAAAACCGTCATCAGCTTATTGATGTTTATTGATATTTTGTACATCAGATATTTAATGACTGTTTAGCATACGCTACTGCTAAGCACTAAATATCACTTCCATACATGCAAAGGACAGACTTGGAACTCCATGAATTATTGCAGTGGAATAAGTAAACAATCTCCACCTTGGTATTTCCTTAAAAATCCACTATGCAGTTAATAACTTACAAATGAAAACAATTTCAAGCTACCAAGGGGAAACTGAATAGCTAATTATGCTTTTGTCAGCATAAAATAAAATTTACTAGTGATACGGCACTCATCACAGCATGTTAACAAACAAAATTCCAACTGCTAAAAAAGCTTTAGCAGGGACAAGTTTGTACCCAAGCAGTGCTTTGACAGTCAACCCACATGGATAGATTAAGTGCTGAATTACTTTGGAAAGCACGGTCAAGCACAAAGATTAAGTAAAATATATTTATTTTCCAGCCTTAGTGGCATCAAAATCTGAATTAATTTAAAATGGCAATAATCAGATTACTAGTAGCAGATTGGTTCACTTCAGAGAAGTCTTGAACTGTTTATAGAGCTGGAGTTAGAGAACATGTATGCACAACCAAGTAAAATTTTTACCTGCACAGGTTTTATTTGATTCGTCTTCATTATTACCACAATCATTAGCTCCATCACAAAGCCACCTCTTGGGAATGCAGCGATTATTTTGGCACTTAAACTGATCATCAGGACAACTATGATTGACTAGGGAGGAAAAAAAAAGAGAGGTTTTTTCCTTAGAAAACAATCAGAGAAAACCACCTGAAAATAATACACTAAATCGTATTCCCTGGCAATGCAGTTAGTATGGTTATCTTGTATATATAATCACCATGATACAAAAATTGTTCAGCAAATCAGTCAATTAAAAAAATATTGCAGTATTTCGATCATAAATTAAACAATACATAGTAAAGATTCTCCGATCATACTACTGTCAATATAGAGATCCTCTTCTATGAACTACTAGATGATAAAAGGTAGCAGCATTTTACAACGTTGCTATCTCCTTGAAGAAAAATATCCTCAATCACACTTTATCAACCTGATGAGGTTTGCAAACTGAAGCGGATATAAACAAAACACCAAAGGGAACAGATGCAAGTTGCAAAGTGCAAAATATTGTACCACCGTGAGCAGGGATTTGTGCAGGTACCAAAATGCTTCTAAAATGATGCACATTACTGTCAATGGCCACACATAGATCTCCTGTTTACTTACCATGAAATTGTAGGTGTCAAAAAGTGAAATATGCAACACAGTGTGAAACTGACAAAAACATCTGGTATTCAAGAGTGAACAAAGTATCTCACAAACATGTTTTTGCTAGCTACCAAGTGTCACGGGAAGGATGAAATTATGTAAATACTACTGGCCTGCTCTTGCCGCTGTAGTAAATATATATGTTCTGCTTCTTTTATGCTAATAACAGGATCTATTATTAGCAGGTCTTGCTAATCTTGATCTACGCAAGAGCAGTAAACTATACACAGTTTCAAACGCTGGGTTAAAAATAATCTCAAGCTATTTTCCACCTATTCAGGCATCCACAGTCTCTTTTTAAAGTTTAACATATATCTGGAAACAAATGGTATTTAAAATGAAAGGACGTCTTCCAGGCTTATCCTTGACATTTCAGTAGCTTTTATCTTTGACCTTTCTACCTATTCTTCCTATTGAAAACAACACAGAGCGAGTGCGATATCAATAGCACATGAACCCTTCATGAGTGCTTTGTGTGGAGGGTGCAAGAACATTGGAAGATTAATTAATAATCTGAGCAGAACGGCATTTCAAGTCTCGTAATAATTATGAAGCAACCTAGTTTGCAGTGTGACTGGAGAACAAAACTGTTACATCCATGTAATAAAATTAACCATCGAAGACTCTTTTTTTAAAATCTGACTTCAATACTAGATACAGATATTGTTTTTAAAGGTGCTTAAGTTTTTGCTCATGTATATTTATTAATATGTTGTGTGCGTATGCTATTCATGATTACAAATATTGCAGACTAACTCAAAAAGAACTATTGAAGTTACTATAGCAACTGCTGAAAAGAGATTACTGTTATCATACTGGCCACTTAAACTATATATCACATACAGATTTGGGACCAGATTATTTATATCTGTATAAATCCTTTGAGAATTACAAGCTTTGATCTGTGAATGGGTCTAAATTACACTAATTTAAATGAGAATCAAGTCAACTCTGCCAAAAGATTTTCTTTTTCACTGTCTGTATTAGTTGAGCTCCTTATTTAAGTGTAAGAATCCCTGTTATTAAAATAAAATATTAGTAAGCACTAGAATTCAGAACTGGATAAATGTTTTGAAAAGAATTAGGACTGAAATCTGTAAGGACTACTCCATGGAGCTATCAAAATACGTAAATGCAGGAAAAAAGAAAAACTGGCTACGTAACAGCCATACAGAAAAAAGACCTAGGCACTACAGAGGATCACGAGCTCAGTGTGTATCAGGAACATCAGGCCAGTGCAACGCAGACAAGATTTACCCAAGGATGCATGAACAGGACTATCAACCCTCACAAACACGTTCTCTCAGTCTGATCAGCTTCACAAAGGCCTCAGCAGACGTACATATGTCCAGTTTTGGACATCCAACCCCAAGGATCACTTGGCAAAGTTCAGAAGAGTAATGAAATCTAAAACAACCCATAANTGTTTTGTCTCAAAGAGATAAGAATGAGAGACTATGATAAGAGTTTTCAGACACATAGAACAATGCTTCCCAGAATAAGAGTTTATCAGTTCTTCGTGTCTACAGTTGATAGGGAAAAAATGTATTTTCATTTCAGTAACGGAGATTTGATTTAGAAAAAATGATCTAATGACAGAAATAGGAAGCATTGTGACAAACCGAGTAAGAAATTTTCACTGCTGAAACTCAAATTTTATAGCAGGCTATCTAAGTATCTTCCAGGAAAGACACAGGTACATAATGGGTATGTTTTCTATTCTTTTTCATTTCAACACCAAGACTCCTCTACAGGAAAAACCCCAACAACCTAAGTCTAGTAAAACTGTATTTCTAAAAACAAAGTACATCTAATTTAAAAGTGGAATTGGGAATGGGGGTGGTAGGTTAGTCTTTGCTGTTGCTGGTTTTGTTTTGTTTTGGTTTTTTTTTTGTTTTGTTTTTGGTTTTTTAAAAAAAAATACATTACAAAATCACAAAAATGTTTATGGTCGGAAGGGACCTGTTAAAATCACCTAGTCTAATCCCCTGCTCAAGCAGGGCCAACTACAGCAGGTTTCCCAGGGCCATGTCCACATGAGTTTCAAGTATCTCCACAGAGAGAAACTCCTCAACCTCTCTGGGAAATCTTTTGTAGTGTTTGACTATGCTCACAATAAAAAAGTGTTTTCTTGGGTTCAGATAACATGCCATGCTTTACAATTTGTGTCAATTAGCTCTTGTCCTGATAGTCAGAAGAGCCTGGCTCCCTCTTCTTCACTCCCCCCCATCAGTTTTTTATACATATTGGTAAGATCCCTCCTGAGCCTCCCTTCCCTGCAGACTGAACAATCCCAGCACTCCCAAATTCTGGGACAGACATGC
This sequence comes from Rynchops niger, assembly GCA_013400035.1. Taxonomy (NCBI): domain Eukaryota; kingdom Metazoa; phylum Chordata; class Aves; order Charadriiformes; family Laridae; genus Rynchops; species Rynchops niger. The sequence goes on from VXBH01003213.1 coordinate 596,659, forward strand.
CAGCCCCATAATCATCTTAATGATGTTTTCCTGGACTCGCTTCAGTAAGTCCCTTGCTTTCTCGTGCTGGGGAGTTCAGAACTGGACACAGTCCTCCAGAGATGACCTCGTCAGGGCTGAGTAGAGGGAAAGGATCACCTCCCTCAACCTGATGGCAATGCTCTTCCTAAAGCAGCACAGGATGCTCCTGGCTGCCTTTGACATGAGGTGCGTTGCTGGCTAATGGTCAGCTTGTTGCCCACCTGGACCCCAAGGTCCTTGATGGCAAAGCTGCTTTCTAGCTGGGTGATCCCCAGCATACACTGATGCCTGGAGCTATTCCTCCCCAGAAGCATTTCTTGTCACTGAATTTTACCATATTCCTCTCCGTCCAATTCTCCAGCCTGTCAAGGCTGCTCTGAATGGCAGCACACTCATCTGGTGTATGAGCCACTCTTTCCAGGTCGGTATCATCCACAACCTTGCTGAGTTTGCACTCTGTCCAAATCATTAATGAAGAGGTTACTGACCCGAGTATTAACCCTTGGTGTACACTGCTAGTGACTTATCTCTGGACATTGTGCCACTGATCACAAGCCCCAAAGTCTGGCTGGGCTGTTTATACAGTCTCCAATCCACCTTGCTGCCCACTTACATAACCCATCCTTTGTCAGCTTGTTTATGAGGATGTTACGGCAGACAGTGTCGAAAGCCTTGAGATAAACAATATCCACTGGTTTTCCCTTATCCACCAAGCTAGTCACATCATCGTAGAAAGCTATGAGGTCGGCTAAGCGTGACTTCCCTTCATAAACCCATGCTGACTACTCCCAATCGCTTTCCTGTCCTTCATATGTTTGGAAATGGCTTACAGGACTAATTGCTCCATCACTTTCCTAGAGGTTGAGGGAAGGCTGGCCCTGCTTTATGAAGGTTGGACTCAATATATTCTGAGGCCCCTTCCAACCTGAATAAGCCCGTGACCCACATAAAACAGAGCAATAGTGGGAAACAAAGCAAAAAATACCGACGTTTAAAGAATCAGAAGTGACAATGTCAAAACCAAAAGATGACTGCTCTTGTACTATGATATGAAATGAATACATGAGCATCATTTAAAAGGACTACTATTATTATATGCAGGAAAAGAAGAAAATGAAAGATTTACATGAATGACCTAAGGATTATCACTTTGGTTTGATTCCCCTTAGCCTTACATTATTTTGTTTCCCATTTTTAAAATGAAGTATGAATTGTGAGTTAAATATGTAAAAATGTAAAAGCATACATACAGCAAATTTCAGAATGCTCATCACTGCCATCTAGACAGTCATCATCCCCATCACAGCGCCAGCGATCCTGGATACAGCGCTTATTGTTACACTGAAACTGTTCAGCTTGGCACAACTGTGGCAGCACTTCTCCATGTTTAACTAGGAAAAATAGCCAAGAAGCACATCTATTTTATCAGCTTGATACAGAATGCAATACTACCCCTACATACAGATTCTTGTTATCATCCTTCAGAACATTTTTTAGTAAACTTTGCATATTTGCGGTAATTCCACCTGAAGCCTGTAGCAGCATGCATATCTGAGTGTATGGTTGACGTAGTATATTTTTAATAAACAGGAGAACTCGGAACAGGATAGCACTCAAACTTTTTTTTAAACTGGTGCTTAGTTGATAGTGTTAAAATATCAGTTTATAGTATTGCAATGCCTCATCAGCAGTGAAAAGAAAATATTCTTACAGACAGAGACCAAATTCTGGTGCATGTTTAAGGGCTAGAAAACGATTACTGAAAATCTCATTCTTGTATCCAAGCAACAACTCAAACACCTGCATTATGCACTGGTACAGACTCGGCAAAGAAGAAAGGATAAAATTCGGTTGAGGTAGAATTAAGTAGCAAGCTACAAGCTTATTGATAAATCCAGACGGATATATTTCTCAACATAAAGTTCAGAATCCTTAATGTGTAAATACCACAAATCACGCTATGACCCTATGAGGAACATCAAAGTCCTTGGAAAAAGCTGGGCAATGAAGCGTGTTGGGCAAAAAGCAGGACGCCTGCTTCATTCAGATCTGAAAGTGTCTAACCTCTCTTCCTAATGCTTACATTCCATCTTACCAGTGAGAAGTCCACCTTCCAGTATTTTCTGCTAAAAAGAAAAAAGCTTGCTTTAGCAACAGTGATGGCTCTGGCAGCCACGCATTTGGGTCAAATTCAAGGTAATTGCAAGCTCAATAATTTTCATCATGTTATGAAATAATCCTTATGGCTTTACTCATCTCCACTGGGTTCATTGCTGGAGATCTAGGTAAAGTTTTACACACTTCAAGAGAATGATCAATGAGATTAAAACAAACAAACAAAAAAACCAAAAAAACCCCTAAACAAGCAGAGAATTTTGAGTAAGTTACAAATACCAAGTCTAAACATTTAAAAAAATATCTGTATTATCTGATGAGTTATTCTTTTTAATTGACAATCCCACATTTTATTATTAACACTTCTTTTTTTTTTTTTTAAAACTTGGCATTTCAATGAAAACATCCAAGAAAGAGATTCAAGAAAAAGACAGCAAAATTTGTGTAGTCTGTGTCAGGACCTATTACATACAAATATATCTGCTTGACATATTTTATGAACAGCAAGAACATTTTCTATGCGGGATTTCAATTTAAGATACTTAGTCCATATAAAATAATCTGAAACCAGTTTATATAGATTTTATCACATTTTCTGGTATTCCTGATATTCTTTAAAAGAGGTCAGTGAAATAATTAAGTGCTTTATCATATCAGACACTCTGAAATATTTTCCAATGCATTTTATTCTCAAATGTTGTGTACTATATATTTTGTATTTTTTGAAAAATCTATATTTTATTTAATAAACTCTCTTCAAGTAGAAACTTCATTCAAGGAATATTTCTCTGTCTTATAGAACCACAAAAAGTCTGTAGGAGACTGCACTTTCTTGGTTTATTTTCAGATGTGACTCGATCCCTTAACAGCAGCATCAACTCAGATGTTCTTTAAAAATCTTACTTGAGCAGGTTGTACTGTTTTCCTCCAAAAGCTGATTATCAGCACACGCACAAACTCTGCCTCCAGGAATGGCTAAACAAAGAGTGCTGCAGCCTCCATTATTAACACGACATGCATTATCACCTGTGAAAATAAAAAAAGCAACTTTAAAACTAACAGCCATGCTAGAACAAAAGACATTTTCTTTTTTAGAATGTAAGCACATGAATAATATTTACAATTATTTTCCTCTCATTTTAGGGACACATTATTCTCATAGTTTTGTTACTACAGGTTATAATATATATACGATTTTAGTTACAGATTACAGTAACCTGTAAGAGTAGAAAAAAACAATTATACCGTCAACTCACAACATTCTATCTCCCTTTTTTATGAGGGGAACAAATATTACAAAATATTTAATATGACACAGCTACATGTACATAGTAGTTCCAAGAAATTAAACAGTATATAAAGGAATGTTCTGAACTATATTGGCGTCTGCACATGTTAAAACAACATGACTACAAATGCAGATGCAGGAAAAGGAGAAAGGAAACAGAAATTAAAAGTATAATGAGATCTATGGCAGATAGAATACAAAGCAGATATTCCACTACTCTTTTATGAACACATCTGCTATTTCTCTGCCTTCTTTTTCTGCGTTATTGTTTCTTCCCAAAAGCTGTATGCTGTTCACATGAAGATACTGACAGCTGTCAGATGTTTTAATCATCTACCAAGGACTGCTGCATCCTCACTACCTCATTCCTCAGGCAAGGAGACTTAAAACGAAAGCCCACTGAAGCAAATGTTACAATTTCCTTTGCGTCACTTTGGTCACAACCTAATTGCTTCTATATGAAATGCCTCTCATGGTCAAAGCTCTGTTAATTTCACGTGTTGATAATACCTGACTATAATCACACAAGCTATAAACCTTCACGTCTGCTGCAACTTTAATTTAAAACTACTTTTTTCATCTTCCTGTCCAAGTAAAAAGCAGGTATTCCCTCCTCTGCTCCTCATGTTCAGGTGTACAAAGCATTCATCACCTTCCTGGCTTTAAACAGACACTCCCCATAATTCCCTCTCCTCAAAGCACTACCACTTCTGTTTTCCTATGAAAATATAATATTAAGTTCTTGTTGAGGTAGCTGTGGACATGCATATTAAACTGTCCTGTCAGAGACATACCTGCATGTTCAGGGAAACACTTTAAAATTATCAAACAAATATCAGATAACCAGCAAATAGTTGAAGATTTTGAGCATTTTCAAATTTTACCATGTGCCTTAATAGGTCTTAAAATACAGACCTTGAGCATTTCACAATAATGTTCCTAGACATTTTGTCCCACCTACCATACATCACTTTTTAGAAGTAAATGTGTCTACAATCCATTAATACCCCACTGAACTTTCAAATAAATTCGTATAAAGTAATTAATACAGAATGCTGTGGGAAGCTGATGTGGTTATTGTACTTTCATTGGGCAGGCTGTGAGGGAGATGGCAAGAACATAGCTGTATAAACAGGGAAACCTGGAAGTCTCTGTGCAGTATGAGGGCTGGACCACAACTTTAAACAGAGCAGTTCCAACTCAGACTGGGCACTTAAAATACTTTAATTGATCTTGACTTCATGTTTTAGACTATGACCTAAAACTTTGTACAAAAATCAACTCCTTTATTACACCTATGCTCACCAAAACCCAAACATAAATAAAAGATATGTACTTGCATCTAAATCTTGGAAAACCTCAGGTACAACACCACCTCAGAAAAAGTAGCCTTGAAACTCTCTACATCTTTACAGGGACACCCATTATACAAATCAAAGAATGTCAATAAAACAAACGCTTCAGAAAATATATGAAGCTGACAAGACAAACAAACTAAAATAATCTTCAAAAGTGAATCCAAAATTATAGAGCACAAGTCAAAGAAATTTGCAGTGATTTCATTAAAGAATATACATGAGTTTGTCAGATCACTGAAAAAGAATAAGGTCAAAGAAAAAAAGACTATTTAAGACAAATATAGAAAACACTTTGAAAATCCATGATAATTCTGAAGCCCAATGCAAGCTTAAAATAAATAAACTCAAAATTAAAACACTAGATCAAAGTCAACTGGTTGGTCTTGAAGATGAAAAGTTCCTCCTTAACCTCATAATTGTGATGACAAACTACAGCACAGTAGGTTACTTGCTAAGTAAGTGATAAAAGAGAGGATGACGACAAGGAAAATACAAGCACCAAGAGTTAAAGCAACAAGATCCTAGACAAAAACGTTTATAAAGCGAGCTTTAAAGAAGTCCTCAACTTGAAGGTGCAATGAGACCTTCAGTCCTACTCAGGCCCATCAGTCACACTGAAGAGACTCCTAGGCCAAAATGTCTCCTGAAATGCAGTGCAACAAACAGGTTAAGCGTCTTAATTGATTAAGCTATGAACTTGTTTAGCTACCAAGTGTTTATGAAATTAAATTTCCTTGGCTGCTGTTCATAACAGCTATTTTATATAAGTGTACTCAAAATATTCCCCAAATTTTAAAACTACTTTCAAAACTATTGCCATATTTTTAATATTTTTCCAGCTTTTGAAACAGCTGCTGCCCTGCTACTTACATATGATTAAATTAGGCTGATTCAATTTTAATTTTCTAAATAATCCAGAGCTAAAACAACAACATACTTACATCTCAGTCATCATTCTCGGAAAAAAAAAAAAAAACTAAAAACAAACACCCCCCACCACATTATGGAAACCATATACATTTTTTAGTATTCTCATTTAAAAGATACACTGAAGTATTTATTGATGCTTAGTCATCATTGTACTTCTTTGTTCTCATGAGTATTCATTTATGTTTGTACGTTCCCATAAACCTAACTTCAAGTATGCTAAAGTTGTGTAAGCCTACTTTTAGGATCATACTACACATAGGAAGAGCAGCAGCCTGGTGCTCAAGCAGCTGTTCTTTGCAATCTAAAGAGTTAAAATATCAACTGATTTCCAAAAAAGCTATTTTAACAGCTGTAAACGGACTTATACAAGAATTACTTACATATCAATAGCAATCTCCCCTTTCATAGCAGTGGAAATACCCGCAGGCCTTGGCAGGTTCAGATGCTGACTGTAAATCCAATTCCTACGATTACTATGTTTCCTGACACCTCCCTGTTTTTAAGATATTCCTGACACATAGAGACACAAGGACAATGCCTAAAAGTAAAATGAAGTCTTATCCCTGAAAGCAAGAAAAAAAAAAATGTTCCTCTGCAAGAGGATCATGCCTCATGAGATACAAATACAGTGAAAACAACCTCTTCTTAAGGCGATAGCAAAAGAAGCTTAATGTTGCCACCCACAGTACTGAGCAAAGCAGGATTGGCACAGTCAAGTATCCTGTAAAAGACCTCGTAATAAAAATGCCACTCTCAATTCAAATATGCCAAAATGAACTGTCATGGTTTTGGCTTGTATAGACAGTGACAATAACAGCGGTATGGAAACAGTAATCTCAAAAATATCAGAGCCAAATGTTTTTAAGGCACGTGCGCATAAGCTATAAAATATAACTCATACAATAAGATGAAATACTATGGTTTTCTCTGTACTACATGATTCGGCTTTGCTCTTTTAGAAGAAGAGGAGAAGAAGAGGAGAAGAAGAGGAGAAGAAGAGGAGAAGAAGAGGAGAAGAAGAGGAGAAGAAGAGGAGAAGAAGAGAAGAGAGAAAAGAGAAGAGAAAAAAACTAGCTTCACTTTCTTTAAAATGAACTCTTATTGTTCCTTCAGGAACAATGCAAGATCAACCTCACTGAGAGTGACAAAAAGGGAAGATCCTAAAGGCTGTAGTTAACTTACAAAATTCGAATTGCAATTTCAAACAAAGAATGCATTAATGAGCCAAATCCTCTTTCTCAAGATTTAAGCTCATTCAGCTAAAAGTGTCTAAGAGGTAATATTTTAGTATTCTGTCTCTGATGCTAGCTTATTTGGAAGCTAATAGCAACTGTATTCATTTTTAAATCACACACCCCCCCCCCTCCTTCTTTTCTTCATTTTTT